>JAMPIV010003719.1:0-444348 GCA_024509875.1 Oreohelix idahoensis | reverse complement strand
TTAATGATATTTATTTCAACTGCCGGGGGAGCAAGCAAAGTCCCCAGACCGAGAGAAGATGGTGAGGAAGTCAAGCCTTTTGTTTGGAGAGGAAGGGGATGAGGGAGAGCATGAGGAGCGGATAAGGGTGAACGGTGAGGGAAAGAGAGACCCGGAGGGAGGACCGGCAAGGGAGAGAGAGGGAGGACCCCGTAAAAAAACAAAACCGTCGAGGAGACTCGAAACGAACACCAATGCGAGACCAAACCCGTAACCACCCCGTACAACCAAAAAAACACAACCACCCCACCCCAACCCCGTCCCCCCCCCCCCCCCCCCCCCTCCCCCCCCCCCCCCCCCCCCCCCCACACCACCACCCCCGCCCCCCCCACCCCCCCCCCCCCCGCCCCCCCCCCCCCCCCCCCCCGCCCCCAACGCCACACCCCCCCCCCCCTCCCCCCCCCCCCCCCCCCCCACCCCCCCCCCCCCCCCCCCCCCCCCCCCCCCCCGCCCCCCCCCCCCCCAGGTACACACCCCCTTGAATTGAAATTTACTAACGTATGGCATTAAAAATAATAATTTGGTGTTAGTGGGTTTTATGGTGGTGGTGCTTATTGTGGTAGTATTTATTTCGTATTTGTATATTGTGCCTACTTCGGGTTTCCCCTCCGCAGAGATCGTGTGTTTTAGGTGTCCCCCCCCCAGGACCCCCTACTTACCCACCCCCTCCCCCTGAACATTGATGTACGCGATGGAAGTAGCCCCCCGCCTCCGACAGTAGTCTATACTCTTTGTGGGTGGATTCCATTGGGGGGACGTGGGCACGTGGGCATAGTCTTGTTAGGGGGGATGCGCAGATAGTACGGGCGTGAAGGGGCCCACACTAGCAGGTTTAAGACTTTTGTGTAGTTTTATGTATTGTATCTCAAGCGGGATTTTTGCTATTCAGTCGCCTCGCTTGCTTTCCAGGTGGAAATAATTTTAGACTAGTTGTTTTATTCAAGTTGGGGGAGTAGGTATCTCCGCACAAATGTTATTAAGGCATAGAACAATGGCCCCAAAATAATGTTGTTCCCCCTAAATTGAAATCCCCAAACAACAATGCTAGGTTATTTGCTTTATCTGCGGGCATGTAGTTGGTTACCGGTAGGGTTTTTCTTTTTAAGCTCAACAGCTGCTTTGGTACTATAGTTATTGGTAAAGCACCGTGGTATGGTACGAATTCTAAGGGGATTTTTTTGGTGAGGGCCTTGTCGGGCTTGGGGGGGAGGTGGCGTGCGGAGGTGAGCGTTGAATGGATTGGGGGATCTTACGGGTGGTTGTTTGCCTCAAGTGTCGGAATGGGTTTGTTTGCATTTTAAGATGGTTTCTTTGTTGTCGGGCTTGACCTGGGACGTGGGAATTAAGAGGATCTGGGGCATGGATTAGGATAAGAGGGCTGAAGGGTGTGAAATTTGGCCATACAGGATGGGTTTACAGGCACGGACACCGGTTTGTGGGGCGTAAGGTGGGGGTAAGACGACGGAGATGTGTTTTGTTCCCGCCGTTTTTATATTTTGTACTTGTTCAGGATTGGCAGTTTATGAGGAGGGGACTGGAGGTTACACTGACCAGCTTTTATTGAGCATACCTGCCTGGGCAGGTGTTGTGGGGTGTTCTAGTAAGGGACTGTTAGCCCACCGATCTTTTTTACGGGATAGGGGTTTGTCTGCAGGTGTGAACGCTAAGGAGTTCATTTAGTCAAGGCGGAGGGAGGTACGGCCGTTTTAGGGAAGAAGGTGTTGTGCGTGGTGAAAATGTGTTGGGAATTGATTGTAGGATGTAGTAGGGGTGTTTTTGATCAGAGGGGGTGGGGCCCCATTGTATGGGTTTGGTTTGAAGGCAAAATATTAATTTTGTGGATAAATATAAATTTTGTAGTTGGTGGGTTTGCGTATGCGGGTAATTCACTTACTTATTTTTATGTAGTGAGAGCTAAGGATGAATTTTCATGGTACACTGTCTAGAAAATTGATAATATGTGTTTATGGGATTGTAATGGATATGCTGTGTTGTGAGCGTGTACTGTTGCTTTGTTGGCGGTAGGGTGAATTCGTTGTGAATGGAGCCGTGCGTTGCAAGTAGGTAGGTGCCAGCTAATTTGATCATGTTGTGTTGAGGCCCCATGGGGTGTGTATTTATGTGTGTTAGAAAATGGCTGATTTGGGCCCGTCGGTCAGCCGGGGTGTGGAAATCCGTTGAATCTGTTGGATTAATGTCCGGGATATTTAGAGTGGTGACTGTAATAGGGGGGGGGGGGTGGTTATTCACTGGAAGGACCAGGGATTTTTTTAGGGTAGATAATTGGAGTGGAATTTAATATAGTGTTTAGTGAGGGGACTGATTTAATTAGAAATGATTAGGCGTGGTTTGTTGGTTTGGTGGAAAAGATTGGGTTGGCTTTCAGTGAGTGTGAATTCTCCTATGAAATTTCTTTGGAGGGATTGGATTCTTAAGGTAGCGCGGGTTGGGAAAGGGGTTGGGGTTGGTTGGGTGAAAATATTTGAAGGGGAGGATTGGATAAAATTGGCGGTTATTGGTGAAGTGTCTAAAGGGTTGGACTGAAACAGAGCGAGGCAAAAAAGTGGGTGTTAAGTGTGGGGTTGGTGGTGGGTTTGTTGGGAATTTATGGTTTTAGCGAATATTTTGGACCATACAAGGTTGATAGGTTGTGCTATATTCTGTGTGGGTTTGTTTTTTGTGGGTTATATTATGTATGAGGTGTGGGGTGTGACCCTGGGTACATGTGATTAAGCTATGTTGGTCAATAGAGGATTTGTGTTTTTAGGTGGGATGAGCAATTGAGGCTGAGAAAATGTTTTTTTTTGAGTGGTTGAAGAGGGGCAAAAAGGTTAATGGGGGGGGGGTTACGGGGTTGGAGTTGTGGAGTGTTGCGGGGGTTTTTGTGGAATTGAGGGAGGGGTGGGTAGGGGGAGCGGGTAAGAGGGGGGGTTGTGTTATTATTGGTTTTGGGAACAGTTCTTGTGTTTTGGTTAGTTTGGGAGACTGGGGAGAAAAGATATGAAATATTGGGATTTAAGAAAGGGGAGGAAAAAAATAGGAAAAAAAAAAAAAATGGGAAAGTGAAGGTTTACAATTTTGGGGGGGGGAAGGAGGGGAGGAAACTTGATATTTTTTGTGGGGCTGATACATTAGGCCCCGGGGTGGGGGGTGGATATTATGGCGGGTGTTGGGAGGGCTGTGGGAAAAAAAGCTCGTGAGGATTGTCGTAGGGGTGAGTTTGTTAGGAGGAAGAAGGGGGGGAGAATTATGAGTTGATTTTGGCGGTTTGGAAATTTTGGGGAAGGGGGGGGGGGGTGGTAGGGGATGTGGGGAATTAGGGTGATGGTTTATTTTGTTTGGGGGGAGGATGGGGGGGAAGGGTAATTTTAAAGGGGGGGGAGGGAATTTTATTGAAATGTGTTTGGGTACGAAAGGTAGAAATTTAGGGTGTGTAATTGAGGGGGGGTTTTGGGGTAGAAGGGGGGGGGGAAATTATTGGGGTGGGGTGAGATGGTTGGGGGGTATTTGGGGGGGGGGGGGGGTTGTATTTTAGATTAAAATAAATTTTTAATTTGGGGAGGGGGAGTGTTTTATGGAAGTGTTTTGTGGGAATAGTTTTTTGTGGGAGGGTAAATGGAGTGGGATGGTTAATGTTTAGAAGGATATGGGGTTAAAGTACTGGGGGGGAGGTTTGGGGGGGGGGGGGAGTGGGATATCTAGTTGTGTTTGGGGAGTTGGGATTTGAGATTAGAAGGGGAGAATTGGGGAATTGGAGAAGGGAGGGAGGAGTGAATGGATGGAAGTTTGGTTTTGTTTTTGGAGGGAACATGTTTGAGGGAGGTAATTTGATGGGTGGTGGGGAGTGGTGTGTGGGGATGGAGGGAGGTGGGTTTGATGTGATGGTTTGGGGAATTGATTTATGTTTTTTGAAAGGGGGTCATTTGAAGGAAATGGGTTAAATTTTTGGGGATATTCAGAATATGTGTGGGGGAGTTTGGTAAAATGGGGGGGGTTCTTTGGTATGGAGGTTTCAAGGGAAAAAGGCGGGTTGATTGTTATTGTGGGTTGGATTGTAAGTAGTTGGGGGAAATTGAGAATTGAAAATGGGGTTGGTGGGGGGGTTTTAATGGGAAAGGAGTGCGGGGGGATATCAAATTTTTGAAGTGGGAGGGGGGGGTTATATTAAAGTGGGGGAAGTGTTGTTTAATGGTTGAATTGGAAGTGTGGTTGAGTGTGGGATGAAGAGGTTGAGTCTAGTTTGTTTGGGTATTGATTAGTTTGGGGACTGGTTGATGGGGGGGGGTGGACGCAATTTGTAGGTGTGAATGGGTTTATGTTTTAGGAGATAGTTTTGACATGATGTGGTTTTTCATTTTTTTTGGTTGATGGGAAAATGGGGGGTGGTGATTTTGGGGTTTTAGATTGAAATGGGGTGAAGGATGAATGGGGGGTTTTTTGGGTGTTTATGAGTTTGAGAAGTTAGGGGAGTGTTTGATGGGGAATGGATTAGAAGGGGTTGTTTTTTTTTGTTTCATGGGGTTATGTATATGGGGGGGATATATTTTTGTACAAAGATTGGGGAGTGTGGGGGGAATAGAAGAAGGGGGGGGGTTTGAAGGGGGGATATTTTAGGATGGGGAAGGATTATTGTGGGGAGATAAGGGAGTTTTTACCACCAAGGGTTAAAAAGGGGGTTAGGGGTTATTTTGGGAAGGATTATGGGATTGAAGAAGGGTTTTTACCCTGTGTAAGATGGTTGGTGTAGGAGGAATTATGGGGAAGAATGGTAGATTTATAATAAATTAAGGGGAGATAAATTGAGATTTTAGTGGGGGGAGAGAAGGGTGGAGGAAGGATGATATAGTGGGGGGGGGGGGCTTTTAATTGGTATGTTTTAGAATTTTGAAGTAATGGGTATTTCCCCCATGGTTGATTGCTTTTTGGGGGGGGGAATTTTGGGGGGTTGGGTGGGGAAAGGTTATACATTTTTAAGAGGTGGATGATTGGTGATAGGTTGAATTGAAACTTTTGTTAGATTGAGTGGGGGGACCTGAATGGAATATTGAAAGGATTAAATTTTTGTGTGGGAGTGGGTGGGGTAACGTTTAGATATGGTTTGGTGAAATGTGGGGAGGGCGTAGTAAAGGAGGGGGGGGGAGGTTAGATATCGCCTATTAGGTGATTGAGGGGGGGGGTTGATTTGGGATAAAGGTGGGAGGGTTGGGGGGGAGGGGAATGGGTGGGTTGGGGGTGGAATAGGGGGACTGGGGATTTTTGTAGTGGGCTTTATTAATCTAAGCCCCCCCCACGGAAATAATAACCAGTGGTAGGGAGGGTTATTATTTGGTTTTAGGAATTAAGTAGGTGGGGTTCAAGTATTTTTTAATTAATTGGGTAATGTTATGGGAGGGTTTAAAAAGATAATAATGGAAATTAAATGTAAGATAGGTATAGTTGGTTGGTTGGTAGGGGTAGGTGATGTATTTTGTGTGAATTTGACGAATAGGTTTGTTTTTTGATGAGGGTATGGGGAGGGTTTTGGGGTAGTGGTAAGGGTATATGATTTGTTTTTGATTGGATGGGGATGTTTTTAGGTATAGATAATGGTTTGATCGGAGTGGTTAGGGGGGGTTATAGGATGGGTTTTTAATCATTAGATAATGTTAATATATTTCATGCTAACAGGAGGGGAAGTTGGACGAGTTGGTGAACTTATGTTAAGAATGATTGGGGAAATTTTAGGGGATTGGGGATTAGCTAATAATGTGAAGACGTTGGTTTTTTTTAATTTAGGGGTATTAATTTTTGGTGGTTTAGAGTATTGGTTAGGGGGTGGGTTAGGGGGATAGAATGAAGGGGGAGGAAAGGGGGGGGGGGGGGAGGGGGGGGAGTTTGTTGAATTATTAGGTTTTTATTAGTAAATGGATGGTGTAAAATGTGTTGTTGGGTTTATGATTACGATGAGAGTAAGAAGGTGGGGTCTAAGGGAGGTTGGGAGGGGGACTGAGGAGATTTTATACGTGGGGAGAGGGGGGGGATTAGTGGGATTAATATTCGTTTGGTTATGTTTGTAGAGTTTGGGGTTGGTGGCAGTGTTACAAGGTAAGGGTATGTTTTGGAAGTGTTTGCACACCCCCAGGGGGGGGGGGTGGTTGTAGTTGGGGATTGGTGTTGAGGGGGGGTTGTTTGTGGGGTTGGTAGGGGGATCTGAAATAGGGGAATCGGAGGGTGGTTTTGGAGGGCATCGGGAAGGATGGGATGAGTTAGAGAAATTTTTTTATTTAAATGGACGGAAGGGGGAAAACGTGGGGGTAAGGAAGAGCAATGGGTTATGTGGTTGATATATAAATATGTGATACACATATGGCCGTGGGAGATTATTAGGGGGGTTGCTGATGTGTTAATTTAGGTGGGACATGTTTTGAACATTATTGTTGTTATTTGAGTGGGAGGTCTATATGGGGAGGAGAGTCATAGGAGGTCGTTATGGTACCGTTTATTATAGGGGAGCCACAGTATTATTGAGCAAAAGGGGGGAATGTTGACCTTGGGGTTTGGGGGGGATAGATGTGGATAGTATTTGATGGGTTGTAGGAAAAAGAATGGGGTTATTATTTAATTGGATGTGAGAATTAGGATTGATTTATAGTAGGAGGGTGGGAAAAGGGTGTCTGGAGTTTTTATGGGTAAGTTGTTTAATTTTTGTTGGGATTTATGTGGGTTGGTTGGTTGTCTTTTGTGGTAAGGAAAGGTTTATGTTTATTACTTAATTAAACTTTTCTATTGGTAGTGGGATGCAGAAATTTTGGTTAGTAGGTTGTTTGGTGAGTTGTGTGGTAATGAATTACTTAGGGGGGGGATTATAGTGTTATATGTGTATGTGATTACAAGCTGAAGGACCTGAGGACCTATTTTTGTAGGGACCTGAGTGTGATATGAAGTTTTTTGGGTTCCAATATTAGGTTAGAGTGATTGGGTGTCTTTTTCTTTAGTGGTTTCTCATTAGTAATTTATGTGATCGTTCGGAGTGGAAGGTGGGTTTTTGGAATTATGGTTGTTATCGTCTCTTTGCAATCAGATAGGATAGGCGTATTGAGATATAATGGATATAAAGAAGCATCTAAGGAGGGAGGGGGATTTGTGGGGATTATATGAGAGGGTCGGCGATGTTTTAGATAAGGGGATGGATAATGGACTTTTGGGTAAAGCGAATTAAAGATTCCTGATTCTTAGAAGTATGTTAAGCGATAATTTGGAAAGTTTAGTATCTTGGGTGACGAATGGAAAGGGATTTTAGTGGATAATAGAATAGAAATTAGGGGTTGGAGAATGGCCTTAAAAATTTTGTGTGTAAAAAATAAAGATTAAAAGGGAATAGGGAACGAGATTTATTGTAATAATAGATTATAAAGAAGGTCCTATAATTAAGTGTGTGTGATTGAAACGTAAATTTAATATTAAAAATTATCTAGGAATAGGAATAGGAAGTTTTCTCTTGGAAAGAAGATTGTTGTGAAAGGTTATTCGAGGAATGGACCACCAAATCGGACTATAGAATTCTTGGAAAGATTTTATATGTAAGGAATAGATTTAAAAAAGAAAGATTTAGATTTTATGGGGGAAGGGGAAAACAAGAAAGATTATAGGGATAAAAAAAAAAGAAAGATTTTTGGAAGAGCTGGAAAGGATTTTCAACGAAGAAAAATAAAAACCGGGGAAGCGAGAAACGGAATAGAAAGATTTTTTAGAATAGAGATTTTGTATAGTTGATAGTGTTTTGTGTTGAGGGGAAGATTTTACATTTGAGATGTTATGTTTAATATGGTATGGATTTTAGTGGGAGATTAGTTGGGGAGCTTTATAGGAGTTTAAACCACATTGAGAAGGAATGTTGGGAGATGGGGGAAATGATGGGGGATGTTTATTTTGATGGGAAAACAAGTATTGATTTGGATAGATTAGGATTAGTGTATGGGCTGAGATGTTTAGATTTTAAAATTGATTGGGATACATTTGGATTTTATTGTGTAGTGTTTATAGTTTGATTTTGGGAAATTTTTGATAGATTAAAGTGTGTTAGTATAGATTTAATGGATATTTGATAGTTTTTAGTGTAGGCTTTTATTTTTGGATTTAGTATATAAAAGAGGAATTTTTATTAAAAAGTTGAAAAATAGTTAGTAATACTTCTAGATAAAAGATATTCTTGTATTTAAATTCTGGTCTCTTGAGATTCAGATAGTTTTTTCGTGTATTGTGCTAAACTTATATGCCCATCTTCGGGGGATGAATCTAATTAGTAGGATTTATTAGATAGGAATAATGAATATAGGTCATAATACATTGCTTTTTAGATGTTTTCGCTTGCTGGTTACAT
Organism: Oreohelix idahoensis; assembly: GCA_024509875.1. Lineage (NCBI taxonomy): Eukaryota > Metazoa > Mollusca > Gastropoda > Stylommatophora > Oreohelicidae > Oreohelix > Oreohelix idahoensis. The sequence goes on along the minus strand of JAMPIV010003719.1, from coordinate 435,950 downwards.
TGATTATTTTGGGATAAATTATGATTAGATGCTGTAGATAGCATTAGATAGATATGAAAGTGTTGAAAAAAAAACAACTCTATTGCTCAGAGGGACAACCACTCGTTTCGCCGACCTCTCATGGTAAATAAATTTATGGGACGGTTTTGAAAAAAAATGGTGTTCCGGAGTAAATCTGAAAAAGGACTGCAAGGTTCTGTGGATTATTAAGTTCCATTCCTAAACTGGTTAAAAAAATTCCATTTTTGGTTGTGCCAAATTATCTTCTTTTAAAAAGCTCTTAAGCTGCTGATTAAAAGAATGTCCAAGCTAAAGTAATCTGCAATTTCTAGTACTTATGCTAAGAAAATAACAGCTAAGTCTAAATCTCGAAGTGTGAAATGTTCTCAGGTGGAAATAAAGGAAAAAAAAAAAAAAAAAAAAAGAAAAAAAAAAAAAAAAAACGATAAAAAAAAAAAAAAAAAAAAAAAAAAGAAAAAAAGAGAAGGTGAATTTCAAAACAAAAAATTTGAAAAAAAAAAAAAGGAGATTTTGAAAATTCACAGTTGCTGTCTGCTCGGTCCTGATTGTTTTGGGGGGGCCTTTTGGGTGACAAGTTTAGCTAGTGGCTTGATGAACATTTGGGACCAACACCAGGCTGAACTCTGTGCATTGCTGTTAATGTCTGGCTGCATCCTGCTCCTTCCTGCTTGAGTTTGCTGCTGATGCTTGTCCATGAGTATTCGCTGGTTTCTAAGTTTTTTAAATGCTACGAAACGTGACGGCCCCTAAAAAACTTTCTATTAAGATTGGCATTGTCTGCTTCACGCTGAAAACTGCCCCGCTAGCCAAGGAAATCCCCGCCTGCCATGCTTGTTGGCTTAGAAAAAGAAAAAGTGCCCCACACACTACCTACACTGGAGAACTGCTTGCTGGAATAAAAAAAAGATGCAGGCCTCCCTATGCAAGCTCTTCTGTGTTACCTGTGCTCAGATTCACAAGGGCTTGTGGCTGCTAACCACTTGTATCTGAACAGGTTGACACAACAAAATTAACGTGATGCATAAAATAGAAAATGGAGCACATGCTTAAATGACATTCTGTTTTCTGCCAACCAAAATTGATGACCGTGTCAGTGGGGGATGGTGCTGCTAAGGGGAAGCCAGATCTAAAGCATTTTAAATGCCTGCAAAGCATTTCAGTGTGCCTTTAGTCCTCTGTTGCTGAAATTATGACTTCAATCTAACCAAGGATCTAGAAGCTGAAAGACATTTAGGGACTAGTTAGACAGATTAAAATCTTAGATTTGGGGGGCTCAGTTGAACATTGAAAAACCTTTTGGGGCAAAACATGCCGTGCTTGAGAGTTGCTGGCTGCTGGAAAACTGCAAATCTAAAAGAAAAATTGCTGCAAATTAAAAAAAGCAGGACCTGCTTGTTCATGGTTAATGGAGATGGAGAGAAAGAGGAGGACTAAATGAATCTCCAAAACAGAATCGTGTCCGTAAGGGGCCTTTGCAGAAAAGGAGAACTGTTTTCCGAAAGCCGATAGCTTCGGTGCAGGGGGATTAAATGAGGAGTGCCGGAAGGGAGATCTCTTACTAGTTGGGAGAAGTGCTGAAAGGCCAGAGTGGGGTGAGGAAGAGAGACAATTGAATGGGAGATGAAAATTCCATGGGAGAAGGTTAAGACTTCAATAAATAAAAAATGTGCACTATTGTATAACAGATAGCTAAACTTTGGGGTGCCGGACCAAAAGTCCAGCCAACAACTGATCCATCTGCACACACAACAATGTGCTAATGTTTTTTGTCAATTCCTGTAGGTTGATCCCTTTTCTGCCGAAGTCAGAAGTGCTTTGGAGGGCCAAGGATTTGTAGACACTGTGAGGGCAAGAGAGGGTTGTTTTAGTCTGTAGAACTCTCCAAAGGAGAACCGAGGAAGGGGAACTAGAAGTGCAAGGTGTCATGTTAACAACTGGTGGTGGGTTAACAGGGGACAAACGTCATGTGGAAGGTTCCAAAGAAAAGTTTTTCCTGTCAGTGCCCCACTAACTGTTGGGATGTGAATTTCAGGAGAGGGGGGGGGGTGGCACTAAGACAAGCTGTCAAAAGCTGGCTGAATCCTCCGTACAAGTCAAAAAAATTCTGTTAGAGAAGAACTGGATTTTACGGAGATCGAATTGTGGAAGGAGTTCAAGCCGACCTTTATATTAAGCCACAAGATGCGATTTGAAAGATCGCCGTGGTAGGAGAAGAGAGATTGTTTGAGAGAGAATGTCTAGGAAGGTAGGTTCTTTTCAGGCTTGGTGGTGTTCTTTGGTCAGGACACTGGGGGGGATGGAAAAATATAACCATTTTATTTTGGCGTTGCCCTTGGCATTCCAAATGACGTAGATTGTTTAATGTTGCATAAGGTAAGTTTTTCACTGTGAAGTGAAAGAACTTTTTTGTGAAGTCTGTACCAAGAAGAAGAGACCGAGAGGTGGGAGAGATTTACCAAGGAGACGAAAGATTGAAAGTGGCGGGATCGCCTCATTGAACTTATCTGAGAAGAGAGAGAACTTGAAAGTTTTTTTTATCCGGTCCAAGAGAGAGAAGTCTAAGGCCTATGAAATGAGCTGAATTTTTCACTTTCTCTAGACATTCTGTTCCAAGTTTTTATTTTAGATTGTTGCTGTAACTTCCATAGGATCTTTGAATTTCTAGAAGAGATTGAAATTCAGTCATGTCATGGGACAATGTTCCTGACATCATGTCTGAGCCCAGGTGAGAAGATGTCAGATTCTAAGTAGAGATCTGAGACATAGTGAGAAAAGAAAGGAGGAATGTTGCCTTAGAAAGATAGAACGCAGAGAGAAGAGTATGAGGGGAGAATGTGGAAGGGAAGGGAGTGAAAAAGCCAGTAGTTTCTTTCATAGGAGGAGAGAGAGGAGGAGGGAGAGTTTCTTCATAAGAGAGAGAGGTTCTTATTGAACTGTGGGGGAACTTTGCGCGATATAATGTGTAGAGCTATGGAAAGGAGGGGGTGGAAGTCGGATTGATGGGGAACTAAAAGTGGTAAGGGGAAGAATTGTGGGGGGTGGGGACGCGAAATGCAGAAAAAGTTCAGGAATCCCATTGGGCTGCAGGTAGGATGTTTCTCGGCGATATTGTAACAGATTTCGAGTTTAGGAAGAAGCGTTTGCTATGCATGGAAACTAAAAGTCTTGAGGAGAGAAAAGAAAGAAGAGGTTTTTATCTAAGTATCCCCAGATACGTATTAGATGCCCATTTAGCCGATCGTATTTAGCGTGCTTGCCCATCCTGAACTTTCGCAGTAGTAGGAAAAAAAGTGGGAGCAGGACCATGAGAGCAGAGGAGGAATCGTCAGCGATGAGATAGAAGAATGAAGGAGAATGTGGAAAGGTTGATGCTCTTGTCGACGGAGAAAGATCTGACAAGGGGAGGAGTTAGGAGTAGAAGATGAAAAAAAGAGAGGAAAGAAAAAGAGTTGAGAGAGGAGAAAATAGAAAGAGAGAATCCCCTCAGAGAGAGGAGAAGAAAAGTGGTTGAAAGAAGTGATTTAGAGTGATGAAGCCGGATTTATCGATATAGATTGATGCGATTATATGGAAAAGTTTCCCCTCGGAACCTCAAGGAAACTCTTGCTGTTGTGTCTATGTTGCAGGGTTGCGGTGGGGCAAGGGAGAAGAGGAAATGTGAGAATAGGGAACTAGAAGAGAGTAGGGAAAGTAAGAAAGAGGAGGGAGAAAGAAGAGAGAAGAGATTTAGGTCCCGTCAGAATCTAGTTGTTTTGAAAATGGAGCCGATTCAAATTTTGCCGATTATTTAATTGTCGCCAAAACTGATGAAAAGAGTGGGAAAGAACATGGAAAAAAATGTGGAAGGGAAGAAACATAAAGCCGATCGAAGGGGAGAACTCCTAGGAGATAAGAGAGAGAAGAAAAGAAAAAGGAAAAGAAATAAAAAAAAGAGTAAATAGAAAATTAAATAACAGTAAAAAAGTGAACAGAGAAAAAAAAAGGAAGAAAAAAAAAAATAAGAAGAATGAGTCCCTTCTTTCGTCGCCGTACTTATTCAAAGGTTTTCTTTATTTTGTGTCCAATCTAGACTTAAGAAAAAAAAACGCCACGAGTTTATAGTGTTAGAGAGGAAAGAAGTCAGCAGAGTAAGAGTAATGAGAGAGAGGAGGTACTAGCTAAGAGAAGTTAAGTGAGAGTAGAGTCAGTACTAAGAGTAGGAGAAGTAGAAAGTACTAAAAGACCAAGAATAGTAAGAGTGATATTATAGAGTAAGGTAAGCAAAAGTAGTACCCAGAAGTTAGGAGCAGTAAAGTAACAGTACCAGTAAGTAGAAAGTTAATTAGAAGAAACTCCCAGTTAGTTACTTTTTTCTTTTTTCTCCTGAAGGCATTATCATTACTTCCTGGGTTGGCTTAGTTCTAGAGTTTAGTTAGATCTAGTAGATTTATTTTAGTTTAGATATACTTGTAGTAGTTGGTTTCTTTCGGTGCTGCTGCGATTTTTCCTAAATGCTATTAGCTGCTTGACTTATGTTGTGTTATCAAATTGCAGATCGGTTTTTTTTCCAGATTTTGTTTCAGTAATCTTGAGTGGTGTAGTTCCACCTTCTTTTCCATTTACTTACCTCAGACAGCTCAGTAGGTAATGGTCGGTATTTAGCTTGGTGGATTATGGACTTGCTTGTTTTCTCCTTTTCTTTTGTTTTCTTTCTGATGGGAAACAGATAGGATATAGGGGGAATGGCGGAGGAGCGAGATTAGTGAGGACGAGAGATGAGACGAGGAGGGACGAGGAGATTAGTGAGAAATGGAGGGAGAGGGGATGAGGGAGATTAGTAACGAGCGGTGGTAGAGACGAGGAGGAGGAAGATTGAGTGGGAGTGAGATCGGAGGAGCGGAGGACGAGGATTAGCGGCGACGGGAGGAGAGATCGAGATTAGTACAAGAAGCGAGAGCCGAGATTAGTAATCTCAAGCAGGAGATTGAAAATAGAGATTGGTGAAAATAAATTAAGAGAGAGCAAGTCATATGAGAAGTTAAAAAATTGATAGCAATGTAGGGAGAGAAGAAGTAAAGAAAGTATATAGATAAGCTCCCAGATTTTGTGTTGTTGGCGCCCCCCATGATAATGATATTCTCAGTAAGCCAACTGAAGAAAAAAAAAAAAAAATAACGTACCTCCCAAAGAGAGTAATGAATTGACGGCAAACAAGCGGCTAAAGTTGACGGGGCTTCCAGGCTCTCAGGTGTTGTGTGGCCTACTTCAGCCACAGATAGAAAGAGGTGCTTTGCAAAAAAAAAGAAAGAGAGAGATAAAATGAAATTGGCACACACGACAAAATTGGGTGTGTGTTTGGTGCTAATAAAGAAAAGGAAAAAAAAGATTAGAGGAGGTTTAACGGTGAAGAGATGGAAAAGTATGATTAAGATTGTTGAAGTTACTTACCGAAGAGAAGATGTAAAGTCTAAGTATGGACATGTGATAACTTAAATAAAAATAAACCAAGTGAGGAACTCACTTAATATTCTTGAAATTAATTGAATTAAGGAGACGGGTGGAAGGTTTAGTGGGTAGTGGATGTTCTTTTAGGCATCAAAGGGTTTTTGTCTACTGTAATGTTGCACAATAGTAGACAGAAGGTTAAGGTTGTGTATCAACGAGGAGTGAAACAAGCAAAGAGCCTGCTTACACTCTTTGCGAAAACGAAAATTTTGAACATGGATGGAGTAAATCCCCGGCGTGACCAAATTACAATTTCCACCGTCGAAGACGATGCAGTTTTCTAAGATTAACGACTATGGCGTCAGACTAGCAAAGATACTTCATGTGTAATATCAGTTCTGGCAATAAAAGATAACAAACATTAAGTTTTTTTTGGTAACCATAAGGATTCGATCAGTTCCACTGCTTGTCATGCCAAATTTAGGCAGTGTGATACAGCGAATAAGCCTATTACCACAGAGGGAAAAGATAAAAACAGTTTGGTAAAAGAAATAACCATTAATGTTAGGACAGTACAAGGAAAGCCCAATTAAATGTTAGTTTTTACTCGTTAAGAAACCAGAGACAGTTCTAACAAGATCTCAAAATTTTTATTATGAAGAGTTGAGAAATTATTTGGTAGGGAATAAAAAATTTAAAGAGTACAATCTGATAATAATTGTTCTGGAGGTCAACAAGAGTCATTTACCAGATAAAGATATTTCTATCATAGGAGAGATGTTACGCATAAACAATGCTAACTGCAGTTTAGGCAGAAACAAAATGGAAATAATAAGGGGAATAGTAATAGAGTTAATAACTCTCAAAATATTACTACACATTGTGCGCAACAAAAGCCCAAAGTTTTAGGTGGTAAATAAGTAACAGTAACTATTGATGTCTCAAGAAATACTGATGTTATGTTTTTGGATTACGAGACAGTATCTCGTTGTTGTGTATGTAACTTTATTTCAGACTACTACCTGTTTATTAGTGTGATGACCGTCATTTTCGGGTAAGGTTGACCCAAAGCACTCCGGTGTTGTATACTGATGCGATGAAAGAAGAGGTTGGTGACATCATAGGAAACAGTCGTTTTTCATTACCACGGTATAGGTAGTTGTCTAGTTAACTATCCGTTTTTCTTATAATCCTTTTACCAGTTTTTTTTTTGGGAATTTAAAAATTGAAAGAATTTTTTTTTCCCAATTGTTGGTAATTTTTTTTTTTTTAGCAGGCTATCCGAATATATACAGGTAGCAGGCGTTGGGTGTTTTTCATTAGCTGACAGGAGAAAGAAATGTTCTTGAGACCTTACGCCCGTGTGGCCCCCAAGCCGTAACCCTGTTTTTTTTTTTGACCATTTTTTTTTTTTTTTACCACTTGCGGTTTACCCTGTGGAGGACTAGAAATGGTTTTTTGCTATATTGTTTTTTTTTGCGTTTACCTTACACCGTGGGTTGGCGCCGGAAAATTTCCCCCCCCCCCCAAAGCGTAAATTAGGACCCAATCCATTTTTTTTTAGGATACTGTATTAGTCTATTGTGTAGATGGACACCTTTGTATTATTCGAATCTTGTAATTCCCCCAAATTCCCCCCGAGTATGCGGTTAACAGAAAATACACTGAATAACAACTGGCAGTTTTGGTTTAAAAGCCGCGCTATTTTTTTATTTTTTTTTTTTTTTTTGTCACACCGCTCTAGAAAATTGCGATTCCAAGGCATTTTAAACTACCGGGCGATGTGCCTTTGAGGATTTTTCCTTAATCTACTTTTAGATTCTGTTTTTTTTTTTTTAGGATAAATTGTTATTACATTTGTAAGGAGTAATAATTCTGACCAGGGTTTTATGGTTAATCCTGAGTAAAACCCAGCTATAATCATGGTTTACACCGAATTTGGAGAGTATTGTGAGTAAATGGTTCCCAGGGATATTTTTTATGCCCCCCTTTACAAGAAAAAAGTAAACTCTATCCTTGTTGTTATTTTCAGGTTAAACATTAATTGTTTAAATTAGGGTTTGCCTCGAATTTGTAAACGTTTTTACGAAAAAATAACATTATTTTAAATTGTTAAAAAATGAATTGTTTGTGGTTGAAAAAACCATTTTTCATTTTTTTTTTTGTAATGAAGTGGAACTTTGGTCCATTTTGTAGTGACTTGTCTTTAAATTTTTTTTTTTTGTTTTTGAATGAAAAATTAATGGGGAATTTATGTATTTATATACACCAGTCTGAAGGGACTATTCTATTTGCTCATATGGTTGTTTGTCCATATGGTGCTCAGTTGTCAGTGGGAGCTATGCTTAGCTGGATACATCAAAAACATTGATTATGATTTTGCAGGATAATTGTTGGATTAGTTTTTATACTGGATGAGGATTCGCCAGCCTAAGCACAAACTCATTTAGGTACGAATATGCGTTAGTCGTTTTCAAAGAGTTTTTTGGTTTACTAAAGTTGTTTTTTTCTTTTTCGTATCTGCCTCCATGTTTAGTTAATATATTTACCATATACATAGCGTTCATATAAAGAAATTGTTGGGGTTGAGGAATGTTAATTTGGGAACTAAACTTTATAGAGTTAAAATTGTCAGAGATAGCAGATATTGTCGTTTGTTTGAAGACTTAGAAGGTCTGCTTAAAACATTTGTTCATGAGAAATAATGTTTTGTTTATATTTGCAAAGTGGTATGATGTTAAGACTGTAGTTTTTTATAGATGCTCCATTTGACTCTACTTAGAGTATTGGGAATATTTATTTTATGTATCACTTTTGTTAAAGCTCATTTTCACTTGTGATTTTATTTAATTACAGGTTTGTGAAAACTTGTAAAAAGTTAAAATACTATTTTTATTTAACTTTCGTTAAGAAATTTTTTTTTTGTATTGTAATTTTGCAAAAATGTATTTGTTTTTTGGTGTGTGAAAGTATTGTATTTTGTAAGTGTCCAGTGCTTAATTGGTACGCTAAGTGTAATAATATTTATGTATTTCCACAATTAAAAAAGAAAGATAATTTTTTTTTTTGAGATGGTCGATATTTTGTTTTACATATCGCACATTTTTGTGTGAGATGTCTGTGATAATATATTTTTAATTATGAGTAAGTTTTGTAACTTGACTAAATCACTTATTATGCATTATTTATTATAGCTTGTTTTGTGTTATGGTATATTTACATATATACTTTGTCTCGTTATTGTAAGGATTTTCGGTATGATTGTATTTTTTTATACAATACATTGGTCTGTCTATTATAGTTATTAAATGTAGTATTGCCTCTTCTCTATACATTCATTTCTTGTATTCGTTCTCCTTTAAGATTGTCATTATTTCATTCCTCATATTTCTCTTGGATTTATTCAGTAGCGGTTTATACTTTGGTTTGTGTTCTATATTTTCATCTATGTCACTTAATTCTATTTGATATCGTTTACTTCTTACACTTCTTTTACTTCCTACTGTAGATTGTTTATGTTGATTATATGGTTTGGTTGGTTAAGGTAACTATTTATGTGGTTCTATTCTTAGTTTAGATGTAAGGAATGATTTACTTGATTTTTATCATATGGTATTATTTATTTTTTTCCTATATCGATTTCATTGCTGATTTTTTAGGGTTGATCATGCTTTCTTTGCTTGATCTTGTCTGTTACTTATATTTTTTGTTACTGCTTGATCTTCAGTGATCATACTTTACTTTGTTTGAAACTTTAATTGGTTTAGTTTACTTAGCAGATTATTTGTTGTTATAATTTGTGTTATTGTACACTTGCTTATATTTTTTGTCGATGTATTATATGACCTTCACATAGGTAATTTTTTTGTATGAGTATATTAGATCTTAGCTGACCCCTAATTTTTTCTATGAGGTAGTTCTTGTAAAAAAAGATTAAATCATTTTTTTCTCCGGTGGTGGTGGTTAGTAGTTTGTTAAAGGTCAAAAAAGTGAGGTGATTTTTGTATACGGGAATGGACAGAGTACATTAAGGGTTACATTACTTGTACACTTGATTACCGGTGAATTTGGGTAAAACAAAAATATGATAGAAGTAGAATGTCAGAAAGCGTCGTTGGGCGTGTCTGTATTGAAGAACTCACGCATGTCCGTGAAGGACTGGGCTGCGTTGAACAGCGAAAGTCCCGTGACTGTTCAGGCTGGAGATATTTTTTGTGTGTGACCGCTTGCAGTCGGATTCTAGGCGTTGGGAGTGAAAGTCAACCCCTGGTGTTTTCTCTAAGTGTGTGTTTTCCCGACCAGTGTTCGGTGAGAGTATGTGTTATTTTCACAATGTGTCTCGGTGGAGACTTTTGAACAGGCCTGTTATTTTGAATATTCCTTCTGTATTGAATTTCTTCCCTGTTTTTAAAGAATATTCTTTCATGTGTTAGATTATTGAGATGGTACATTACTATTTATATTTATAAATGCAGTGGATGTGATGAGAGATTTTGTTATTGGGCACGTTTCTATGAGAAGTGCACCACTAGTCTACTATTAGGCCATTCCGGAGAGTCTGAGGAGGTTAAAGACATTCTTTGTAGGCATAGAATTTTTTGTGAAGAAGATTAGGATCTATTATATATATATATATATATATATATATATATATATATATATATATATATATATATATATATAATGTGAGGCTTTCTTACTGCAAGACTGCTGGGTACGCCGTCTTTCCTTTGAGGAATATTGGAATGTGCTCTTCTTATAGGAAGTGCACCACAATTAATATTAGGCCTTATGAAGAGATAGCGCTGATGATGATTATTCAAATGCAGGGGAGAGCCTTTGCTGGAAGAATGGGGAGACGTTGTCTTTTTGAGAGAAAATCGTTTAGCATGATGAGGCCAATATTTTGTGAATTTAATAGTACTGTGATGGAGCAGTTTTTCTGGATTGAGGCCATATGTATGAGGCCGTATTCCTGGATGAGGCATATTTTATGAGGCCGTATTTACTACAGCAGTGAACGCTGTCCTTTTTTATAGAACATGGTTTTGGATATGCATTTATATGAGGTGTGCGCCTCTAGGCGCTGGTGTTTGAGATCGGGGAGTGTTGGAGCTTCATGAATCCTTTATTTTCATACTTTATTAATATAAGCTGTATTTCGTCTTAGTCGTGTCTGTGTGTAACGTAAATAAACTGTGATTTAAACGTTACTCATCGTTCAACGATACTAGAATTCTATGTGTTTCACTGTGAGGATGAATGTAACAGTACACATTACTATGAACATCCTAGGCATTAGTGACAGCAGTAAAAATATTTATAAATAGCCCTGGGTGGAGTGTCGTGGGCCCTATTTTAAAGGAGGAACCCATTTTAAGCCTATCTTTGAACCTATGTAACACTATGGCTATATAAATTCATTATTAGTCTGAAACCCCACCATTGAACCAGGCGACGGTTACATATCAGTGGTAGTTTCCAGCATTGAGGGTAGATGTGTTACCCAATACAGAAGAATCTACAGCTTAGGAGCAAATAAATTGCGGTTCGTCACCTACGTCACCAGATGCACGAAACTTGAAAAATGACAAAAGGCATATTTCCCTCGTTTTGTTTATAAATAATGACAATTTTCAAAACTTAACAATGGAATCTCTCAGCCCTGGCCTAAAGGTTTTGGTAGTTGCAGAGTGTTGTCCACTTTTTATTTTTTTTTTTAAAATACATCCACAGTGGCGCGTTACAAGTAACAGGCGGTGCATTATATGGGTCGGAAGGTAGCTTTCAGAGGCCGGTCGCAAAGAATTCAAGCCCCGTAGGCGTCACGCATGCGTGTCAGTTGTGTGCTGCGGAACGACCGCAATAATTTGTCTTCTGTTTGTTACTTTCACAATTGCCTCCTGCTTGCGGAATTGTGGATTTTAAAGCTGCATCCAATGTGGAATAGGTTCACTTTCTACACAAGACAATAGGAGGCTGAGACATTTTTGAGTCATGACCCAGGTGGGCCCGCCCCCTTAGAGTGTAAAGGAGAATAACGGGCCGAAACACTTGTTCGACGGGTGACTTCTTCTGATGATCAAAGTGTCTCCTCTTGTATAGCTCTGTATAGAGTTTTCTATCATCAGTGCCTTAAAAAATGAATGTTGATTATGAACTGTCAAGAATTAATTAAAATCGATTTTATGAGTAGCGTAATATGGCACTTTAGTTTAAATCAAATCAAATTACGTTAACTGTAAAATAGTTCCGAATCAGAAGGTACAGCTTTCCAATAATGTTTTATTTTCTGACCCAAAAAAAATCGATTCCGTAATTGAAAATTATGTTTTAATACATTTGACATGTTGTGGCAGGACAGTACTGTGTGCGCAGGTAAATATTTTGAAGTGCGCTAACTCTTGTACATTTCTTGGTTCAAGTCGTTACAGGCCTTTCCGCCTGAGATGGAAATTCTTGACCTTAGTTTATCTTTCTTCCCAGAGTTCGTTCGTACCCTTTTTATGGTTAGTGAAAAGCAATCTCGTTTAATGGTTTTGTCAAAAGTATCCAACTGTAATATTCCAAAGAAAACTCAGCAATGTAGAAAAATAAAATATAGTTTATTAACGTGATTGGAACAGCAATGTTATTGGCCCAGTGGTGAAGTACTTATTTTTTTTCTTACACAAAGTAGTGAGTATCCAAAAATGAAAATGTAAATCCACAGGAATAATATATCCAATAGAGTAAAATACAAACTTGTCTACTTAAAAATACTTGTCTAACCTGAAAAAAACTTGTCAAGTTAAAAACAACTTGTCTTGATAATCCCAAAGACGAGGTTCTGTAAAAATCCTCTCGCCTAACGAATCCTAAAATCTGTACAAGCCCTGTCAATCACCCACGTCTTTTCTTTATATACAGCCCACTCTTTTGTCCCCCAATTTTCACACGATGCTTTATTTTTCACATGGTACCAAACATCTACATTTTCACACGCTTCCTCAGCTTTTCGACTTTTTTTCACACGACTCTCACTCTAGCAACGGAAAAAACCAAGATTAGCAACTTCTCCCAAAACTTTCCATTCAATAAACATGCATTTACTATTTTGTTGTTCTGCGACAGCTTCTCTCGAAGCCGTGAACGTTTCATGATAATGTATTTCGTGCACAAATGTTTTAATTACATTTAACGTTGTTATTTCTCATTTTTGTGGTTTTTAACACGTATTAATTGTAGTGAATTCCAAGTGGTCACACAAGTCCTGAGGCCACAAAAATGTATCCAATGTGGAGACATTTTCATCCTATCAACTAAAAATATCAAGTATCTAACATACATACTGGAGCAAAATATGAAATGGGGGCATATATTTATGAGTCAATTGGCAATGAACAATGGTTGAGAAAAATTTATGTTAGTGGTATAAGTTATTGACTGGGGGCAAAAACTTATGAGCCAAAATGAGAAAAAAAAATTACAAGGTCTCAGTATACATGTGAGCCTAAAAAAATTTAAAAAAACTAAAAAAAATTGTCAAGATGTCAGTATACATATGAGCAAAAAAATTGTTTTCCAGATCTCAGTATACCTGTAAGCTAACTTGAAAATGTATTACAAAATCTCAGTATACATGTGAGCTCGAAATAAATGGAAAGAAATTATTATTTCGTAAAACGAGGGACCCAGTAGTTTTATATTGCGTAAAACGGGGACACATACAAGCTGTTTATACACTATGTCATTAAACAGTATGGGATTTGGATAGCAATGTGCAATACGCAATGTAAAATTATTCATGTATTAATACACTCATTTAATCTTTATTTAACAAAATGCTTGTATTAATTATAAAAATATGGAGTTATGATATGAAATATACATACTTAATGTTAAACTTATTGAACTTTTTATTTAAAGTCAACACATATAAGGTTTGGTCATGCCAAACAAAACTCGAGTGTTAATCAACACTCAGGACAATAAGTGAATCCTATCTTAATATTTACATCTGAATGGTAACTGACCATAGCTATTACCTGTGACCATGACCTCCGCTAGTGTGAACAGGAGCGGTGAAAGGTCACACTGGATATTTTGAACTCTCATTGACGGCACAGTGTGGCGTCAACTGAGGGAGAGGGAGGGGTGGTGGGGGTTTATAGTACAATGAAATAGCTGGGGGAGTAGAGAAAGTAGTTCCGGTTTGGATGGATGAATAAACGCGAGGCGTCGTAGAAAGGGAAGAAGAAGAAAAAGAAGATCTCGCATAGGGAAATTTTCATAGGGGAAGATAAGGATAGTGAAAAACGAAGGTTGGATTTGACATAGCGAAATACAGCGAGGTGCTGTTGAGGTCACGTCTGGACAGTTTGTGCGTAGGGATAAGGGAGTAGGGAGGTGTGGGTTAACATTTTAAATACGCATTAGAGCTTAAATAATTTGCACTGGACGAGTACAACATCTGTTTGTCTCAACACAGTAATTTGTTTAAAAAAAGGACATGATACATGGTACATAGTTATTTATGCGATATAAATGAAATTCAAACAATTTATAATAAGTGATCATAAAATGATCCATAGCATGTCTCGTTCAGCACTTCTGAACAGACCAGTAGAAAAATGTGTTAAAAAAAGGTTCTGAGTATCGTTTACCATTTGTGATGCTCTGGCTAATCACATGGGTAATAATGTTTTGGTTTTCCGCCAAAGTCTTAATATTATGACATAACTGTTATAGTTGTGGTCGGGTGCATTGCCAAAAAAAAATGAAGCGCATTGCGTACAAACGGCAAAATCGCCCGTTTTGGTTGATGTGCTTGTCTTAAGATCAAACAATGTCTTCTTTATCCCTTGAGATTCTTCCTTAGTGGCAAATAGTACATGCATGTGTTTGGTTAAGTTTATAATGTACAACAATACATATATTTATAAGTCCAAACAAAATGTAATTTAAATCTTCTAATACAAAATATAATGGTTTGAACACTGTAACTGTGCTTGTTGAATAGAGTTGCGCCTCTGCAGATTTTTTCTCTTCACTGGCGGTTATGACTGCCGCTGATAGCATCAACTGGACGGCATATAAGGTGGCTGGCATCATCAAATAAAGTTTTTTTTTTAGAGCAGCCAGCAAGAGCACCCCGGCAGACTCTAAAATAGCATGCCTCTTCTAGACAATTCTATCGTACTCGGACAAGGAAAATTAGACCATATAGAGTAGCCCAGCCATAGCAAACTTGGTTAACTCTAATATAGTATTGTCTCTCCTGGACAAATCTGCTATCGTACACAGACCAAAAAAAATGGAGCCATTTAGAGTAACCCAGCCAGAGCAAATTGGGCTAATTCTAAAATAGCCCTGTCTCTCCAGGACAGTCTGGCTATCGCACTCGGACAAAAAAAATGAAACCATTTAGAGTAGACCTGGCTAGAGCAACTTGGCTACCTCTAATAGAGCGATTTCTCTCTTTGACAATCTGCTATTGTACTTTTTTCTTAGTGTCTACAGCAGTGACGGTTGATGTAGTGTTACAGGTAGGGTGTTTCGAAGTTGATGCACTGTGCTGTGCGATGTTTTGTCGCTTAGTTGAACGTTTCCTGTTCAGAGCGTCTGTTGTAGAAATCTTCTATCGTGTTTCTTCTCAGTGTCTACAGCAGAGACGGTTGATGTAGTGTTACAGGTAGGGTGTTGCGAAGTTGATGCACTGTGCTGTGCGATGTTCTTTGGTTTAGCTCAACGTTTCGTGTACAGCTTTGCACGAACATGCTCCTTTGGAAGGCGTATAAACTTTGTCTGTGGTAGCGATTCGTTTGATGAAGATGCGTAGGGTCGTTTCGAGGCGAACCGAATGGATGTGTCCAAATTATCGTCAATATGCTCGTTATCATCATCGTTATCACTTTGGTGTTCTTCAGTATCAAGGTCTGACTCATCGCATTGTGTGGAAGTTCGAACGGGAGCATTTCGTTCTGTTAATGAGGCAGGTGATAACTCTGTATCGGAAGGTAGTGGTGTATCTATATGGGTGTCGGCATCTTGTAGAGTCTGTTGTTGTTGTTTTTCTGCATTTAAAGTTGTGTTGCCATCTCTGGACAACGATTGGTAATTATCTGCTTGAACTCGAAGATTTCGTGCCTGAATTCTCTCACGTAGCTTCTGCGGAGGGATGTCACCTTCACTCGTAGAGGCGTCGCGACATCTACGTAGTCTGTCGATACCATCGTGCGTGGGGTGAAGAGAGGGGTTTGAGTGTTCATCGTCGCAATGTAACACATCAGATGTAATGGATGATGTGGGGGGACAAAGGAGAATGGTTTTGCGAATCGATCTGGTATTAGTGAGGATAGGCTTTTAAACAGGACGATGATTATCTTTCTTGATTTGTGAAATGTGGGCTTTCGTCCTGATCTGTTTTTCTTCGTGCCACAGGATAAAATATGTTGGTGTAGTCTGTTCTAAGATTTTGAAAGCATTGATCCATTTGTCGTCAAATTTAGAATGTCGAACGTGTTTTTTGTAGTATACTAGATCTCGTGTTTTTATCGTGTGTACGCTGTTTCTTCCGGAAAGGTTTTCTGCATTTTTGTTCGCTATTTGATGTGCTGCATGCTTTTGTTGTAGGATGACAGCTATCGGGTCCTCTCCCATATATTTGCGTTGTGGTTGGAGAAGGTTGTCCATCGGGAATACCGGCTCCCTGCCGTAAAGTAGGTAAAATGGCGAGAAACCAGTGGTGTCATTAATGTTTACTCGTATTACTTCTAAGGCCTGGTTAATGTCATCATCATCAGTTGCCATCTCCACAACGAAGGTTGGCTGTAATGGATCTCCAACGTCTTCTGTCTCTTGTCTTGGTGGTACACTCTGATAGACTCTTTCCCGTCCATCTCTTGATGTTATCTTCCCATTTATAGCGCTGTCTTCCCCTTGCACGTTTGCCTTCAACTCTCCCTTCTGTTATGGTCTTCTGCAAGGTGTTATGCCTTTTTATGTGGCCAAAGTATTTTACCTGCCGAACTTTGACCTCTCTCATCCTTTTCATACCTAGATTTTCTAGGACCTCCTTATTTGTTTTCATCTCCTTCCATGAGATACGCCCTATTCTTCTATATATCCACATTTCAAGTGCCTCAATTCTTTCTTCCAAATGCTTATTCATCGTCCATGTTTCTGCACCATACAGAAATGCAGAATATATATAAAACTTTATGATTCTCAGTTTTAATTTGTGAGATAACTGTTTGGATGTCAGTATATGTTTCATGTTGTTGAATGTAGCTTTGGCCATTCCTATTCTCTTCTTGATTTCTGTTTCACATCTGCCATCTTCTGTTATTATATGACCAAGATATACGTAGCTCTTGACTTGTTCCAGGATTTTCCCATTTACGCTTATCTTTAATGTGGGTTTATCGTCTGTTTTACTAATTATCATAGTTTTTGTTTTCTCAATATTAATGTCGAGTCATGACTTATTCATGACTTATACTGTTCACTTGCTTCACTAGTTCTTGTAACTCCTGTTCGCTTTCAGCTAACAACACGGTATCATCTGCATATCTAAGGTTGTTTATAGACCTTCCACTGATGTTCAGTCCTGGTATTTCCTGTATCTGTTTGAAAATTTTTTCGGTGTATAAATTAAATAGGCAGAGGAACAGTACACAACCTTGTCTGACACCTCTTTTTATGTCTATGTATGTTGAATAATTCCTTCCCGATCTTACTGTGGCAGTTTGTTCCCAATAAAGGTTACTGAGTATTCTTATATCTTTTCCATCAATACCTATGTCTTTGAGGCATTCAATTATTTTCTCATGATGGATTCTGTCAAAAGCCTTCTTATAGTCAATGAAGCACATATACATACTTTTTTGGACCTCTGTATATTTTTCTGCTAATCTTCTTAGGCAAAATATTGCCTCTCTTGTTCCACTATTCCGTCTGAAACCAAACTGTTCTTCTTGGATTTCACTGTCTACTTTACTTTTTATTCTTTCCTGTATGATTTTGAGCAGTATCTTAATTGCATGACTCATCAGGCTGATTGTTCTGAAGTCTGAACATTCTGTTGCATTTGGTTTTTTGGCAATGTTATAAAAACTGATGTCTTCATGTCGTGTGGTAAATATCCTGTATTGTATATATATCGTTGCATATTTCTGTGATTGTATCTATACCAAAGCTCTCCAGAGCTTCTATCATTTCAATTTTTATGTTATCCATGCCTGCTGATCTTCCTTTTTGTATCATATGAATGCCATTCTCTACTTCTGATCTGAGAATGTTTGGGCCTTCATTAGAATCTGGTGATGGTTTTTTACCTCTGTTGTAATCAAATAGTTCTTTTACGTATTCTGCCCATCTGTTTGATATGTCTTTCTCATCAAGTAATATTACACCATTTTTGTTCTTGATACAGCTTCCTCCTTGTGCAAACCGCGACCGCTTTGATAATTTCTTTATTTCTTCATGCATATCTCTTGTCATGTGCTTTGCTTCCAAGTCTTCTATTTCCTTACATTTTGTTTCTATCCACCGTTCTTTTGCTTCTCTACACATAGTACGTATGTCATTGTCTATTGTTTTATATTCTGGAGTGTTTTTTGCTTTCTTTCTTCCTGCCATTTTATTCAAGATGTCATCTGTCATCCAAATTTGATTTTTCTTAGACTCCTTTTTAGGTAAATTTGCATTTGCTGATTGTATGCTTGTTTTTAAGCATTCCCATTTTACGGTTGCTTTTTCTTCTTGGTTTTCTCTTCTATACTGCTCCATGCTTTCTGTCAATAACTGTTGATATTTATTTTTGACGTCGATTAAATATTTCTGTTTTATATCTGGTTGTTTCAGCGCTGATATTTCTATCTGGGGCTCCTCCTGTCTTCTGTTTCCTGCTCTTTTCAGCTTTATATTTACTTTGATGATGACTGGATTGTGATCTGAATTTATGTCGGCACCAGGATGTGTCTTTGCGCTTGTGACACTGTTCTTAAATCTATTCGATGTGTTTGGATAGAATATCATGAAGGGTTGAATGCATTCTTTCGTTTCTTCCGTTACTCTGGGGCTGATAGAAGCTAGTTGTGGTGTGTTTGATGTTTAACTTTTGTAACGTTGATTTAAAATGATTGCCAATGAACTGTTTTCCATTGTCCGTGATGACTCTTCTAGGACAACTAAAAGTATGTCTAGGTGGAAATTCTTGCAAAAAAAATCGGTGACAGTTGTAGAAGTCACATCTTTCATAAGGAAACTCTCTGGCCAAACAGAGTACTGGTCTACAATGTGCAACAAGTACCTGTTTCCTGACAGTGTTAGGGGGTATGGTCCAGAGATGTCTAAACTGACAGTTTCCATGGGATAGTTGGAAGGTTGCATGTTTTGTAATGGGGATTTGTTCACCTTCATATTTCTCCTTTTGCTGATCTTACAAGTGGCATGGAATCAATTATATCTTTATACATGGTTTGCTAGTAATACCGTTTCTTAATGATGTCTATCGTTTTATCTCGTTCCAGGTGTCTATTTTCATCGTGGAACTGGATGAGGATGTCAGGTATTAAATGATGTGGAATATATTTCTGTAATCTTCCATTTTGTTTGGAGTCAATATGATAGAGTGCTTGGTCATGAGGAAAGATGGTAAAATCCTTGACTTTTGCTGGTGTTTCTTTAATTTGTTTCATTAGTTTAACGACTTGCGGGTCTTTAGTTTGTTCCTGTAGGATGTCAAAGTTGTCTGTTTGATCCTCTTCTGACAATCGGTCAGTGTCTGTGTGAGTGTCAGATTGATCGGCAATTCGGTTTTAATTTATGACATTTATGTCTCTAGTATTGTCATTTATGTCAGTTGCAGCTGCTTCATTTTCGTTACTCTGTTTCTGGTTGTCAGGATATGGAATTCTGGAAAGCAGGTCAGCACATGTATATTGAGGGTTCCGGCAATGTATTCTGTGGTAGTTTCATAGTTCTGCAAATTCATCGCCCAAGTGTGAAGCTTCTTTGGTTGTTCGGATGTCTTCGTCAACCAACTAACAAGGGGTTGGTGATCTGTTCTGATGATAACTCTTGTTCCACGGATGTAGAAATCCAGTTTCTGCATAGCATAATGGATGGCAAATGCTTCCTTTTCTGTTGTAGTCCAACGCTTTTGGGACTTACTTAATGCGTGTGACAGGATGACAATTGGCTTTTCGTTGGGTACATTTGGGATAATAGGGGTTTCATCAGAAGGGTTTGGTTGGACAAGACAAGCTCCTACGGCTTTATCAGGAGCGTCTGTGTATAGGATCATTGGTTTGATGGTATCAGGGTGTGCCAACATTGGAATGGTTGTGAGTTCATTTTTTTAGATAACCGAATGCTTGTTGAAATTGATCCGTCCATCTAAACCTGTCATTAGTTAGGGCTATTAATGGCTCCGCCGCCTTGGAGAAATTGATGATGTGGCGTCTGTAATAACTACAACATCCAAGAAAACCCCTTACGTGTCTTACAGTTGTAGGGGAGCCGCGCTAGCGTAGTGGTTACAACACCGCTCTGGCGACCGGGTGATTCAGGATCAAACCCGGGCGACAGCATTTTAGGATTTTTCGTCGACCGGGATTTGGACTGGATTAACTCGAGACATGGCGAGGACATTTGAAGGAGTGTCGTCGACCAGGGACTGGTGGCTCCTGAGCCGACCCAGCTCTAATGGGTACCTCCGAAAACGGCGAGTATCTGCCTGAATGGCGAGGGACACTTGTCTCTGTACAAGAAAATAGGATACTCACGTAAAAATCAATGTCAGGTTAGACATTAAAAATAACCTGAGATTTCGCCTCGAGCATTAGTGGGCGTACGAAAAAGGTCAAAGGTCAAAGGGAAGTAAATCTTAGTATGTTGTGGGACAGATTGAATTTTTGGATTATGGTGCTTGCTTGCCGATTAGGAATGGATTTGTTAAAAGTATCTTCTCCTAGAGTCATGAGACAGAGTACAAGAAAAGCGTGAAGAACGCTGTTTATCTCCAGTGTTGAGATATATTTATCCTGTAGTGTTTTGAGCCGTGGGTGATTAGCTCTCGCGGCTAAGCTGTATGTGTTGTGAGTTGTGTTCTATACAACTGAGTCTCATGACAGGAGTTCACAGTGTGTGCCCTGTGAGTGTGCTGTCAGAAGAGTGGGTTTTTTGGGCGTAGACCGGTGTGGTCGCAAGCCCTGTGTTTTCTAAGTGTATGGCGGTGTTTTTCTAAGGGAATGCCTGATCAGGGCTGAAGAGAAGAGGTCGACTTATGTATATTATGTATTAAGGTCATTAATATAACTGCCGTAGTAGCAGTCTTGAGTATTTGAGAAGTGTAAAGATTTGTAAGGTCATTAATATAACTGCCGTAGTAGCAGTCTTGAGTATTTGAGAAGTGTAAAGATTTGTAAGGCCATTAATATAACTGCCGTAGTTGCAGTCTTGAGTATTTGAGAAGTGTAGAGATTTGTAAAGCCATTAATATAACTGCCGTAGTTGCAGTCTTGGGTATTTGAGAAGTGAGAGATATGAAGGCCATGATTATGATCATAACTGCCGAGTGTGCAGTTCAGTATTGCTAGCGCCGAGATATTTCATGCTTTTGCTGTCACTGTATTTTCGTCTATGTCGTCGTGTCTTTGTGGATGTCATCGTTGTATGTTGTAACGTAATAAACAGGATCAAACTGTTCCAGGCGTTTACAACCTTTATTGACATCAATGGCTCGTACGTGAGCTGTGTGGTGAGTGACAGTGCACACATTATTCAACGATAATGGTAACAATCACGTTTGCAACAGTGGTGACCATAACATTCCACAATACCAATGAATCACATCCCAATAAAATTAGGGTTGTATCATTTGATGGACCAAACCAACGGGTCGTAACACCTACATGAAATTCGCGTTGAAAATTATTACTACGAGAACTCAACGTATTTATAAATAGCCCTGTGCGGGCGGAGCCTAAATCTCATGTGCTTCAGAAATCTTGACCTGGTTGGCGTTTTTGCCTGTGTGGCGCATTTGAGAAAGCACGCACGCCTCATCCGTGCTAGTATTTCATGCCTATAGACCAAAACAACGTCTGCAGTGGTCACGGAAGTTCAAGTAGACTTTGACAGTATTTGTACCATCATTTGTACGGGTTGTGACTGATCCTGCGATAATCGGATTACCTGTGCCAGTTATCACCATCTCAAGTGCAAGATGTCATGATACACGGTGTGCCGTGTACATCTACGACTACAGAGAAGTCAAGACTAGCGGTGTATGCTGTATGTCGGTTCCTGTCATGTTGTGCATTGTTGAGCACACATCATATTGAAGCGAGTACCTGGAGGGAAAAGAGTAGAGTTCCAGTGCCCTTCCGGCAGTGGAGTGTTTTATCTTCAATCTTTGTGATATCCAGTGTCTTGGTGGAAAGGAGCGGGGTTATTTTCAGATAAGTAATTTATATTGAGTGAATTGTGTTGCTTCATGTATGCAGTCGAGCCTTCCTGAATTCTACATTACTTATTCTATTGATATCTGTTGTTGTTATTGTCGATATCTATATCGATTGATTATAGGATGTGATGCATGAGTAATTTTTGGCTTTACATCATATATATATATATATATATATATATATATATATATATATATATATATATATATATATATATATATATATATATATATACGTTCCTGATAATGATATAACTTGATAAAGGTACCACAGGAAGGAATTGATGATATACAGAATTGAGAAATAATCTCATTTCTTGATAAATAGTTAATTGTTTGAGCTGGAAAGGTAATTGTCCGACCTCGTGCGACAATAATTTGTTACAAGTATAAGTTATTACATATATAGTTGACTGAGTAAGTAAGTCACTATGGATGAGGATGATATGGATCCTGAGGATATCAGGCCTTTGTTAGGATATTTATATGAAGAAGGGAAAAATTTTGAAAAATTGAAAGGCCCAGAGCTTGAGGCATATGTAATGGACAGATTTTTGGTCAATACGTCAAAAGCCCTAAAATATTTTGCTGAAGAGAATTTTCAGTCTATTCCGAATTTAAATATGGCTATGGAGTTAGCGCAATTATTGAGTCCTAAACTTCGGGTGTTTGTGTACAAGTATACGGAGGTTAAACATGATGATATATTGAAGAGTGTACACAATTTAATTCACTACGGTATCTCGGGCAATCAGGAAAAAAAGGTAGAAGATGAGGAAGTAAGAGTCAACAGTCAGGAAAGAAAAAATTGCTTAAAGAGTATTGCTGAAGAGAGTAAACTTTAGAAAAAATTGTCTAAGCTCACAGGTGATTTGTATAAATCAAACTCGGAACTTGCTAGTGTGCAAGCAAGTTTGAATTCTGCATTAAGCGAAATCAAAGAGTTGAAAACTCAGTTGGAAGATAAAAAGGAACGTGAAAAGTCCTATAATAAAACACTTGTTGGTATATTGAACTATAATATTGTCCTCGGTCGCCAACTTAAAGAAAAGAATGCGGTATTACCAGAAAGGGTTGATGAGCTTATAAATAACCAGGATAGTGAAACCAAGGCACTACAGATAGAGTTGACACAGAGGAGAACAAATAAAGAGGTGGACCTGGAAAAGAGATTAAAAGACTTGAAGGCTGAGAAAGAGAAGATGGCTAGAATTGAGAATTTGAATAAGAAACGTAGTGAAGAAATTTCACATAAACAGATTGAAATTACAAATCTTAGAAGAAGAGTAGATGGTCTTCTTGATATTTTCTTAGACAGGAACAGATGGTCTACTGCCCATGTTGACAGCGGTAGACAGAAAATTGTTTTTCAACAAGCCACTACTGCAAAAAGTCAGCCACATACACTTTTTGCTGAAAGACAGGTCAGACGAAATTGACAAAGATCCTTTCGTGGGAAATATAATTTCACACGAATATATGACAACATTGCTTGTAATGATGATTCTTGGCGTCGGGATAACCAAGAGGGATGGACATAAGCAGCTCTAAAACAAAATCCATGGTGATATCACGAGAAGAAAGAAAACATCAGATTAAGTTGGGAGAACAGGTCCTGGAGCAGGTCGACCACTTTAAATATCTCGGAGCTATTATAGACCGAAAGGGGGGCATCAAAGAAGAGTTGGCCACTCGAAAAGCAGCGGCTGGGAGACTTTATCAGGCCATAAATCGAGGATTCCTCAGCAAGAAAGAGGTTGGTAAGAAAACGAAGATGGCTGTATACCGCTCCACCTATGTCCCAGTCTTGACATATGGATGCGAGTCATGGGCTATGACTACAACCCACAAAAGCCAGATCCAAACCTCAGAAATGAGGTATCTGAGGAAGGTGGTTGAAGTAACAAGAAGAGACATGGTCCGCAACCAGACAATACGTCAAGACCTAAAATCCCACCCGCTGCAGACCCAAATAGAACAGTCCCAACTAAGATGGTTTGGCCATGTCTGCAGAATGGGAGAAGATCGGCTACCACGACAAGCATGGGAAACAAAGAGCCAGGGATCCAGACCTCCAGGACGACCCAGAGTCCGCTGGGAGGACAACATTAGACAATCTTTGAAGGACCGAGGACTAGAATGGAACCAGGCCAGGAAGAAGACAGCTGATAGAATAGTCTGGCGCTCTCTCTTCCAAACCTCTACACCTCACGGTAGAAGGGGAACGACTAAGTAAGTAAGTAAGGATAACCAAGATACGTCTACAGTAACAGTTAGTTCTGTGGATCTTAAGAGCAAACATTTATCTGCTGATGGAAATTCTCATAGATTGATAGCAGAGGATAAAACTATTAGTAATCGTTCCAAAAAGGATAACTATTATGTTCAGAGCAATAAAGATACTTCCAGTCATACTATTTGTCAAACTCAGCTCAGTCAGTTTGACACAATTAGTAAGAATATTCCAACAGAGAAAAAAAAACCCAGTTTTGATAAGGGGAATAACCCTGAGGTTAAAAAGTACCATGGGAATTCAGCTAATAATAATTTTTGTCCTCAAAGATATAAGAGGCAATTTAACATATCTAAAAATATTGAAAATACGAATTTTGGAAACACTAAAGAGTCTTACAGTAATTTTTCTGGAAGACAACAAGGCCCATTTGAAAGATATTGTTTTTAAAGGAAAGAGAGTAATAACAACAATGCTAACTTGATTCATAAAAATAACAATGATCACAATAGAGGAAAGGGCAATGTTTTCTATAAACAGAATAAAGCCCCAAATTTTACTCTACATCACCAGAGTGACTTTCCTCAACGAAAGCCTAAGATGTTTTATAAGCAGGGTAATAAAAATAATAATGGTCTATTGAATGGTACTGCTTATTCTAATTTTGATGTCAAGAGAGCATCTCGTTGTGTTAAGTGTAAAACTTTATTACAGAATACAGCAGGGACGATCTCCAGTTATTGTCAGGTTGTGCATAAGCATCCCATGTTGTGTACTATGTAATGATGGAAGAGTTGATGGTATCGCGAAGAAACCAGATGTTCACAGCCACAAAGTTGGGTAATCGTGTGATTGAATTTGCGTTTCCCCTAATTAAATCTCACAAGTGATTAAAATGGATATTTTCATTTGTATTTATTCACTGCTTTACGATAAAAGTCAGCGCTCCCCATGTTTACGGTAGCTGTCAAGAAAGTAGGTCGCCTTCGCGCCCATGTGTATCTGTTCGAGCGGAACCTGTCGCCGTGCTAGCTACGCAAGGGATATGTTACCTGTTGGTGTGATCACATGTTTACAAGTCCGCTGGAGATTTTTTTTTTTGGTGTTTGATTTTGTTTTTAGAACAGTAAATATTATTGTATTGTATAGCATAGTATTTTATGCGGTTGTATTCGAATATCACGTGTTTTCTTATGAAGATGTTCTGATGTCTTATTATTAGATTTTTCTTGTGATTCTTATATTATTGTATTTTGATGAATATTGTACGTGTTATGATTGAAATAATGTGTAACATAACAGTTTGTACCGACTTATTCTTAACCTGATGATGAAAGCAGTGGATTATGATATCTTCACATTTAAGTCATAAGACTATGTCTATTTAATCCATAATATTTTAATTTTATACTACTGTGGAATTTTCGCAATTTTGTTTTGTGAGATAAATTTTTTTTCTTTATGCATGATGAGATTGCCAGCCCAATACACAAACTCATTAGTTAATATGGTGCGGTAGTCACCTTCAGAAAAGTCTTTGATTAACTTTACTCACTTTATTTAAATTTTTTCTCGAGTGTTGTTCCCATAATTGGTTAATATATTAGTACAGTGATGATAGACAGTAAATGTTACAGTTAAATGTAATTTTGGAAAGGTAATTTAATTGTATTAGTGAAAATTTTGTATTTGAATTTGATAATGTAGTCCGAAACACTGATTTTTCTAGAACGATACCTGAATCTAGACAGATAATTATATCACATACTCTATTTAAATTATGTTCTACTTATATATTTATAACTTTGTATGTAGTTAACAGTATGTTGTCCATGTCGTCTTTTCTATGTCGTATTTTTTAGAAAAAAGAGAGAGAGAGAAAAAAAAAAGAACGTACGTGTATTGATTGGTGGTTACATAGAGATAGAGTTTTTTTTTTTTTATATATCAATTAATTTTGTTGAAGATAATTTCTTTAGTAGTTTATTAATTATAGCTCTAATTTACTTAAATGAAATGCTATTCTGTGTAACTTATCGTTACGAAATATTTTTAAATTGTACTTTTTTGGGAAAAATGAATTTTTTTCGAACATTTAATAATTTTTCTGGATCCAACGCTTGACTGTGCGCTATGTTTGATTATGTGCAGTGACATTGGATCTTTAATAAGTTATTTTTTTATATATTATGATGTATCCTTTATCTAGCGCGTGACTATACGTCAGCGAAAACTTTTTGATAGCGTTAACATGTTTTGTTTGCGTGATGTCTAGATCAATTTATTGTTAGTTATGAACAAGTTTAACTTAGTTAAATTACTTATGATGCTGTATTTAGATATAGATTCTTCTATTTTTTGTATACATATATACATTATTTTTTTCTTTCTTCGATGCTTTTCTGTTATGATTGTATTTATTTATTACAATACCTTGGTTGATTGAGACTGTTATTAGTATGTATTGTTATTGACTTTCTCTTCGTTCGTGTCTTTGCTTTCTGTCTGTCTTTGCTGGTTATTCTTCATTTCGTTCCATCTTTTCTGTTATCTTTTCGGTATTGCTTAATGTCTTGTTTATGCTCCTATGTGTCATATTCGCTTCACTTGTTTCTATTTGTGCACTTCTTCTTCTTTCGACACTTATACTTTCATTCTTTTTATTGTTAAGTTAATTATATGGTGGGATATAATGTATCCAGTTGTAATGGTAGTATTTAATTTATATGTGTACAGTTTTTTGACTTAATTGTTAACACGTGGTATTTTTTATTTTTTCCCTCATATTCTGATTTCTTATTTTACTGCATTATAGCTCATGCTTCTTTTCTTTGATCTTGTCCTTTCTCTTGCTATTGATTGTTTCCTGTTTTCATTCGTGTCCAGTATACGTAACTTGGTTTTGTATTAGATTAATTCTGATGCGCTTAGATGATTACGTTGGATGCTTCATTTTCTATTTTTCAATTTAATGTTAATATTTTATGTAGGTATATTCTTTTCCCTTAACATAAGTTAATTTTTGTAGGTATGTATTAGAGCTTTGCTTTCCCTTGATTTTTTGTTGATGTAACTGTTTTTTTTTTTAAATGATAGAATCATTTTTTTCCCCGGGAGCGGTGTAAATGTTAAGGTCAAAGGGAAGTAAATCTTAGTATGTTGTGGGACAGATTGAATTTTTGGATTATTGTGCTTGCTTGCCGATTAAGAATGGATTTGTTGAAAATATCTTCTCCTAGAGTCATGAGACAGAGTACAAGAAAAGCGTGAAGAACGCTGTTTATTTCTAATGTTGAGATATATTTATCCTGTAGTGTTTTGAGCCGTGTGTGATTAGCTCTCGCGGCTAAGCTGTATGTGTTGTGAGTTGTGTTCTATAGAACTGAGTCTCATGACAGGAGTTCACAGTGTGTGCCCTGTGAGTGTGCTGTCAGAAGAGTGAGTTTTTTGGGCGTAGACCGGTGTGGTCGCAAGCCCTGTGTTTTCTAAGTGTATGGCGGTGTTTTTCTAAGGGAATGCCTGATCAGAGCTGGAGAGAAGAGGTCGACTTATGTATATTGTGTATTAAGGCCATTAATATAACTGCCGTAGTAGCAGTCTTGAGTATTTGAGAAGTGTAAAGATTTGTAAGGCCATTAATATAACTGCCGTAGGTGCAGTCTTGAGTATGTGAGAAGTGTAGAGATTTGTAAGGTCATTAATACAACTGCCGTAGTTGCAGTCTTGAGTATTTGAGAAGTGTAGCGATTTGTAAGGCCATTAATATAACTGCCGTAGTTGCAGTCTTGAGTATTTGAGAAGTAAGAGATTTGAAGGCCATGATTATGATCATAACTGCCGAGTGTGCAGTTCAGTATTGCTAGCGCCGAGATATTTTGTCTTTGTGGATGTCATCGTTGTGTGTTGTAACGTAATAAACAGGATCGAACTGTTCCAGGCGTTTACAACCTTTATTGACATCCATGACTCGTACGTGAGCTGTGTGGTAAGTGACAGTGCACACAGTATTCAACGATAATGGTAACAATCACGTTTGCAACAGTGGTGACCATAACATTCCACAATACCAATGAATCACATCCCAATAGAATTAGGGTTGTAGCAATGGGTATCTCCGAAAATGGCGAGTATCTGCCTGAATGGCGAGGGACACTTGTCTCTGTGCAAGAAAATAGGATACTCACGTAAAAATCAATGTCAGGTTAGACATTAAAAATAACCTGAGATTTCGCCTCGAGTATTATCGGGCGTACGAAAAAAAAACAGTTGTAGGGCGTAGCATCTCTCTGATCGCTCGTACTTTCTCGTCGTCAGGGCGAATTCCACTGCCATTAATAATGAAACCTATGTAATTTTTTTTTCTGTTTTAGGAATTCACATTTGGAGAGTTTCAACTTAATGTGATGATATTTCAGACCATCAAAGACTTGTTCAACCCTGTTCAGGTGTTCTTGTATTGTACCTGGCGTATGGACTAAGATATCATCCATGTATGCCAAGGCAAAGGGTTGGAATCCTTTCAAGACCTCATCCATGAGGGACATATAAGTAGCGGGGCTTCCTTTAAGTCCGAAAGGTATGACATTCCATGCAAAGGAACCGACATGCGTACAAAATGTAGATTTTTCCTTTACCTGTGGTGACATTGGAATGCACCAAAAACCGGATCGTGCATCTAATGTTGTAAACCATTTGGAATTTCCAAGCGTCGCCAGTATATCATCTATCCTGGAAAGTGGGTATGATATCGTCTTCGTTATCTTGTTAAGTGCACGATAATCGCAGCAGAAACGGTGGCTGCCGTCTTTTTTGTGACGATGACAATGGGGGATGACCATTGAGATCTTGATCTTTCTATAATACCAGCTTCAAGCATCTCATTTATAGATTTCTCCACTAACTCACGGTTCTTCAGGGGAGTGTGGTAAGGTTTGAGGTGTACTGGAACATCAGTTGTGGTGTTTATATCCATGTGGACTATAGATGTGCGCTCTAGTTTCATGTCATTGATGGCAAACATATGTTGGTGTTTGATGAAAAACTGTTGAAGCCTATTGACATGAGCTTCCTCTGCACGCAAGGTTTCAAGTAATTTTTTCAGCCTGCCTTCCCTATTCTTGTGCACATCAGTTGTAATGGATGTTTCTTGAGAACTGCTTTCTTGTTGTGGTTCGGTGGTAAAGCGTGGACGATCACTCTCGATCTGTCCTGCACTCCAGCAGTATCGCGGTTTGTTCCGTTTGAATATTAGTTTCGCTCTCTCTACCACAACGACAGTACTGTGGATTTTGCTGTCGTTGATTTATTGAAGGTTTGTTTCCCTGCGTGTTTGTCTGGGTATGCACTAGTTGGTTACGTCACTGGTTTTTCATATTAATTAACTCTTTAAGCCCCAAGAGCCAGTATACTGTACTTCCCGCTAGACCCATTTGGCCCAAGAGCCAGTATACTGGCTTTCGTATCTCTTGATTCTTTCTAGGGCTGTTTTCTAATTTTGACAACTCAAAAACGCTATCTTCTTAAAGTATAGCCATCCATTATGGACTTTTGTTATTTATGAATATGAACATTAAAAAAAAAATTATTTCCAAACAAAAACAATAAAAACGTACTGGTATGGCCATTTTTGTTTGGGCCAAACCCACCTTTTTGCTTGGGACTGAAAGAGTTAAGCGATGGTATCTGGGGGTAACGTGTGTCACAAGATTAATCTCACGAAAACTTCTGCATGTCCTGTGATGCAAGCTGTCATTATCAATTTCTGGATAATATCTCTCAGTGCCAATACCGTTCCTGTGACAAGCCTTTCTATTTCCTGCCCGCTGTTTTCTCGTATAAGCGTAAAATTTATTTGGAAAAGTTCTGTCATTTGTCTTATAAGCCGGTAAGTGTGCTGGTGTTAGAGGATTACGGTAGGCTTCAATAACTATTTCTTGATCTACGATATCTGCATAATTTAAGTCATTATCAATTGTAGGTTTTCGCTTCTGTACCTCTGTAAGGCAGTGAATATTGTAGTATTTACGCACATGTTTATCTGGGAAGGCAGGTGAAACGTTACACTGTTCGTTTGTTCGACGGGTGTAATTTGTATGTTTACCAGTATTAACGTACATGTTATCCTTGTAACACCTGTGTTGGGCTTCGCAGTGGGATCTCCTTCCATACGGTTTGTACGGAACGTAGACTGAATGTTTGGTGACAGGACGTGTATCCCGGCGCTGTGATTTCTCAAAGTTCGTATGAGGGCGTGGGAAAAAGTGTGGGGGCTGACGAGGAAAATTGAATGGAGTAGGGTGACTCAGATCATCAATCTGTGTTTCTTTCTTGGTGGTGGGGGTCGGAAAAGGTTGAACCTTGTCTGTTATATTTGTGTTCACAAATTTAACTTGCGCTATAATTGCACCGCGTGCAATAGATGTTGCTTTCCCTGAGGTATTTAAAATCATTACAGGAAAATCACGGGTGGTGGTAACTTCTGCGACTTCTTCTGTGATACTGATGTGGGGATCATCGTTAATTTCATTGTCTGTTAAAGGTCGTACTTCAATTGTGTGTCCTGGACTGAAGTATTGGGATCCTTTAATACGACCTTTTACTATAGTAAGAGAGTTTGCTTGTAATGTCACTAGCGATGTAAGTCGAACTAACGATGCAATATGAATATCATCTTGCAACATAATATATTCTTCATTTATCTTTATTTTGTGTAGATCAAAGTAAATTCTTGCCTGATGTTTATTCAAGAAATCACGTCCTAAAATGAAATTTCGAGACGTGCCTCTTGTAATTATAAAAGGATGAATAAATTTTTGATGTCCGATCTGAAATGTCACATAAGCAGTTCCAATCGACTGTAACAGTCTCAGAAGCCATATAAGTTTTCGAAGGTGCAAATCTGACATGTTTCTGAATCTGTAGGTATATTTGCTCTCTCATCAAGCTAATGGTGGCTCCAGTATCTATCAGAGCTCTGTAATTTTTGTTATTAATGGATATTAAGCATGAACTGGGATCAGGTGATAAATTTATGTGATTGATTTCTGTTAGCTGTGGTTTGCAATCGGTACTATGGTGTTGAGGTTTGTATTTGGTGGTGTAGGACCTTTGTTCATAACTGATGATAAAGTTATGTCTGTTGTGGTCATACCGAATGGTCCCATTTATCGGCTGACATAAGCGTTTCCCAGACCTTGGTTGTAAGATCTGGGCTGGATTCGGTTGAAGGCATGATTTCGTTGTGTGTGAGGTCTGTGTTGATCACCATTTGCATAATAATAACGTGGTGAGTGGTTCTCATACTGATGCGGATGTGCTATGTATTGATTGTAACTCTGTTTATGTGTACATTCGTAAGAAGTATGTCCTCGGCGTTTGCAAATAAAACAAGTAAGGGCAGTAACTTGGTGCACATTCTGTTGATGTCTTCTGGGTTGCTGATGAGATAGAGACTGTCCTGCATGTAGATTGGGGTGATTACAATTTGAATGGACTCAGTGGGAGCTGTTCCTACTCCAATGTGGTCTTGAGTGGTCAATTTCCATCGGCTCAAGGAATTCGTCAGAATGGTCTAGTTTTGGTTCCCTGCCAATTCGTTGCTGGAACCTTTTACGAACGTTTTCTTCCATCACAGCTAGTTGAATGGTCTCTGTAATGGTCTTTGTATCCTTTCTAAGAAGATGGAGTTTAAGGTTATCTGCGTGTAATCCGTCAATAAAAATACCAACTAAATGTCTTTCAAGCTCTTGGGAAGGGATGTTCCCGTCTAGAAAAGCATCTTCAGCCAAGTTGAGCAATCGATAGGCATAGAATTGTTCTGGTTCGTGTCTGTCTTGGTGTATTTTGCGAAGTAAGGTCCAAGCATGTTGTCCATCGGTTATATCACTATAGCGTTGTACAAGCTTTTTCCTCAATGAATCAAAGGTCTCATTGGGATATGTTTTAGATCTACGACGGAGAAAATCAGTCACCAAAGAATCCGAAGACAGGTAAGTTATTGTTTTGCGGTCCTCATCACATGCAGCGTTTATAAGAGAAGCAAATTTGTCCATGTTCACTAACCACTTCCTGAAAGACTTGGCATCCCCAGCAAATGGAGTTACGACAGTTCGGACCTGTTGGTACTTGGCGAAATGGTCTACATTACCTAAAGTTTCCGTAATCTTCTGTAGAGCAATCATAACCGGCTCTGCGTCGTCTGGAAGGGGTGTGTGACTTGGTAGAGCTGATTGTTGCTGTTGCTGTATATGTATTAAATGTTGCTGTTGTAGCAGTAATTGTTGCTGATCAAGCTGCTGTTGCAACGCTTGTGGATCCATGATAGTGATTAATAATGATTAGGCCTGTCTGCTATCACTTAAAGAAGTGGCTGTTCGCGCGCCAAAATGAGTATGTTTCCACAAACGAAAAGGGCTGGTCGCGGCGTAAATGTTTATAGTATGCTTTCACTAACGAAAAGGGCTTGTCACGGCGCCAATTAGTATCGTGTAACCGGGCTGGTTACAACATCAATGTGAGAACATGTGTGTCCGTTAACTGGTCGGGTCAGTTCAGTTAATGGTGTTGAGCGCAGGTAAATATTTTGAAGTGCGCTAACTCTTGTACGTTTCTTGGTTCAAGTCGTTACAGGCCTTTCCGCCTGAGATGGAAATTTTTGACCTTAGTTTATCTTTCTTCCCAGAGTTCGTTCGTACCCTTTTTATGGTTAGTGAAAAGCAATCTCGTATAATGGTTTTGTCAAAAGTATCCAACTGTAATATTCCAAAGAAAACTCAGCAATGTAGAAAAATAAAATATAGTTTATTAACGTGATTGGAACAGCAATGTTATTGGCACAGTGGTGAAGTACTTATTTCTTTCTTACACAAAGTAGTGAGTATCCAAAAAGGAAAATGTAAATCCACAGGAATAATATATCCAATAGAGTAAAATACAAACTTGTCTACTTAAAAATACTTGTCTAACCTGAACAAAACTTGTCAAGTTAAAAACAACTTGTCTTGATAATCTCAAAGACGAAGTTCTGTAAAAATCCTCTCGTCTAACGAATCCTAAAATCTGTACAAGAGCTGTCAATCGCTTTTCATGATATTGTATTTTGTGCACAAATGTCTTAACTGCTTTTAACGTTGTTATTTCTCAGTTTATGTGGTTTTTAACACGTATTAATTGCCAAGCGGTCACAATGTCACTTTGAAAAAAAGGTTTTCTTATATGCTCCCAGCTGCCTCAGTAAATGTGTTAAACATCTTCCATCAAATTGTGCACACAAATAATGCACCGCCTGTTATGTATCTTTCTCCAAGTGGGTTCTGACAGCTGGTGCCAACATGTCCTTCAAAAATGAAAGTGTCCAGAGTGGCATATTGATTTACACACGCGTTTTATTTTTTTAAATCCAGCAACGGTACTACACAAACTGGACTACAGCGTATTATGTTCTACACATGGTCCTCCTTGATATCTGTTATGCATACTTGGGTCGCTCTCTTACCCACTACGGCCGTATTCTGTGGCAGTTGTTATACTGACTATGACGTGCGTTTCAATGGTCGGCACCCTTTTATTTCTCTGCTATGTAGCAGATATTTTATATTTTTAACACTCTTTCACTCCTCTCAGTGATAAGTCGTCATGTCTGTTTGGTTACCCGTTCCTCCATGCCGGGAAAGGAACTGATGAGATAATATTGATGGGCAGTCATGTTGGTTAATCTTGGATGTGGCTAACATCAGACTACAGATTAACACTAAAATCGGCCCAGCATCGGTTAAGCATTCATAAGGCGAACGTGTCGCAATTGCCAAGGTTGTAAAGAGTCTAGTTTTGTTTGCTTAAGCCGTGCCAGGAGATAAAATTACTCACCCACAGACGGAGGCATACATGCACTCGTCGGAAACAAATGACAAAATCGTTTCCTGTCCGACTTTTACGAACAGATTACTTTAGATCAAAGTATGATGTTACATCTGAAACACATTGTCGAAAGAGTGTACGGACTTGTCACTTCCATATATGGGAGACGTGACCTTTTGCATCACACATATGATTTACCAGGTGGAATATTTTGAATTACCATACCTAAATATGCAGTTTCGAAAGGATTGGCAGCGGTTCGAAATAGAGGAACCAACAAATTCCTGATTGGACACTTCCTAACACGTAACCAACAACTACGTGGGAGGCAAAGGGCCATATAATCTGACCCTTTAGCCAGATTAAGACACTGTGAGAATCGCTTGCCAAGACGACAACCAGACTGCCAGAGCTAGAATCAGAATTTCATTTATCAGACCGGACTTTGTTTGAGTATTTTGAAGGACTTAAACAGCCCAGGAAAACTCTTATCATTTTAGAAAGGAAAACCGGGATCTGAGGAAACTGAAAACACGGAGTCAAAGTGGAAACTTATTGTTAAAGTAACGACCCCCAAAAACACGCGTAAAAGGCATCTGCATGTGCCTTTATTTCTCTGAGCAAACAGTCTGTGAGCCAAGATTGACGTAAGTTGCACATTTTACATTCTACATTTTTTATTTCTAACATGTGAACAAATATGTATATATTGCCATGTGAATATTAATTTGTGAAAATTGCTAGTGGATGACCATGTAATTTGAGGCTCGCAACCTCAGCATATAGAATGATGATTTCATGAACCCCCACGGCAAGGGCTGGTGACAGCGTTATCTCTAGTTTCTTAAAAGGGAACTAAAAGCAAAGGTAGTACCAAGTTCCATATGGAGCAGGGAGGGAATAGTGAAAGAAATGATGTACATTCTAATTATAGTATGTGCATTTACAAACCAGGGTAAATGTATATGTAAACATATTCACGTTAAACAATAATGAACGTTTTTAAGCTTTTCAAACAAAGTAGATGTAAATGAAAACCATAATTCAATTCTAACAAACTCTCCACTTTGCTTGGTTTTGGCTACTGGCCTTTGTGTTATGTTCCAACTCTGGCTCATGCTTTACATCTCAGTTTCCCGAGTTCTCCGCCACTTTATTTATGGTCAGCCTCTCTTTTTTACTTTTTCTGGGTTATGCTTGGGATAAAAACCTAAAAAGGAAGAAACGCAGTCAATTGTTTTAAAGCTGTAAACAAAAAAAGTCAAGGAGTGCAAGGAATAGAATATTCTCAGCAATAAGAAACTATTCAGACTACTGCTAGATACAGGCTATTTTAGATCTTCCATTGTTGTTGGCATGTAGTGGTTAAATATGGGGTTTCTAAAACTAGATCTTTCACGTTGTTGTCACGTAGTGGTTAGATATCGAGCTCTAAAACTAGATATTCAAACTGTTGTTGGCACGTAGTGCACGGATGTTTATGTTCAACGAGCTTTTAGTTACCCGCTTTATTTTCTGCTCACCGCTTTGGTCACGAGGTCAAATTCTTACCGGGCGTTCGGGGAATTCCAGTCCTCAGCACACTAAACATATTCGATAGCGGGTAATTAAGCCTTCGCTGCAAAGTTATCGTTGGAAACTCCAGTTTTAAAGTGCCTTTTGGTGATAGTTTGTTTGTTACTCTAAGTTTCTGTTTAAAAACTAACATTGAACAATAATTAACAACAGAAGATATGAGAGTCTGAAAAAGTGCAAAAGTTTTTTTTTTTTTTCAAGTATTAATAATGTCATCATTGTTACGCAATAACATAAACAGAATACAGAATCTGTACTCAGTTTATACATTTAATATAAAATAGATTATATTATAGAAAAAGGACATTGCCGAAAATTTTTTAGCAGCATGCTTCAAATAGGAATTATTTAAAACATGAACTGATATGTAATTTATCTTGGTTAAATCTCATTTGGTATGGGGTAATTAAAACTTCGATGCAAATTTGTCGTTGAAACTCTAGTTTAAAATGGTCTTTTGGTGAGAGTTAGTATGCTACTCTAAGTTTCTGTTTTAAAAAAGTAATGTTAAGTTCTTTTCGCGAGGGAGTTTAGTGTTTGAGATCCTCACAACTCGGGTCTAGTATTTTATGGGCGCACATGAGAGCGTATCTAAATTAATTGCATGAATTATTCTTAGCGCGCCACCGCGCAAGATGGTTGAATGCAATGACGTGATTTGTCGTGGTGATTTGTACCCATCGAGCTATGATGCTTGAAGCAGAATGATATATCATTAGTCTTGTAGAGACATGATTTTCGGCCGGAGTCTTATCCGAAGTCTATAGAGGACCCGACTGTTATATTAATATTCATCGATGAGATGAAATTGCTGTCCTTGTGCCCGATGTGCGAAGAATATACATTATTAAGATTCAGCCACAATTAGGTTATTACTGCACCAAGCCTGAGGTATGGTCCCTCCAGCGTCAGTAGTTGTAGAGCTTCAATCGACCAGTGGTGTTGATTGCTAGTGTGTCAACACAGTGCTTGGAGAAGTCATTGATCGTTATTGAAATGTATTTATGCACACTCTTCCTTTTAACATGGTTGTGTTTGTAAATCCATACTTCACGCAACTTGATGGCCGAATGGCTTCCGCTGACCTTTGTGTGATAACGGCCGTCGAAGTCAATCAAAGTCCGAGTCATTTATGAGATAGGCCCATATATATTTGCTGTCAATACTATACTGATAAACTGTACCTGCCATTATTGCAATTGATGATTACTACAACCATGTCGACGATATGTTAGTAATAGATGATGAATACTTTGCTGAGATGAAAAGAATAAAAAATGGTTATGACGGTGATATTAAAAATATAGAGGACAAATATGATGGTCCAAGTGAAAGGAGAGAGAAGGAATGGATGGTTGTAATACATAATAGGGAGTCCAAAGCCAAAGTAGTAGAGGAGAAATACAAGGCTACAAGACAGAAAATAGAGGAGCAAGGAAAAAGAGTTGACAAGCAAGAAATAGCATCTCAGAAACAAGAATTTGTTCTAGTACCTGTACATGCAGAGACAAGTTATGCATCCCAAGAAGTTGCTACTCTTTTCTTCTTCTTTGATCCTTAGCCATCGACCGTCAAAGCAGTCAGTGGCCATCACGCCTAGTGGCGTCTTGTAGGGCAACAACAAATAGATTCCACTTTGCTCGGTCGGTGGCCATCCTTCGTACAGTGCCCCAACTCTGGTTCATTCTTTGCATCTCAGCCTCCACAGTCCTCCGCCAGGTTGTTTTTGGTCGGCCTCTCTTTCGTTTCCTTCAGGGGTCCAAAGCATAGCTGTTCTTGTGATGGCATCGGGGTCTCTTCTGAGGACATGGCCAACCCAGCTCCAGCGTCTGCCAGCTATGATGGTGTGCATGTCCTCTTGCTTGCTCCGAGTAAGCAGATCTTGGTTGGTGATGGTATTCGGCCAAAAGATTCGGTGAATTT
The DNA here is from genome assembly GCA_024509875.1 of Oreohelix idahoensis. NCBI lineage: Eukaryota > Metazoa > Mollusca > Gastropoda > Stylommatophora > Oreohelicidae > Oreohelix > Oreohelix idahoensis. The sequence goes on along the minus strand of JAMPIV010003719.1, from coordinate 398,466 downwards.
TTCTTAGGTACGTTGTGTGAAAAGAGGACAATTTCGACATTTCCTTCTCTGTAACTCTCAGCATTCCGCACCATAGAGAAGCACAGAAAGCACACAGCTCTGATATAATCTTAATTGTGTGCTTGTGCTGTACTGAGAGGACTTCCAGATGTTGTTTAGGCTAAAGAAAGCTGTTCTTGCCTTATTCATTCTGATGTTGATGTCTTTGCCTGCCCCGCCGTCTGGTGTTACTATGCATCCTAGGTATGTGAAGGTGTCTGTCTGTACCAGTTGCTGATTCCTTATTGATATGGGCTCAGGGTTGCTCACATTGAGCGTCATGACCTCTGACTTCGTTAAATTGATGTTCAAGCCCACCTGCTGGTTAAACTTATTAAGTCTATCCGTTTTTTCCTGGATGTGTTGATGTGAATGTGCTAGCAGTGCAATGTCATCTGCATATTCCAGATCTTCCAATGTAGAAAATGTAGTCCATCTTATTCCTCTTGGATTGAACTCTGTTGTCCCGCGCATCCCCAGTCTATGACTGTTTAAAAATAGAGTGGTTGATAAGGGACATCCCTGTCGTACTCCTGTCTTCACCTCAAAGGTTAGGTTGCTCTGCCCAACACTACACGTAAAGTTGGCATAGAGGCTCTTTATGATTGACACTATGCAGCTTGGAATTCCACAAGCCCTAAGTATTTTACATAAACTGTCCCTATGTTTCTGTCAAAAGCCTTTTCAAAATCAACGAAATTGATGTACAGCAGTCTTTGCCATTCTGAGCACTGCTCTATAATGTTCCTAAGAGTGAATATATGATCTACATATCTTCTGTTCTTTCTAAATCCTGCTTGTTCTTTCCTCAGTTTGTGGTCTACTGCCTTTGAAATTTTCTTTATAATTACCCTGCCTAGTATTTTGCTGGGAACTGAGAGAAGAGTGATTCCTCTCCAATTATTGCAGTCTGCAAGATCTCCCTTCTTGGGCAATTTGAAAATTATTTATTTGTTGCACTCTGATGGTGTTGTCCCCGTTTTCCAGACTTGTGCAAATAGTGGTTCTAATAGTTCTGCTGCTAGCTCAGGGTCTGTCTTAAATAGCTCTGCATTTAAGTTATCATGGTCAGGAGCTTTTCCGTTCTTTAACCCTTTGATTGCTTTGATGATTTCTTCTTTTCGTGGAATGTCTGTATTTACATCTAGATCGTTTTCAGCTTCAGGACCATTCAATTGTGTCTCTGTTGGTTCCTAGTTCAGAGTTTCTCTGAAGTGCTCTGCCCATCTTGTTTCCTGTCCCTCTGCTGTCGTGATGAGATTTCCTGCTTATCTCTTACTAATGTAATATTTATTGCACCTCGTTTTCCGCTGATGAATTTAGTTATTTTGTATACTGTGCTTTGTTCATTTCTCAGTGCTGCCTCTTCTGCCTGTCTTGCAAGATCATCTAGGAAATTCCTTTTGTTGGCTCGGGTTTGGCGTTTAACTTCCTTGTCCAGCTGACTATACTGTTCGCTATATAGTTGCTTTAACCTGGGGGAGTTCGCTTCTGTTTTCTTTCTTTTCATTTCCTTTCTCAGTGTTATGGTGTTTAATGTTTCTGGTGTTATCCAGTCTTGCTTCTTCCTTTCCTGGAATCCCAAGCATGATTTGCTGCATTCTTTATATATTGTTGAAATGGTGTTGAATTTCTGGTCTATGTCATCAGTCAATGTCTTTTCCTGACTTTTGGCAAATTGATGTCGTTTCTTTATGTCAGCCGCAAAAGCTTTTCTGGTAAGGGGGTCCTTCAATTTGCTGATGTCAAACCTTTTCTGTGTAGTTACAGTTGGTCCAGCCCTTCTTAGTTTCACTTTCAGTTTTGCTACTACTAAATGGTGATCACTTCCCACATCTGCATCTCTTCTTACCTTCACATCTTGTAATGCATGTCTCCATCTACCGTTAATCATGATGTGGTCTATCTGGTTTCTGTCCCGACCATTTGGTGATTCCCATGTTAATTTGTGAATTTCTTTATGTGGGAAAAGTGTTCCTCCAATGACCAGGTTTTTAATACTACAGAAACTTATTAATGTATCCCCATTTTCGTTTGCTGTTCCGCTGCCGCATTTCCCCATTACTCTTTCATTATATGTATTGTGTGTACCAGCTTTCGCATTGAGGTCTCCCATTACTATAATAAGATCATATCTAGGTGTGTCTTCCATTTCTTTCTGCAGTTGTTGATAGAATTCATCCTTGACCTCTTCATCGCTGTCATTCGTTGGTGCGTAGCATTGTATTATTGTAGTATTGGTGAATCTACCTCTCAATCTTAATCTTATCAGTCTGTTGTTGATGGGTTTCCATTCCAGTAATGTCCTTTCTATTCATTTCTGTAGAATAATGGCTACACCTTCATTGTGCTGTCCATCCTCTCTTCCAGAGTAAAGTACTGTTTCTCCTGTTGCTGTTTTAACTTTTCCTGCCCCTGTCCATCTGCTCTCGCTTATCCCTAGAATGTGTAACCTATAGTTTCTCATTTCTGCCGTGACCTGTTTTAGTTTACCCGTCTCATTCATTGTCCTGACATTCCAAATCCTATTCTTGTATCATGTTTTGCGGTCAGGACGTCCGTTCTCATGTCAGTGGCTTCCTTTCGGCTTTCACCACTGACAGTCATACGAGCCTCAGACTCCGGATGTCCGTCCCGCAGCAAAGTTTGTTTATTCGTTGTTGTTTCCGTAACTTCAATTTTTTTTTACATAGACAGGGGTGTCAGCCCTATGCTAAAACCCCCAACCTGGAGGACCAGGGTGTCTGCTTTCGTCTGACCCCTGCCCGCGCAAACCTGTCCAGCTTGGTTAGAACTTTCCAGGAGTAAAACTCTGCTAGCTTAGCTCTGGGGGTAATCAGGGTACGCAAACCGCCATACCTCGACAAGGTATTGGACACCAGTGATGGCAGAAGTTGCTACTCAAGAGAGTGATTTATCATTAGACATAGATCCGTTAGAGATAGATAATTGATTCAGGAAGAAGGTACTTTTGAGTAAAAGAGTAGAAGATTAGAAGAAAAATTCAACATTGTTACGCAGAGATTTGAAAAGTTATTCGGTGATGGTATTGATAGAATTGTTAGAGATATTGTTAGAGAGAAGATAAACACCTATGCAGGCCAACAAGAACCACTTTTGTCAGTAGTGAAAAACGTTGAAAAAGCTTGCCTGGTAAGTCATGTAACTCGTCATGACTCCCTTTCGAAAACGATCCTTCAGGGAACAGTCGAAGGTAAACAGAGAAGAGGAAGACAAAGAAAATCATGGGCTGATAACATCAAAGAATGGGCAGAACACGGTTTTTTTCACACTTGTACGCATTGCTGAGGATAGAGAGCAGTGGAGGACCCTGTCTGCTGATGCTTCCACCATGGCACCCCTACGATCCATGACGGGTTACGGGTTTAGATGATGATTGATAGAATATTGGATGAATATGAGGTTGATAAATACAGGATAGAATTTGAATACAAGAAGAATACTCAAGTTAAGGAAGCATATCACAAGGTGCTGTCGGATCGTTGGAATGAGAAAACTCAATATTTTTAGAGAATAACTGGCATGATCAAGCTGAAGAATTAAAAGAGCAGTTTAAGGCTGGAAACAAAGATTAGAGCAAACAGGCCAAAGCATTGAAATATCAAGTTAAAATCTATGGAAGAGCGACATGAGACTACATCTGATACAGATCTGTCAGATTTGAAGCAGAAACCTGGAGATGCAGAAATTCGATGCAAAAAGGACAAGATGGAGCATACTGCATCTGTAGCCATAGTAGCAGTAACGGAAGCTACTGAAACTGCTAAGAAAGAGGTTTGGAAGACAGTATTAGATGGTCTCAAGGGAGAAGGTGCTAGAATTACAGTCCAATTAGAATTATTACTGGCTTACAACTTCAAAGGCAAAAGTGCAGCAAAAAGTAAAGAGCCGCTGAAGTTGTTGATGTTTGATGCCATCAAAATGTTACCACCATATAAGTGGGACATGGATGATCTCTTTACATTATTGAAGATACTATGCTATCTGGAGATACTTTTGTGATCTTTGTGGTGATAGTGATGAAATTGCTTGAGTGCTGGCAAAAGATGTGTTAGATGGGGTGACACATTTTAGGTTGTAAGATAGTTGAGTGCTGATGGGAAGACAGTGCAATTGGTGACTGTCATAGTATATTAACTACACCTTCATGACATTATCCTCTAAGCTCGTATCAAACTGCGATATGCCACACAATCAACATACTTGTAAACGCCATTCACAAAGCGTACAAGAAGGCGTGCCAACAATCTCCCTTTTTAATAATAACAATGCTACATGTACGAATTCACTAACAACAGCAATAAATTGTCAGCAATAACCATATGGCTGGATCAACAAGTCCTACTACCATTGGAATATAAAACAAGGCTGTACAAAAACCAGCAACTATAAAGAGAGTACGGTCAAAAGGCAATACGGCTTCTAAAGCCGGCCAACTGACATCTTTCTCTGTTTATTCCCTCCAGCTTTGTCCATCTATTAAGGAGAAGTTTAATTTTGGTGACAAAAGAGCCGAAATCTTGATCGGCATCAGGCATCGCATCTCTAAAACGAGAGCGATACCCTTCGGCTGTCAGCTTAAACTCTCTCAGCAATGTTGCCTTTACGGTATCATAATTAGTTATGTCAGCCAGAGGCAAACTATATACGGTGTTTAAAGCAGAGCCGAAAAGCAATGCAGATAACAGTGAAGGCCATTCTTCCTTCCTTGCCCACCATGCAAGAGCCGCTGATTCAAATCTATCCAAAAAGAAGTAAATGCTATCTACTTCCTCCCTAAAATTCGGTAATCGTAGCCTATAAGGGCGAGCTGGCTCCCTAGAGGTCGAACTAGGATTGCCAGAATCAAGCTCCAACTTTTTAATAGCATTTCCTTGTCCGCCTCAATCTTCATTTTTTCTAACTCCATCCGTCTTAGATCTGCCTCAATTTTTTTTTATTTTCTCTATCTGCTTGAATCAGTTTCAGTTCCCTATCTGCTTCAATCTGTTTCAGTTCCCTATCTGCTTCAATCTTCAATTTTTGTAATTAACGCTCCTCATAGCGGTCTCGTCTGTCATCTTGTTTTTTTCTGTAACTCATACTCTTTGTGTTCGGGCTTTGCCCACTCAAGCAGAGAATCCCCCGATTTCTCTGTGTTCTCTCTAATTTCAATAAAATCCTTAAGGCTAGACATAGTTATAATCTATGTGCAATACAAATGCGGTGGCAAGGTACAAAATAAGTAAAAGTATGAAGGTTCCCAGTTCCTCAAATTGTACCCATACCCCTACAAAATTAATAATAAATATATTTTTGCACACGACCAATATATATTTGCAGACGATGGGTACGATGTACTTGCAGTTATGAATACGCCTGATTAAAAAAACAAGCAGGTGAAAATACAGTATGACAAGTCAGTTCCTAATAAGGGATCCTGTGAAACGAATCCTTGCTTGTCACGATACAATGACACAAACTCAAGCTCAAAAAGTGGTAGCTTTTGACAATGACATCCGCATAATGGCTAAAAAATGATGTCCGTACACTTACTCTAATCACACTAATGCAATCGTGATTTAAAATAGTCACAGAAAAGCATAATAAAAGAAGCGTGAGCATAAATACATTTCAATGACGATCAATGACTTCTCCAAGCGCCGCTGTGTTGACACACTAGCAATCGACACCACTGGTAGATTGAAGCTCTACAACTACTGACGCTGGAGGGACCATACCTCAGGCTTGGTACAGTAATAAGCCACACTATGGCTAAATCTTCATAATATATATTCTTGGCATATCCAGCACAAGGACAGCACTTTCATTTCATCGATGAATATTAATATAACACGGCCGGGTCCTCCATAGACTTCTGATAAGACCACGGGCCAAAAATCATGTCTCTACAAGACCAATGATATATCATTCTGCCTCAAGCATCATAGCTCGATGGAAACAAATCACCGTGACAAATCACGTCATATTACATTCAACCATCGTGCGCGGTGGCACGCAGAGAATAATACATGCAATTAATTTAGATGCGCTCGCATATGCGCCTATATAATACTAGACCCGCATCTGAGAATCTCAACCACTTAACTCACACGCGAAAAGAACTTAAAAGTTAGTTTTTAAACAGAAACTTAGAGTAGCATACTAACTATCACCAAAAGTCCCTTTTAAACTGGAGTTTCAACGATAAATTTGCAGCGAAGTTTTAATTACCCAATATCAAATGTGATTTAACCAACATAAATTACTTGTCAGTTCATGTTTTGATAATTCCTATTTGAAGCATCCTGCTAAAAATGTTCAGCAATGTCCTTTTTCTATAATATATCTATTTTATATTAATGTATAAATTGAGTACAGATTCTGTATTCAGTTAATGTTATTGCGTAACAATGATGACATATTAATACTTGAAAATAATAACTTTTTGCACTTTTTCAGACTCTCATATCTTCTGTTGTAACTATTGTTCAATGTTAGTTTTTAAACAGAAACTTAGAGTAACAAACAAACTATCACCAAAAGGCACTTTAAAACTGGATTTTCCAACGATAACTTTGCAGCGAAGGTTTAATTACCCGCCATCGAATGTTTAGTGTGCTAGGACTGGAATTCCCGAACGCCGGTAAGAATTTGACCCCGTGACTGAACGGTAGCAGAAAATAAAGCGGGTAACTAAAAGCGCGTTGACGACCAGCCGTGCACTACGTGCCAACAACAGTTGAATATCTAGTTTTAGAGCTCGATATCTAACCACTACATGCCAACAACAATTTAAGATCTAAAATAGCCTGTACCTAGCAGTAGTCTGAACAGTTTCTTATCGCTGAGAATATTATATTCCTTGCACTCTTGACTTGTTTTTGATACAGCTTTAAACAATTGACATGCGTTTCTCCATTTTGGGTTTGTATCCCAAGCATAACCCAGAAGAAAGGCAAAAGAGAGGCTGACCATAAATAAAGTGGCGGAGAACTCAGGAATCTGAGATGTAAAGCATGAGCCAGAGTTGGAACATAACACAAAGGCCAATAGCCAACCAAGCAAAGTGGAGAGTTTGTTAGATTGAATATGTTTTCATTTACATCTACTTTGTTTGAAAAGCTTGAAAACGTTCATTATTGTTTACCGTGAATATGTTTACATAGACATTTACCCTGGTTTGTAAATGCACATATTATAATTATAATGTACATCATTTCTTTCACTATTCCCTCCCTGCTCCATAAGGAACTTGGTACTACCTTTGCTTTTAGTTCCCTTTAAGAAACTAAAGATAACGCTGTCACCAGCCCTTGCCGTGGGGGTTCATGAAATCATCATTCTATATGCTGAGGTTGCGAGCCTCAAATTACATGGTCATCCACTATCAATTTTCATAAATTAATATTCAAATGGCACTATATACATATTCGTTCACATGTTAGTATTAAAAAATGTAGAATGTAAAATGTGCAACTTATGCCAATCTTGGCTCACAGACTGTTTGCTCAGAGAAATAAAGGCACATGCAGATGCATTTTACACGTGTTTTTTGTTGTCGTTACTTTAACAATAAGTTTCCACTTTGACTCCGTGTTTTCAGTTTCCTCAGATCCCGGTTTCCTTATCAAAATGAAAGAGTTTTCCTGGGCTGTTTAATTCCTTCAAAATGCTCAAACAAAGTCCGGTCTGATAAATGAAATTCTGATTCTAACTCTGGCAGTCTGGTTGTCGTCTTGGCAAGCGATTCTCACAGTGTATTTCATCTGGCTAAAGGGTCAGATTATATGGCCCTTTGCCTCTCACGTAGTTGTTGCTTACGTGTTTACGCAGGGTCCCAATCTGTTGTGGTAATTCAAAATCCTTTCGAAACTATTTTAGGTAGGGTTATTCAAAATATTCCACCTGGTAAATCATGGTGCGTGATGCAGGGTCCAATCTGGAAGGTCACGTCTCCTGCATATATGGGTTTTTTCAAAATATTCCACCTGTGACAAGTCCGTACACTCTTTTTCGACAATGTGTTTCAGATGCAAAATCATACTTTGATCTAAAGTAATCTGTTCGTAAAAGTTGGACAGGAAACCATTTTGTCATTCGTTTCCGATGAGTGCATGTATGCCTCCGTCTGTGGGCGAGTAATTTTTATCTCCTGGCACGGCTTAAGCAAACAAAACTAGACTCTTAACAATCTTGGCAATTGCAACACGTTCGCCTTATGAATGCTTAATCGATGCTGGTCCGATTTTAGTGTTAATCTGTAGTCCAATGTTAGCCACACCCAAGATTAACCAACATGACTGTCCATCAATATTATCTCATCAGTTCCTTATCAGCATGGAGAAACGGGTAACCAAACAGACATGACGACTTATCACTGATGTAGCGAGATTTAGTACCACTTGCTTCNTTTGGGAAAATATGTAGCGCGACACGCACACACACGCACACACACACACAGCGCAAAAACAACGCGGCGGTCTTGCTTTGAAGTTTGAAGTAGGACAAAAATGTGAATTACGTAGCCGGACGGTATTGAAGCATGAGGAAATAGCGAATATAGGAATGGCTGACTTTAAAAGTTTGCATTTACTGGAGATACCATTTAAAGCTACAAGAGAACGCCTAATTGGAATATATTTAAATAATAATAATTCACCAAAGGAGATAGACTATAAATGATGTCCAAAAGGATATTATTCAAATATAAATAGTTTTAAAAATAATTAACCTTTTTCATCGTCATCACATCTGCTAAAAGTTAGCTAATAATCTTTAAAAAAATTTTGTACATACATGCCTCAACGGATTTGGATAAAATGTATTTAGAATGAAAGCCTCATATGGGGAAAATTAAAGGATACCTATGAAGAAAGGGAGGATATAAGTGTGTAGTGAAAAGAGGAGAAAACAAGTACAGAAAAAGCACAGATTGTCTCAAAATTGCCTCAAACCAGGAGATAAAACGAAAATCTTATAAGACTTCAAGTGGTGCTTTCTCGTACGGGAGAGAAAACCAAATATAAGGACAGAGCGGCGCGTTGAAAATCACACACACCAAATCCAGAAGCCAGAGTTAGAAACTGGAAGACAGCATCTGCAAGAAAAGTTCTTTTTTCACGCTGCATGCAGGGCAGATTAAATTCAGCCAATACAGTATTACCGTGAGCTTATAATTCCTAAGACGGTATGTAAGTTTATTAAAGATATAGATATGACTAATATCATTTTATTTCAGATTTTATTTACGATTTGATTGTATCAGATGTAATTAAAAGGGAATGACGCTAACCAGAGATAACCTCCACCGGCATTGTCAGGAAGCATAACCATTAATTGGTTAGTCAAATATATCATGGCTTGTTCTTGCCTGGAAGCTTACAACATACCAGCAAGTACATAAGTGACTTGACATCCATAAGTGGAAGGCAAATGTTATCTTACCCATGTAACATAACATGTGATTTATTTATGTATTTTGTTATTTTCTGCACAGTAGACAGTATCTTATCATGCTATCTCTGTAACATACTACCATGAATCATTCATTTATATGCAAACACTGAAGACATGGTCGCCTCATGAACAGCAGTGGGTGGTGAGATTGTTGGAACACCATGGCCACCTATTACCTTTTGTTCCAGGTTTTTATGATCAATTTTTATGATCGTTCCTGATTGAGAAACTAAAGACTTGAGGACCGTTGATCCTGCTAACTGAAGCCTAGAGGTCAACCAATCTTCAACACCTTAGTCCCCCGTAGTTATAGGGCGGGCTGAAGGACAGTTTGTTTATTCAAGTGTGTCTCAGGAACTTCGAGCAGACGTGGCTAATATCAGATGCGTTTTATGTGTATCCATCCAACAAATCCTGTGAGCAGTTTCTAAAACGATTGTCGATGATGATAACAGCTAAAGACTAGATAGCAAGATATATCCAAACTATACTGTGACAGACTTTTATAATTTGATGGGAAGATTCATCCAAGATTTTTTACTATTATTTATTTTAATTTGTAACTATAAATAATCATACATTTTACCATCTTCCAACACCCATTTCTCGTTACAAGAATATATAGATGTACATAATAAATTATGAAATTGTAATCACTTGACTTGGGAAATTTTTAACTGTTAAATTTTGAGTTACTTTTTCTAATTTAATTATATTATCACAAAGGGTTACTATAGCGAAAGTGGCACCGTATACTTCTGAAGCCTAATCTATTGTCCAGCTCAGAGTATTCACATCCGTAGCTCAATTGTGATACCAGTGTACTTCTCGGGCACTGGAACTTCATACTTTCTGGAGAGAGATTCTACTTCTTCTCTACCACTATCATCACACTAGGAAAACCTTTCGCTACAACTGAGAGGAGTGAAAGAGTGTTAAAAATACAAAATATCTGCTACATAGCAGAGAAATAAAAGGGTGCCGACCATTGATACGCACGTAATAGTCAGTATAACAACTGCCACAGAATACGGCCGTAGTGGATGAGAGAGCAACCCAAGTATGCATAACAGATGTCAAGGAGGACCATGTGTAGAACATAATACGCTGTAGTCAAGTTTGTGTAGTACCGTTGCTGGATTTAAAAAAAATAAAACGCGTGTGTACATCAATATTCCATTCTGGACACTTCCATTTTTGAAGGACATGTTGGCACCAGTTGTCAGAACCCACTTGGTGTCGTAGATTTCCGATAGGAGAATTAAGACTAGGTTTGGTCCCTTCTGAATAGGTTTGAATGGGTGATAGACTCAGTGAGAGTTAGTGAAAGGTAATAGAATTTCCACACACGTGAGATGATAGATGTTGATATAGTGGCTGTCTCTGAAAGCGAAAAGAATTCTTCTCTCTCTCACCTATCTTCTACAACAGTTGTTACAGCGTCAGACAGACTACACCAATATACATATTACGTATATTTCTATCACTCACAGGCACGCACATACACGTGACGACAGGTAAACACACAGACGTGGGAAAACTATAACAATGATATATATATTATCTAGAACGAGCTGACCAAACACGATTATTAAGTTCAAGAGCGATTTTATTATCAGGAAAAATCGGCTCACAACATCAAAGAAAGTACATCACGGAAAATACATATACACATAGTCATAAAAAATCAAGGAAATGTTGCAAGGATGATAGCCCCGTTATAGTGTTAACTCTAGGTTTAGCCCGGCCCCGTTAAGAGAACAGATGATGGCGCCCGAGTCACAGATACATAGAGTTTGAGTCTAAGAGTTGTCTTTGTTTTATCTCGTAATTATATGCACAGAGTTTGAAAAAAAAACTGATTTAACCTAAGACAAAAAAAACAAGAACTCTAGCCTTAGCAACAAATTATGCAGATTGAAAAAAAAAATTAGGACAGCAACAGGGTGTCAAAGATAAAATAGTGAAAAATATCACTCAAACCAGCGTACACTCATTCATTCCGCCATGGCTTCTCATACTTGTACTCACGACTTTGCTTGCTGCCTCTTGGAACACATTGATTTTAGATTTTCACACAGACTCAAAAAATGCAGTCTTCTGCCAAGAAGTCCCCAGTTCCAAAAGACGTATTTAACTTGGAGTCTCCGGGAACGACTACTTGGGTATGCAAATTTGTTCAAATGTCTGATTAATTCACCTAACAATTATTCCAGGCGCGGGAGTTAGCAGAGCACAGTGTCAATAGCGTAGGTTTCTAAAAAATGATGAATGTCAGGTCGGTGCCTTCCCTCAGTATAGGATTCACTTTAGTCACACCACAGATTTGTCCACAAGATATAATCTAGTCGGGAAATGATTGTTAATATTCACGCCACCAGGCAGCAAATTATATAGAGTTTCTAGAAGAAATTAAGTGCTGGCTCCAAGGTCCAGTATTTATCATTACAGTCTTTGAAAACCCGTTATAGGGATATTAGTATTTCTGTCTAACTTGCACCGTCAGATCAGTGTTACTTGAGAAAACCCACGTGGTTCAAAATAAGGACTGTCTATTTCTTCACAAGTATGGAAACTACTACTAGGTGCTGGTAAAGTTAGGGTCACCCCAAAACTTTCACTCAACCACAGAATTACAGGTAGTCGCACAACTTAAGAATAAAAATGCTGAAAATATTTCTGGAAGTCTAGAAGTTCGACAAATTGCCGAAACAAACTGAGATCTTCTCTAACAGCTATTCTGTTTTTCGAGCGACCTATCTACTGTGGAGTCTATGAGCGAGAATGAAATTAAAGTTTCAAACTTGGCCAATATCTTAAAATCAGACAAAGGGCCCAAACTTACTTCGCCAAGCGAAATTATCTCCCCTACTCCCAACATTTACGTCCGCTTAACGCGTGTCGTAACTGTCACCTACTGACCACGATGTACGCGTGTCAGTTTCAAATCCCAGACAGCCTGACTCCATTTCAGGGCAGTTTTCACACTACAGCTGACCATGGCCCAAGTGAGCGCCGTGTCAGTTTGGGATTTTTCCAGACAAATGTCTGGATACTGACCGGTGCAGATGTAAAGTATCACACCTCACCGGGACTAATGCCGAGAAGAAGCTCGCGCGCTCGGTGAGAATGTAGACGATTTGCTACGTCCTGTGTTCAGCGAACCGACTTATCACGCCTTCTGACGCCCTGCAGCCCTGACATCTACGTAATATCGTCCTAGCGCGATTCTCAGTTTAAGAGAAAGGAAAACAGGTAAAGTTTGCGAATTATATGAAAATAATATTCGCAAAACGAATGGGTGAAAAAATACAGGAAAAAAATGAAATACAGAGATAATAAAAGAGAGAATTTTCGGGTGAAAGAATAGGAAGAAGTTGTAGGAAATTAAATGAATATAAACCCTACGTGACAGAGCCTCCCCCCTTTAAGATATGGAAGCACTCCATGTCTACGTTATGGAGTTTAATTTCCTATAACCGTAGCTTCGGGGTGTCTGTCCTCTTCCCTCTCCTCTTCCCCCTCCATCTCTGTCCAATTCCTACTCAAGTCCACTCCTCAAAGTTTCCTTCCCCTGGAATGTCTCATATGCGCGCTTGAAAGAGCGTCGCCGCTTCTGACATTTTTGAAAGATTTCCTGTGATAGCGGTAGAATATCCCTGCCACTATCATCATCTTCGTCAGTTTTGGCGATCGTCAGGAGATGGTCGGAGGTTGGCACTGGTTTTTCCAAGTATCTCTTTAAGAGATTTAAATGGAAAACCTTCTCCTTTCCTTCAATAGAGATCTGGTAGTTAGCCTTAGAAATCTTTTTCAGGACGGTAAACGGCCCTTGCCATCCGATCTTCAGTTGGTTGTTCTCGGTAGGGAGCAACACCAAAACTTTCTCTCCTGCTTCCAGTTCTCTCTCTTCCGCGACTTTCCTGTATCGGTTAGCGTGCTTTGTGCGAGCTCGCTTAAAGTTAGTCGTTGCTAGGTCCCACCCTAGTTTCAACCTTTCCTTTAAAAACCGACACATATTTACTTGCTGAGACGACTGTCTCATCCGCCTTCTCGTCTGTCAGAGACTGAAGTAAGGCTTCAAGCGGGCCCTTAATGGGTCTGCCAAATAAGAGTGTAGCTGGCGGAAATCCTGTGGAAGTATGAGGAGATTCTCTGTAGCCAAATAATGCTGCAGGAATACAGAGATCCCAATCTTCAGGTTTCACTTGTGCCAGCTTACTTAGCATCATGGTGAGGTTTCCATTAGCACGTTCCACGAGCCCATTTCCCGCCGGAGTATATGGCTTAGTGTGGATGTGTTGGGTCCTCAAGATCTTAACGATCTCATCCATCAACAGGTTTCGGTATGGAGATCCATTATCCGTCAACACTTGCTGAGGGAATCCCAACCGAGTGAAAATCTGCACGAGGGCTTCTGCGACATGCTTGGCATCTGCGCATGTTAGCGGGATAGCTTCTGCCCATAAAGTGCATGTATCGACTAAGGTCAGGATGAACCTGTTCCTTCTTTTAGTCCTTTCGAAATTCCCTAAAATGTCGATCACAACCCGTTCGAATGGTGTTCCCATTATTGGCATTTCACCCATGTGGACTGGGGGGGTCCGTTGCTTGGGTGGTACCCGTTGGCACTGGGCACAGGATTTGACGTACCTGATAATATCAGTGTTTACTCCTGGCCACCAATAATGAGTGGTTATACGTTGGTTTGTGGCGTTCTGTCCCATATGTCCGCTGAAGGGAAGAGAGTGCCCCATTTCTAGGATTTGGCTTCTGTACTGTTTCGGTACTAGGAGCTGGTTGTAACCTTGGTCAGGCTTGCCCGTTCTCCGATAAAGTACGCCATCCTCAGAAAAAATGTCCCCGTGCTGTTTGGGTTCCTTAGCCATGGGCAGTTTCCTAAAGCAGGGTGCCAAAGTAGGGTCCTTGTATTGCGCTTCTTTAAGTTCCATAGGTAACAAATTTGGCGCAGGCTCCCGTTCCTTCTTGGTTTGCCCTCTTGTAGTTACAGCTGCCACAATCGGCTCTTCCGGTTTCCCAATACACACGTATCTCCCGCCAAGTATGACTGGGTAGATGGGATCATCCATAACAGCCGCTTTGATCACACCTCTGACAAAGTCAGAGTGTATCTCCACCAATGCGATGGGAAGCGCTGTAGGTGCATCACTCTTACGAACTCCACAAAGTTTGACGGTCTCTCCTGTCTCTTGACCGGGTTTAACCAAGTTTTCTGGCAACAATGCAATCGTAAGAAAGCCCCGTGTCAAATAAGCAAGAAGTTTGAGAACCGTTCAAAGTAACAATACCTCGCGTTGAGGGTCTATCCCCAACAGGTTGGGAATCACTGTCAATAATTCCGCCTTGCGAGACTGTTAATAAGCATCCGATGCGTTTAGGCTCGGTGTGCTCGGTCTGATCATATGTCCCGTGCTCAGGGGTTCTCCCTTTGCCCCCTTGTCCTTTCTGGCTACGCTGCCATGTAGGTCGGTCGGGTTGATCAGACTGTTTGGGGTGGTTGGGGTACTTGTTCTTGTAGAACTTGGATTTTTCAGGAGGGGGGTTTTGAGGTCCAGTTTCTCTGTGGTTGTTTTGGTTAGAAGCCTGAGAAGATTGCTCTAGGTTATGTTTTCGAAAATGCTCCTCTGTCGGTTTCCGCTTTGTGGCCGGTAGTTCAGCCAGCGCATTGTGATAACGCTCAGACTTTTCCAAAATGTCTTCAAGTTTTTCTGCCCCCTGCTCAGCGAGAAATCTCCGGGTATCAGCAGACAAAGTGTTCTTTATTTGTTCAGTTAGAACAAGTTCCTCAAGACCTTCATAGGTAGAGGGGAGCTGCGAAAGCTCAAGGCACTTTGTTAGATATCCCTTAAGACGAGATGAGAACTGGTGAAAAGTTTCAGAATTCTCTTTCCGGCTGTTGCGAAACAGTTGCAAAAACTTGCGAGCGTTCATTTCAAAGCGCTCCAGTAACGCTTTCTTCAACACATCGTAGTCGTCTTGTTGGCTACTTTCCAGCTTAGAATAAACATCATAAGCAGAACCTTTTAGGGCCTGGGAAAGTTTCATATTCCAACGCGACCTCTCTAACCCGTACAGAGTTGCAATTTTCTCAAATTTTTCTAACCATGTGTCAATCTTCTCATTTGGACAAGGAAAAGATTCAAGAGTGAAAGACATAGCATTTAGTTGAAGAGATTGAGTGTTAGCAGGGTCAGTTAAGGAAGAATGAGGAGAAGACTCTCCATTGCTGGAGGTAGAGGCAGCCCCACGGCTCTGAAGTTCTAGAGCTTTAAGAGCCAACTCATGTTGTCTCTCCTTCTCTCTTTCCTCTCTCTCCTCCCTCTCCTTCTCATGCTGTCTCTCCTTCTCTTTCTCTCTTTCCTCATGCTGCATCCTGCGGATTTCCATTTCCTCGTCCATTTTCTTCTGCTGTAAAGCTTCGGCTGCTTCTTCTTTCCTCCTAGCTTCTGCTTCTTTCCTCTTGAGTTCTTCTTTTCCTCTTTAGCTTCAGCTGCTTTCCTTTCCGCATCGTATCTCTCAAGTTCGTCTCTGACAAAAGCTTTCGCTTCTTCTCCTTCCAGTCCCTCCTCTCTCGCTTCGTCCCTGAGAAGTTGTCTAAGCTTTGCCCTCTCGGCCATATTATGTCAGTGACTGAGACACGTGGAGATAGAAAATAGGAAAAAGAATAACCTGGTTCCTACCACTTACGAGAAAAAAAAAACCCAAAAATTCAAAAGATGATATCCTTAACCCTGGGATACCTCCTCCAAAGTAAAATCTAACTATCGCTGCTATTATCGGCAATAAAGCACTTAATGCAAAACACGACTACGCCAAATAAATGGTAGTTAAGATTACAACTGAAAAATAAGTTGCTACAGTGGAAAAGCAAAAGAGTATAGCAAAAATTAAAGAGAAAAATAATCCCTTAATTTTTAAAAAATCCACTATAAGTTCGCCCCTGAAGTCAGATCGGGTAAGGGAGGGAATTAATCTGGACAAAAAGTCCGAAACACACTCCTTAACTTAGTTCAAACGCCGTTCTGCCTCAGTACCCAGTGAATGTTATACACTCACCACTTTACCAGCATTTAGTATTACAATCCGCAGTTAACATATATCCCGACAAAATCAACCTGTAACTAAAATGTATATTATTCAAAGATGCTGTGGAAAAAAAAAAAACTATTAGTTTGTGTGGTCAGCACGCCCGTAAACAGATCGCTAGTCTAGGGGGTAATTTTTTTTTAAAGATATAACAACTCACAAGACATCACACTCTTACTCTATATGAGAATACAGAATCTTAAGTTCAAAATCCAGATAGACGAGTCCACGTTTGTCGTACTCGTCTTCCTATTCTAAGTTCAAAGACCGGAAACGAGCCCTCATTTGTCGTAGATTTCCGATAGGAGAATTAAGACTAGGTTTGGTCCCTTCTGAATAGGTTTGAATAGGTGATAGACTCAGTGAGAGTTAGTGAAAGGTAATAGAATTTCCACACACGTGAGATGATAGATTTGATATAGTGGCTGTCTCTGAAAGCGAAAAGAATTCTTCTCTCTCTCACCTATCTTCTACAACAGTTGTTACAGCGTCAGACAGACTACACCAATATACATATTACGTATATTTCTATCACTCACAGGCACGCACATACACGTGACGACAGGTAAACACACAGACGTGGGAAAAACTATAACAATGATATATATATTATCTAGAACGAGCTGACCAAACACGATTATTAAGTTCAAGAGCGATTTTAATTATCAGGAAAAATCGGCTCACAACATCAAAGAAAGTACATCAAGGAAAATACATATACACATAGTCATAAAAAAATCAAGGAAATGTTGCAAGGATGATAGCCCCGTTATAGTGTTAACTCTAGGTTTAGCCCGGCCCCGTTAAGAGAACAGATGATGGCGCCCGAGTCACAGATACATAGAGTTTGAGTCTAAGAGTTTTCTTTGTTTTATCTCGTAATTATATGCACAGAGTTTGAAAAAAAAAAAAAATCTGATTTAACCTAAGACAAAAACACAAGAACTCTAGCCTTAGCAACAAATTATGCAGATTGAAAAAAAAATTAGGACAGCAACAGGGTGTCAAAGATAAAATAGTGAAAAATATCACTCAAACCAGCGTACACTCATTCATTCCGCCATGGCTTCTCATACTTGTACTCACGACTTTGCTTGCTGCCTCTTGGAACACATTGATTTTAGATTTTCACACAGACTCAAAAAAATGCAGTCTTCTGCCAAGAAGTCCCCAGTTCCAAAAGACGTATTTAACTTGGAGTCTCCGGGAACGACTACTTGGGTATGCAAATTTGTTCAAATGTCTGATTAAGTCACCTAACAATTATTCCAGGCGCGGGAGTTAGCAGAGCACAGTGTCAATAGCGTAGGTTTCTAAAAAATGATGAATGTCAGGTCGGTGCCTTCCCTCAGTATAGGATTCACTTTAGTCACACCACAGATTTGTCCACAAGATATAATCTAGTCGGGAAATGATTGTTAATATTCACGCCACCAGGCAGCAAATTATATAGAGTTTCTAGAAGAAATTAAGTGCTGGCTCCAAGGTCCAGTATTTATCATTACAGTCTTTGAAAACCCGTTATAGGGATATTAGTATTTCTGTCTAACTTGCACCGTCAGATCAGTGTTACTTGAGAAAACCCACGTGGTTCAAAATAAGGACTGTCTATTTCTTCACAAGTATGGAAACTACTACTAGGTGCTGGTAAAGTTAGGGTCACCCCAAAACTTTCACTCAACCACAGAATTACAGGTAGTCGCACAACTTAAGAATAAAAATGCTGAAAATATTTCTGGAAGTCTAGAAGTTCGACAAATTGCCGAAACAAACTGAGATCTTCTCTAACAGCTATTCTGTTTTTCGAGCGACCTATCTACTGAGGAGTCTATGAGCGAGAATGAAATTAAAGTTTCAAACTTGGCCAATATCTTAAAATCAGACAAAGGGCCCAAACTTACTTCGCCAAGCGAAATTATCTCCCCTACTCCCAACATTTACGTCCGCTTAACGCGTGTCGTAACTGTCACCTACTGACCACGATGTACGCGTGTCAGTTTCAAATCCCAGACAGCCTGACTCCATTTCAGGGCAGTTTTCACACTACAGCTGACCATGGCCCAAGTGAGCGCCGTGTCAGTTTGGATTTTTTAACAGACAAAATCTGGATACTGACCGGTGCAGATGTAAAGTATCACACCTCACCGGGACTATTACCGAGAAGAAGCTCGCGCGCTCGGTGAGAATGTAGACGATTTGCTACGTCCTGTGTTCAGCGAGCCGACTGTTCACGCCTTCTGACGCCCGGTAGCCCTGGAATCTACGTAATATCGTCCTAGCGCGATTCTCAGTTTAAGAGAAAGGAAAACAGGTAAAGTTTGCGAATTATATGAAAATAATATTCGCAAAATCGAATGGGTGAAAAAAAATACAGGAAAAAAATTAAATACTCCCCTAATAAAAGACGTCGAATTTTCGCGTGTGTAAAGAATAGGAAGACGATGTAGGAAATTAAAATGTTTCAAAACCCACGTGACAGCCTGAAAAGATTGAAGGGCGGTGCAGTTTTGTGCACAATTTGATGGAGGATGTTTAACACATTTAGTGAGCGCCGTGTCAGTTTGGGCATTAGAAAATGTCTTTCAAACTGACCGGTCAGATGTATTAAAACATAATTTTCAATTACGGAATCGATTTTTTATTTTTAGAAGAAAACTCGCATTATCGGTGAAAATGTACCTTTCGATTTGCGGAACTATTTTACAGTTAAAAACGTAATTTTTTGATTTTCTAACGCCATATTACGCTACTCATAAAATCGACTTGAATTAATTCTTGACAGTTCATAACACTGACAAACAACATTTTTCTTTCTTATATAAGAATAAGTGTTCTTAGGTCAATTTCTTGCGCTGATTTCAAATCTGAAATCCGTTTATCTCTATCACGTCGGGTTCTTAAGATATTTGTGAATAAATATATTTTTGGGAAACCGTTATTTGCTCCGTTTCATTTTTACTATATAACTTATTAAAAATTAATAAAAAGCAACATAATTCTACTTTTTATACTGCTAAAAGATGCATGACATATGTTACGCGATTTTTCAAATAGTTACTGTATTTTGAAATAATTCTGAGCAAAATATGGCTTCTAGAAGTTGTAGAAATTCGGCTGATCTGTTCTGTTACGTGTGCGGATATTTTACCGATCGTGTTGACCAGAAAAACTTTACACCATTACTAAAGATAGCATATGAACTTTATTTCGATTCGAAAGTTGATGATGCAAATAAATCTTGGAAGCCAAATGCGGTTTGTTCGATACATTGGCAGGTTGGTTACGAAAATCGCTGAAGCATAAGTCGATGCCTTTTGGCGTGCCAGTAATATGGCGTGAACATACAAATCACACTACTGATTGTTACTTCTGCTTGATAAATATCCATGGTTTCACTTTTAAAACTAGAAAGTCTGTGGTTTATCCAAATATTGAATCGGTTTTGAAACTAGTGCCTCATGATCCAATCACGTGTCCGATCCAAGTACCACCAGAACAATATCCGTTGGACGTAAATGAACCATCAGAAAGTGATAGTTTACCTGCTTTAGAAACTAATTCTGACTCAGATTACATACCGGTGAATGATGGTGTTTACTTAATTAACCATTCAGAACTTTCAGATCTAATACGTGATCTCGCTCTTACCAAAGGACAAGCGGAATTACTCGGTTCGCGACTCAAAGAATGGAATCTTTTAGCGCCCAATACTCCGATATCTAAATTTCGTCATAGACACAGAGAACTTGTTCAATACTTTGAGATGGATGATGACATTTGCTATTGCAAAGATGTAAATGGTCATGAGCACATAGTCAACGAATGGCGATTTTTTTTTTTCATCGATTCCAGTTCCTGTTCAAGACTAGTATACGGGAGACCTAAAGGTCATTTGCAAAGGTTCTCAATTCGGGCATGCAGACTGGGTATACTAAATTTTGTTGCTTCCGATGTGAATGGGACAGCCGCAACAGACAGGAACATTATGCAAGAAAGGTGTGGCCTATCCGGGATCGTATGCAGCTCGGGCATAAAAATGTAATACGCGAGCCATTAGTTAACAAAGACACCTTCATTTTACTACTGTTACATATAAAGTTGGGGCTCATGAAGAATTTTGTAAAAGCGTTAGATAAAACGAGCAAAGCTTTCACTTATCTTCGAGAAAAGTTTCGCAAGTTAGCGATGCAAAGATAAAGGAAGGTATCTTTGTAGGACCTCAGATTAGGAAAGTTATTGCAGACAAACAATTCGAGAACTTGTTACATGGTAGTGAACTTCGCGCATGGATGGCATTCAAATCGATCGTCGATAACTTTCTGGAAAATCACAAATTTGTCGACTATGTTGCATATTGTTAAGCAGTGCATAGATGCATACATAATTATGGGCTGTAACATGTCCCTCAAAATCCATTTGCTCGATTCGCATCTTAACTTTTTCCCTGACAACCTTGGCGAAGTCAGCGATGAACATGGAGAATGATTCCATCAAGATATCGCCGTAATGGAGTCACGTTATCAAGGACGGTGGAGTGTGACCAAGCTTGCCGATTATTGTTGGATGCTTCATCGCGATGTACCACATGCCATTCACCGACGAAAGTCGACTGCAAAGAAATTCAAGCCTACATAACTGTTATACTTCTTGTACGAATGATGTTGTAATACTGTATGCGTTGTTAAAAAACTTCAATTGCGTATTTCTAGAAATCCCGACCTGATAGAGAAAAACGGTTTGCAGATTTAAAAACAGCGCATTAAAATTGACCAGAAAAACATAGAAATGTTAGAGAAAGAAAAAAAAAGTTTTTTTTTGTTAGTCAGTGTAATCAACATTCATTTTTTAAGGCACTGATGATAGAAAACTCTATACAGAGCTATACAACAGGAGACAATTTGATCATCAGAGGAAGTCCCCCGTCGAACAAGTGTTTCGGCCTGTTATTCTCCTTTACCCTCTAAGGGGTCGGGCCCACCTGAGTCATGACTCCTAAGTGTCTCAGCCTCCTGTTGTCTTGTGTAGAAAGTGAACCCATTCCACATTGGATGCAGCTTTAAAATCCACAATTCCGCCAGCAGGAGGCAATTGTGAAAGTAACAAACAGAAGACAAATTATTGCGGTCGTTCCGCAGCACACCACTGACACGCATGCGTGTCGTGTACGAGGCTTGCATTGTTTGCGAGCCGGCCTCTGAAAGCTACCTTCGCCCCATATAATGCACCGCTTGATTCTTGTAACGCGCCACTGTGATTTACTTAAAAAAAAAAAAAAAGTGACAACACTGGCAACTTCAGGGTTGCCATATTGGCTTTTTAAAGCCAGATTTCAGAAATCTGGCTTTTAAAAAAATGTGATAGGCGTTAGAAAATTAATTTGGCTTTTTGGCTTTTTCCTGGCTTATTTTCAGCACGAAAATTACAAACCATCCTTTTTCGAAATCATTTTCCTTTAAGAGAAATGTTTTTTGGTCAGTTACATTTGGCAATATTTCTGCCGCCAAGAATCTGGGCAAAAAGGCGCCAACCGGGGCTCTGATATAACCAAATAGGTTGAAAGGTACGCGCCTCGCCAGAAGAAGGCAAAAAATTAAAATAATAGCCAACCTTCGCTCCAGTTTGTCTGGTGTCTCGGACCTCCGAAGTATTTGGATGTGATTTATAATTATTTATAATCATACTAATCTGCCGTGAAGTGTACTTTCTATATATAATAACGTTTTGTGGTGAACCTGTGACACATTTGGCTGTTTTTATAAATCATTTATTATCAAGTCATGGCCATGTTGTCAAATAAATGGAAAGCTTCTTACGATAGCAATCATAAGTACAAAAGCAAATGGGAAAAAAACATTTGTATGGGTCCAAAAGGCTGCTGATGGGTCGGATGCAGCTTATTGTAAATTGTGCCAATGCAACATTTTACCAAGAATTAGCAACTTCTCAAATCATGAAAAATCGGAGAAACACAAGCGGAGAACTCCATTACAAGGCCAGACGCAACTTAATGTAAGAAAGACTCCTAGACAAGATACGGATAAAGTTAAGGCAGTAGAGCTGCAAATTGCTGTAAGCATGACGTGCCATTGTGCGATACGTACAGTTGACCACCTGAGTGAAATCATGATAGCACATGGGCATGGGAGTACACTGGAGCACATAAATCTACACAGAAGTAAATGTGCATGCTTAGTCAAAAACATCATTTCGCCTGCACTGAAAACTGATCTCATTGATGACTTTCAGAACAAGAAATATGCCATCATTTTAGATGAATCTACTGACATTTCAACACAAAAAAAATTGTGCATGTTAGTTAGATTTTTTTTGTGATAGGAGAAAGGAAATTGTAACTGGATTTATAGGTTTAATTCCGGTGCAAAAGGCTACAGGAGAAAAGATATTCAATTTGATTGACGAGAAAATAAAAAGATGTGGCCAGAGTCTTGCAAATTGCATTGGTTTTGCAACGGATGGTGCATCAAACATGGTTGGGTGCAACAACTCTGTATGGTCTAGACTAAAAGCTGTATCTCCTTTCTGTGTGCAACTCAAATGTATCTGTCATTCGCTGGTACTGTGCATTCAATATGCAAGCTACCATCACATATTGGATTTTTACTGTCAGAAATACAAAATTGGTTTCGCCATAGTGAATTAAGACGAGAAGCAAACAATGAATTGTTTACTGTGATGAACACAGCTACAGAATTTGAGCCAATCCGAACTGCCCCCCTTCCCTTTGAAAAACCTTCATTTACGCGGTGGCTAGTGCGCGGAAAGGTTATGTTTAATATTTTGATGAACTGTGAAGAGCTAAAGGCTTATTTCACTTCTGCTGAACTAGCCCAATCACAGTTTGATTCAAAATTCAAAGCAAGACTTCTAAAGGAAATGTTGTCAGACTACAAAAACTACTTGTTCTTTGAGTTTGCAACACCTCTTGTGCAGGAATTTGAAAGACTGAACATCCTTTTTCAGCAAACCAAAGCTGATCCTCATGAATTGTACCAACAAATATTCGTACACCAGAAGAGTCTTCAGAACAGACTGTATGATGCCAAAAGACAGAAAAAAAAATATTCATCAAGTTGATTTTGGTGTAAAATTCTTAACAGCATGTAATAAGTTCCTACAGTAGAACAACAGTGCTGAGGCTGATCTAGAAATAAAAAATGTCAAAGAAAGATGTATGTCTATGCTAGAAGAAGATCTCAGCGCCGTCGGCGAGAGATACATTTGAAAGTTTATCAAAATTGAGCCATGTGAAAATTTTAAATCAAATTTCAAGGCCTATGTTTTCCGAGTTACCCTTTATACACCATGCAGGAAACAACGTCAGCAAAATTGAAGAACAATACAGACAAATGCCTTTTGTCGATTGGAAAGAAGAAGCTCCATTTAAGAAAGATGGACTCCCTGTAGACACTGAACAGTTTTGTATTGGTGTACTTCAGCATCAGGCATTCAAAGAGCTCGCCACCTTTGCACTTACTTGCCTAATAACCCCTGTCAGCAATGCTGTAGTTGAGAGGATATTTTCTCTTGTATCTTCCGTTAAAACGAAGGCAAGAAACAGAATGCAGCTGAATCTTCTTGATGCAATTGTTAGAATCAGGGCAGAACTATTGCTGTTAAGCAAATGTTGCAAAGACTTCACTGCATCTCCAGAAATGCTAAAAAACTTCACATCGGATAAGGTTTATGCCATGTGTTCCACTCATTCTAGTGGGGAGGATAGTACTGACCTGGATCTGGAGCTTTTCATGTGATGTGAGTATGAAAAATATATTAAGACGTGTTTGGCTTTTTTTTTGGCTTTATTCTAGTGTTGTTTGGCTTTAAATTAAAATTTCGATCTGGCAACCCTGCTGGCAACTACAAAACCTTTAGGCAGGGCTGAGAGATTCCATGTGTAAGTTATGAAAATTGTCATTATTTATAAACAGATACGAGGGATATATGCCTTTGTCATCTTCAAGTTTCGTGCTCGGTGACGTAGGTGACCATGACGGTTCATAATTTATTTCGCACGAGGCTGTTTATAGTTTCGTTGTTAAAGGACAGTGTGACTGGAGACCTCCATTTTGGATTTGTAATTTTATTTTTAAAGCGACCCAGTGTATGTCCGGCGTTATTATTTTTGGCAAAGCTCGAAACGGTGTTGGCGAGAGGTTCCTTCTATCCTATGTAGTTTTGTATTATTATCTGACCCATTCACCAAAATGGATATGGTTTTAAGAAAACTGAAATCGGTGTTTCTTCTCTTATTAAACCAGTTGGCTGAACACTGAGGAGGTATGGGCAGCGTTGACGTAGCTGACAGTCCTTTTCAGAGCTTCATCACGCGAGCGGATAGATATTGTTAGTCCTTTTTATGACCTAGTGTCTATCAACCCTAGTCGGGCTACCAGTCATCTTTGAGGATATTTCATGTTAGCTGATGGGTGATGGTAATACTTTTCTGGGTTTATATTTCATCAACACAGTGCTTCGGTTAACAAAGTTCACATATGTTTGAATGGTGATTGTGAATTGCACTCGGATATAACCAACGGACTTAGTCTAGGTTGAAAGTTACATGCCTCACCCCTAGAAGGCAAAACCTTAAACAACAACTAAGGGAGTCGCGTTGGTGTAGTGGTTACCACACTGCATGAGTGATATAGAGATCCCAGGTTCGAGGCCTGGTGAGTACATTTGAAGTAGCGTCGTCAACCGCGATTTGGACTGGGATAATTCGAGCCCTGGCAAAGACATTTGAAGTAGTGTCGTCGACAAGGGATTGGAATAACCTGACCCAGCTATACAGGTATTTGGTACCTCCGAAGACGGTGAGTATCTGCCGGAATGGTGAAAGGACACCTGTCAGCGTACAGGAAAAAAGGGATACTCCTGTATTTTGAATATATTTTTAACTGTGGTCACCTGATCTATTGTTCCATCTGCCATTCATTAATAATAATAATAATAAATTCTTTAAGCACCAAACACGGCGCATAAGGCAGAAACCAGTGCTCTCCAGGTTGTTCGTTGTGACGCCACTCCTCTTAGCTCTTGCACATTATTTAGGCCCAACGTTCTTCCTTCTCTTATTATTGTTCTTCTGAGTGTTTCTTTTGGTCTTCCTTTTTTCCTCTTACCCTCAGGAACCCAAGTGAGCGCCTGTAGTGGTATTCTGTTGTTTTGCATTCGTAGGACATGACCGATATATGACCATCGTCTTTTCCTTATATAGTCGGAGACATATTTCTGCCTAGAGTCTTCTCTTATTTGTCGATTAGTCTTGAATTCTTTCCAACTGATGTTCATGAGTTTTCTAAGACATTTGTTCTCGAATGTATTCAGCTTGTTCTCCAATGATTTTGTTATTTTCCAACTCTCACAGCCGTATGTTAACACTGAGATAACATTTGAATTAAACAGACGAAGCTTGGTATGTATATTCAATGATCGTAATTTCCAAATGTTAGATAATCTATTGAAGGCGCTAGCTGCCAAAGCAATTCTAGTATGGATTTCTCTTGTTGTGTCACCATCCTGAGTCATTTTACTGCCTAAATAATTGAAACTTTCAACTTTCTGTAGTTTTTCCCCGTTCAAGATGATATCAAAGGTCTCGTTAGAAAAGTTCATAGCTTTAGTTTTAGAGGCATTTATTTGGAGACCTATTTTAACCGAGAGATGACACAAATTATTTATTGCTTCTTGGGATTGTCTTGGTGTTGAACTTAAGAATGCTACATCATCTGCGAAATCCAGGTCCCCCAGGAATTTTCCATTTGTCCATTTTATACCCAATTGTTCATTGTGGGTATAGTTTCTCATAACCCAATCAATAGCTATTCCAAAAAGTAGTGGTGACATAATACAGCCTTGTTTCACCCCTGTTTCTACTGTAAACCATTCTGTATTCCCTTTATTTGTTCTAACACAACATCTTGCATTGTCATATAGCGCTTTGATTATATTCACATATTTTGTTGGAAAACCATAGATTGTAAGTATCTTCCACAATGATGGGCGGTGTAGACTATCAAAGGCTTTTTGAAAATCGACGAAGGTGATAATAAGTGGCGATTGCCTTTCCACTGATTCTTCTATAATTGTTCTTAGTGTGAATATTTGATCAATACATGATCGTTTCGGCCTGAAACCCGCTTGTTCTTCTCTGATCTTTTCGTCAGCATGCAATTTAAGTCTTTCTAACATCATGCAACATAATAATTTTCCAGGTACTGATAATAGAGATATACCACGCCAGTTATTACAGTCTGATAGATCACCTTTCTTCGGTAACTTTACAATAATACTGTCTTTCCATTGTTGTGGTGGTTGTTCTTCTCTCCATACTTCATTTATAATATCTAAAATTCTCAAGAGGTTGTTGTCATTAACTGCTTTAATCATTTCCCCTGAAATTTCGTCAACTCCAGCAGCTTTAAAATTTTTTAATCTTTTAACGGCTTGTTTGATCTCGTCCAGCGTGAATTCATCGCAAGTTATTGGCAAGGTGGTTGTGGGTGTTTCATTATTAAAATCAGGTGTTACTGTTGGTGGTGGTCTGTTTAGCACCTCCATGAAGTGCTCAGCCCATCTCTTCATTTGTTCTTTTTCTGTTGGTATTGAATTCCCTAATTTACCTTTAACAGGTGTTTCCATAGCAGTAGGCTGGTGACATAGTTGTTTTGTAATTTGATAAAGGCACCTACTATTACCAGTTCTTGCAGCATTTTCAGCTTCTACGGCCAGTTCATTGATGAAATGTCTTTTATCTCTTCGAGTTTTTGTCATTCATTACATCTCTCTTTATTCTTACTACTTTTATACCAGCTATGTTCCCATGAAGGGTGTGTCTTCTGTCTGTAGTTATCAGCAAATAGGCTTTTTGCCTGGACATCACATATCTGAATCTAATCAATACCAATCCAAGCATGTACTTTCTAGTCACAGTGGGTTTATCTCATTCACAGCCCATGATGATATGCATCCCTTCATTTTGATTGCGTTCCCATCCATGTACACTGTAATATTGACAGCATGAATATTCCCAGTTCATACTCGATTTCTGACATGACCAGCTGTTGATATAAAAGAAACAATCTTCTCTGCTCCAGGTGTGTAGCAGTCATTGTTTGTAAAGCTGCCAGACCTCACTAGCACTTCTGTGTTCAGCTCAACATGGTACTTGTATGATGGCCTATATTTGTTCTATAATTATTATTTGATACTGTAATAAAAGGGAAAAATTACATTAAACAGCAAAATTGTCTTGTTTAAAAATAAAAAACTGCTGCAATGGTTGGAAATTTATGCATCTGAGAATACGCTCCCTACATTTATTCCTGTGAGAACACACCCCCTACTTTACATTTATTCATGTGAGAACACTAGTAATTTTGAATTATTTGAGGTCCTCATTAGTGCTTCTCTAGCATAAAATGTGACTACACTGTACCTCACAGGGAGCTAAAAGCTAAGGAACAGAAGAGATCTATTGATGACAAAATGAAATAAAGTGGCTAAATGGGAAAATTTATATCTAATTTCCTTCTTTTATTTAACTATTATGTGATAGAATTTACTAAAATGTAGCACTTTCTGGCAATATTTGTAACTCATTTGTATATGTGATTTCAATAACAGTACCTAAAAACAAAAAACCTGTTGTAAAAATTCCAGATGTTTGTATTATATGAAACTTAGATTCTAGCTATCAAAATGGCAAAAGTTACATTTCTCAAACATGATCTTACACACATTTAGTATACATTTGAAAATCTCTGAATCACTCAGGAAAATCAATAAGGCACAAATAGTTTAAAATTCCATCACAGACATACTATCATTAAACATGTTAACACCCTATTTTAATCTGCTAAAATGTTATTATATGACGGCTAGTTGTCATAGCTGATGTTTGTTGCCAGTACATGTTGTTCATAATTCTCAGGTCCTTACCATCGATGTTGATGCTTTCTAACTTTTGTATAATTTTCTCATGTTTTACTATGTTTAATACCTTAGTGTAGTGTATAAAGCACAGGTATAGATAGATTATGGGTAGAAGTTACAATTTAAAAAAAATGATCAAATATACATTTTTTCATGCTTTTGACAGATTGGAATCATTGAAGACTGTTGAATGTGACATTGGATATACTTCTTCTTCGTACACTCTCAGACGTCCACTTGAATGTTCTCAAAGAAAGCAGTAGTCAGTTTGAGGCTATTTGAATCCCCATAAAGCTTTTCCACGAAAGGTGCTGGCATCGGCCATATGCACTTTCTCTGTATCACATATAAGGGGCAACTTTGAAGCAGATGTTCAGCAGTCATTTTATCAGTTGGATATACTACCATTAAACATGGAGTACATTTTCTACATTGGAAGATCTGGAATATGCAGATGAC
This sequence comes from Oreohelix idahoensis, assembly GCA_024509875.1. Taxonomy (NCBI): domain Eukaryota; kingdom Metazoa; phylum Mollusca; class Gastropoda; order Stylommatophora; family Oreohelicidae; genus Oreohelix; species Oreohelix idahoensis. The sequence continues at coordinate 369,447 of JAMPIV010003719.1, read as the reverse complement.
ATTGCACTACTAGCACATTCACATCAACACATCCAGGAAAAAATGGATAGACTTAATAAGTTTAGCCAGCAGGTGGGCTTGAACATCAATTTAAAGAAGTCAGAGGTCATGACGCTCAATGTGAGCAACCCTGATCCCGTATCAGTAAGGAATCAGCAACTGGTACAGACAGACACCTTCACATACCTAGGATGCATAGTAACACCAGACGGCGGGGCATGCAAAGACATCAACATCAGAATGAATAAGGCAAGAATACCCTTTTTTAGTCTAAACAACATCTGGAAGTCCTCTCAGTACAGCACAAGCACAAAATTAAGATTATATCAGAGCTGTGGGCTTTCTGTGCTTCTCTATGGTGTGGAATGCTGGAGAGTTAAGAGAAGGAAATGTCAAAATTGTCCTCTTTTCACACAACATGCCTAAGAAAAATTCACCGAATCTTTTGGCTGAATACCATCACCAACCAAGATCTACTTACTCGGAGCAAGCAAGAGGACATGCACACCATCATAGCTGACAGACACTGGAGCTGGGTTGGCCATGTCCTCAGAAGAGACCCCATTGCCATCACAAGAACAGCTATGGTTTGGACCCCTGAAGGAAAACGAAAGAGAGGCTGACCAAAAACAACCTGGCGGAGGACTGTGGAGGCTGAGATGCAAAGAATGAACCAGAGTTGGGGCACTGTACGAAGGATGGCCACCGACCGAGCAAAGTGGAATCAATTTGTTGTTGCCCTACAAGACGCCACTATGCGGGATGGCCACTAACTGCTTTGATGGTCGGCGGCTAAGGATCAAAGAAGAAAGAAACATGTATGACTCTTTCTTATATTTTCAGGTTTTTATATTTTTTCACCATTATTTAAAAAAAAAAAATGGAGTGAAATTTCTTGGGATATCAATATCTCAAATATGCATGAAACTAATTGTCCAAGATTTTGTTACAAATAATTCATCTTTCTTTTCAGATTGCAAAAAAAAGATATGGAACAGAAGATCCCATTCCTGGATCAAAAAATAAAACAGGACATCAGTACAGATTTTAAAGTGAGTATTTTCTTCTTAATTCTTGATAACAAATTTGTATACAGCCAAAGTGAGTTAAACTTAGAAATCTGTTAAATTATTGTCCATTTAACCTTTAGCACTCTGCCGGCGAGACATATCGCCGAACGCAACCTATGTTCTGCCAGCTGGAGGCGATATGTCTCGCCTTGCGGCTGTCACCGTTTCTAGCATGAGGACTTGTGTACACGTGATTTTCAGCCCCAGATGTTAAGTTGTAATTTTATTTGTAAGAGAGTTAGCTTCCGTTTCCGATCTTAAAAAAGTGATGGGTGTATCCGCATTTATTTTTTGTAAATTTTTTAAATCGAAATGAATCGGCATCAGACACGCGGCCATTTCGCTCTAATTTTATTGGATTCTGACGCCATGCGGTGGGGATGAAATTTTTGTCTTTATAAGCGCTGAAATCGGTTCTCAGAATATGTTTGATGGCTGAGATGGAAACGAAAGTAAAATGGCCTTTCAAGTATGTATAATTTTCGGGGTTAGGATTAGGAATATCGGAAAAAAATAGGATTACGGCCGAATGTCACAGCTGGCTAGGGAGTTTGTTGCTTTGCTACTGATGATGGGTGTAACGAAAAGATCGTCATTTGATTTGTATTGCTCTATTGGTCAAATGACTTTCATTGAGATGCAAGGGATATGGACTCTTCGTTCGTTGGTCATTTTTTAAATTTTTTTTTTTTAATTTTAAAATTAAAAAAAAAAATTTTTTTTATTTTTTTTTAAATTTTTTTCGTTTTTTTCATCTTTCCTTTCCTCTCTTCCTATCACATCTAACATGTACACAAACAAATTTTATATCATCAGATTCATCATTCATTCATTTCTATACAATCTAAAAATTAGAGCAATTGACCAAAAAACAAAAAAACTATAGAATTTACAAGTCACCCACTATAAAAATGGGGCGTTGTGAAAAAGAATGCAGTGGTTGGGCAAGTTTTCTGAATTTTTATGCAGCGTGCTAAAAGTTAAACATCTTATTACTTATTGCTGGGTTCTTTGTTTTTTTTGTGTTTTTTTTAATTAATGAAAAGAAAGATATCCCATTCAACCTCTGATGGGTTATAATTAGGATATATATTGTTTTCAATTCCAAATAATATGAACAACCGCCGATATGAGAAAGTTTCATCACATTTGTCAAATCAATGTAAATAGGGACAATCACAATTGTGCTTATACGTTAAATAAATAGAAAAAAAACAAATCACACCCAAAAAAAATCAAGGATAAACTCTGAACAAGAATAATATTAAAGTGGAGGGGTGTAAAGGCCTGGAGATTCTAGTTATATAATGGACTTTAACAGATATTTAATTGACTTTCATCTGTTAAAAGTTATATGCATTGTTAGAACAGCATCAGACCTTCACATTCCCAGCCACTATATATTAACATTTGTTCGTGTTAAATATTGTTTGACTATATTATGCAGTTCCCTAGGTCTGTCTATTCTCAACACCTCTTCTATATTTATAGGTAAGTTGGATGCTTGCAAATAATCTAATATTGGTATTCTCATTTGTTCATACCTCTTACATTTTAACAAGAAATGTTCTATATTATTGTCTTGAAGACATCCTGCACAGTAAGGTTCTTCTATTCTGAAATAGCCTTTTCCCAGCTGTAGTCTGAGAAGTTTCTTATTACTGGGAATGTTCAATTCCCTAGATATCTGACATTTTCTTGTTGGAGCCTTGATTATCTTATATGCATGTCTTCCTTTTAGATTTTTATCCCACTCTGCTTTCCATTCATCTGTTATTAAATCTTTAATTAAGCTCTTAATCTCTGATTTACTCATCCCTACATTTATTAGATTTTTATCAGATCTACCTTTCTTGGCTTCTTTATCTGCCTTTTCATTTCCTTCTATGCCAACATGTGAAGGTATCCAAGCAATTAAGACTGAACATCCTCTGGAATATAAGTATGTAGTAGCCAGAAATATCTCCTCTGCTATATCAGGTCAACTACATTCTTGTAAGTTTCTAAGTGCTTTAATTGTTAAAAGAGAGTCAGTTAAAACTGTTAATTTTTTGGGAGGGTTATTAGAGAATATTTCTAGTGCTTTTAGTATTGCCACCATCTCTGCAGTGAAAATAGATGTATTTTCCGTGATGCTATATTCTTTTGTCATTTTCCATATTGGAATATATATTCCTATCCCCAATTTGCCATCCTCTCCCTTGGATCCATCTGTGTACACAGTAATGCTGTCTTTTGATATTTGTTGTATATATGTATTGGTGGTGTTTTTAATATTTTCTATATTATTTTTTTCTTAAGTATTTCTGCTAGGTGATAGTCCATGTCTGGTTTCTTGATCTCCCAGGGCAAAATCACTGGCTTGTATTCACAACTGTTATTAATTGATGTAATTAATCGATTGGAGGCCGACCTCGTTGCAATCTACGTTTCGCTGATGATATCGATCTGATTGCTGGAACAGAATCAGAACTTCAAGACCTTACCTCTAGATTGGAGAAAGTAACAAGAACGTATGGGATGGAAATTAATATAGAAAAGAGCAAGATATTGGTGAATAGCCATAAGAAACATGTTCCAACCAACATCACATTAAATGGGCAAACGTTAGAAGAAGTTAACACCTTTAAATATCTCGGGTCAACTATATGTAGTGATGGAAGATCAAGTAAAGAAATTAAGACAAGACTTGAGATGGCCTCAGCTGCCATGACAAGGCTGAATGTGATCTGGAAAAGTAACATCAGTTTTCCTGTGAAGATCAAATTATACAAATCACTTGTATTATCTATTCTCTTGTATGGGTGTGAGGGCTGGACACTCACTGCAGATACGGAGCGAAGGATTCAGGCTTTCGAGCATAAATGTTATAGAAGAATTTTGCGCATTTACTATAAGAGCACAAAACAAATGTCTATGTTAGAGAGAAGATAAACACCTATGCAGGCCACCAAGACTTTTGTCAGTAGTGAAACGTTGAAAGCTTGCCTGGTTTGGGCATGTAACTCGTCATGACTCCCTTTCAAAAACGATCCTCCAGGGAACAGTCGGAGGTAAACGGAGAAGAGGAAGGCAAAGAAAATCCTGGGCTGATAACATCAAAGAATGAGCAGAACACGGTTTTTCCACACTTGTAAGAATTGCTGAGGATCGAGAGCAGTGGAGGACCCTGTCTGCTGATGCTTCCACCATGGCACCCCTACGACCCATGACGAGTTACGGGTTGAGATGATGAATCTACCCAGATGGACAATTTCCTCCATACACTTCCATCCTGTAGGGTATCTAGTGGTATTCATTGGCTTGGCCTGATTTGTTAGTTTGGCATCTGGTAAAAGCTGTATGTGCTGGGTGAGACTTATCTAACATAACTCTGTTCATGTAATTTAGTCTTAACTCCTTTCTCCGTAATTCTAAGGGTATAATTCCTAAAGCCACCTCTATAGCTCCCATTGATGTTGATCTGATTGCACCTGCTATTGTACATAAAGCCTGATGCTGAATTCTGTCTAATTTAATCTTGTTACTGTGTGCAGCAGAGTCATATATTATACATCCATAATCTATTTTTCCTCTAAAAAAACATTTATAAAAAGTGAGCATGTCTTAGTGGTTGCACCCCATCCATTACCTTTCAAATATCTTAATAAGTTAGTCAATCCTCTGCAAGACTCCACTAGTTTATCTATGTGTTTATTCCAGTTCAGCTGTTGGTCCAATATCATTCCTAGATATCGAGTGGTTTGTACTGTACTAATTAATGTTTTGCCCTTGGATATTTATGTCTATAATTATATTTTTTTACAACCCTACCTTTACTGAAGATCATTCCCAATGTTTTATTTGTTTTCAGCTGAAAACCCCATTTTGTCATCCATTTACATACTTTATTTATTTGCTTCTGTAGATCCTTATATAATTTTGGCAGATGTCTCCCAGTCCTTCAAATAGCAACATCATCTGCAAACTGTGACAATTTATTTGTTATATCATTAAATTCCTCACCTTAATCATTTACCATTATTGTAAAAATTGAAGGAGACATTACTGATCCTTGAGGTATTCCATTTTGTTGTTCATACTGTGTTTTTATTCTGTAACAGTGTAATATATGTAAATGTTAAATATGGTCTTCATAAGGGACAGTGGCAACAGTTGAGAAAAGAAAGTAATTTAAATACATAAATGTGTTCATGTTGTTCTCAATCTGGGGCAATGGTTTAAGACTGAAGTGGTTTGTTTCAAACTTGAATATGTTCAATATTTTGTTTTCAGGGATACACAGTGAAGATAGAAAGTGAAGGTGAGGAAGATGGTCATGTTTCTGCAGGGAGAGAGAGAGTATGAGTAGCAGTTCCATTTCTGTCTATCCTGCTGGGGACAATTTACTCAGTAATGCTTTACAACTTTTAAACATAAATGTAACCTGTGCTCAATATGTTACCACGATCAACAAATATGTGACATAATAAGTATTATTATACTTACACACATCCACCACAAACATAATTTTTTAGGGTTTCTACCCTTTATGCACACGAGTTTTTTTTTTTTTTCATTTCAATTATTTTTGTCTTTAGTCCAGACAGAAAATCCCTTGCAGCAAATTTTACTTGTTTTGTGCAGTGGCGTGCCGAGGGTTTTAGCACAAGGGGCGAAACAAGACAAAATGCATCCCCCATCACCGCTAGATAAAATACATGTTCATCTTGTAGACCAATCAAAAAAAAGTATAAAGAACTATATCATGCACTGTTGTGACGTTTAAATTCTATTAAAAACACCAGGATGAATTATTGAGAAAATATGAAATTTAAGAATTAATTAAACACAAAAGAAAAGAAATAAACCGTTCTTTCTAATAAGCTTTTTATTTTAACATCATAAACAGTACATCACAGATGTCGATTTTTTTTTTTTTTTTTTTTTTTACTACATATTGATCTTTAGCACCATTCCTGAACAATGTTACCAAAATGAATCTTCTTCTCGTTCGCTGTTGTTTAGTAATATCTACACAAGAAGTCCAGTTCTCTGGATGTATGTTGCTGTGGTTGAAAGTTTGTCAAGACTCCCAAACAGCTTCGTGTGGATGTGCGTCTCTATGGGCCAATATTCAGTTCATAATTGACTAAGCATGTGGCAGTCCTGCAGAATATGTTCATCTGTCTTAGCTGCCTGTCCACACATGCACAGGGGTCTTCTTAATCCTTATCCGCCGACCATCAAAGCAGTCAGTGGCCATCACGCCTAGTGGCGTCTTGTAGGGCAACAACAAATTGATTCCACTTTGCTCGGTCGGTGGCCATCCTTTGTACAGTGCCCCAACTCTGGTTCATTCTTTGCATCTCAGCCTCCACAGTCCTCCGCCAGCTTGTTTTTGGTCGGCCTCTCTTTCATTTTCCTTCAGGGGTCCAAAGCATAGCTGTTCTTGTGATGGCTTTTAAGGTCAAAAGGGAAGTGATCCGTTCTATGCTGATTGAACAGTGTGAATTTAGAGTTGTGGCACTTGTTGGCTTGTTTAATTGTGAGTTGTTTAAACATTTAGAAAACAGACAGTACAGAGAGTGTGGTGAGCGCTAGTCATTTAGTTATTCTGTACTGGTTTCGTGCGGTTGTGAATAGCTCACGGCTAGTCCGTGAACAGCCGAGTTCAGTGACTTTTGGCGGGAGATGTGTGTGTTCCCGTAGCAGTCTGAAGAGGGGAGTCTAAGTTCGGGCGTTGACTGGATAGTCAGCCCCGTGTCTTGTGTGTATTCCCAGGGTAGTGTTCGGGAACGATGTATGGCCATTTTTCGAGGTGTACTATTACTTGCCTATTTAGGTGTGATTATCTGCAGATAAGAGAAGATAGGGTAAATAAGATAGAATAAAAGGTACATTATTCTTAAGAGATGTGCTATGGGTCTTTGTGTGTACAGACCTATGATTTCCTACGTATTACTGCTCTTTGAAGGCCATATGTATTATTGCTCGGAGGATCCATGTATATATTAGTAGCACTGCGATGTTTTCAGGCTACAGGAAGAGAGAGTGCTGATGATTATATATATAATTGCTGAAGGATCCATGAACAGATATTAAAGTTATTGAAGAGATTATAAGGCCAGGATTTGTGCAGGCCAGATTACTTGTAGACTGTAGAGCAGACAGTCTTTTGAGTATATATATCTAGATTTAAGCCTGTGGGGCGTTTTTGTAACTGTAGTATCAGCAGTCGTTCTGGTGGAACATTAGAACTGCGAGTATATATAGATTTAAGCCTGTGCGGCGTTTTGGTAACTGCAGTGTATGCAGTCGTTGAAGTGTTCCTATAGATTTAAGCCTGTGTGGCGTTTTTGTAACTGCAGTATCAGCAGTCGTTCTGGTGGAACATTAGAACTGCGAGTATATATAGATTTAAGCCTGTGTGGCGTTTTGTAACTGCAGTGTCAGCAGTCGTTCTGGTGGATTTACTGATGTAACATTAGAGCTGCGATGTAAACAGGGTTTACATCATACTGAACAGCTGTGACATTCTGCGCAATTGATTATTATTGGATTTTTTGTATGCTGTTGTATCTGTGTAGTGTATCGTACTGGATTGATGTTGCTGTGTGAATAAATTATGTGCTTTCAATTGGAAATGAACACCAGTCTGATTCGTTGGTCTGTGCTTGACAGTACAGGGTGAGCGACTGTGTCCTCCATGCCACTCACTACGGACTTTATACACAGTGACAGTTCAGTCTTAACCTATTTATCATCTGCCCTGTGTGGGCGCATGTACTTTAACAATAACCATTCAACTGGAAGTGTACATTATCATTTGGAGTCAACCACAACCTTGGGTGTATCATCTGGTGGCCCTACTGTATCAACGTACACACCCCACCCATACACATTGAACAACAGTAGAGTCATCACTAGCTTTACGGTAACAGTATTTCAACAGCATTACTTTATCAATGGCATTGGGGTCTCTTCTGAGGACATGGCCAACCCAGCTCCAGCATCTGCCAGCTATGATGGTGTGCATGTCCTCTTGCTTGCTCTGAGTAAGCAGATCTTGGTTGGTGATGGTATTCGGCCAAAAGATTCGGTGAATTTTTCTAAGGCATGTTGTGTGAAAAGAGGACAATTTTGACATTTCCTTCTCTGTAACTCTCCAGCATTCTGCTCCATAGAGAAACACAGAAAGCACATATCTCTGATTAATGTTAATTTTGTGCTTGTGCTGTATTGAGAGGACTTCCAGATGTTGTTTAGGCTAAAAAAGGCTCTTCTTGCCTTATTCATTCTGATGTTGATGTCTTTGCCTGCCCCGCCGTCTGGTGTTACTATGCATCCTAGGTATGTGAAGGTGTCCGTCTGTACCAGTTGCTGATTCCTTACTGATATGGGCTCAGGGTTGCTCACATTGAGCGTCATGACCTCTGACTTCTTTAAGTTGATGTTCAAGACCACCTGCTGGCTAAACTTATTAAGTCTATCCATGTTTTCCTGGATGTGTTGATGTGAATGTGCTAGTAGTGCAATGTCATCTGCATATTCCAGATCTTCCAATGTAGAAAATGTAGTCCATCTTATTCCTCTTGGACTGCCCTCTGTTGTCTGGCACATCACCCAATCTATGACTGTTAAAAATAGAGTGGTTAGTAAGGGGCATCCCTGTCGTACTCCTATCTTCACCTCAAAGGTTAGGTTGCTCTGCCCAACACTACATGTAAAGTTGGCATAGAGGCTTGTTATGATTGACACTATGCAGCTTGGAATTCCATAAGACCTCAGTATTTTCCATAAACTGTCCCTATGTATGCTGTCAAAAGCCTTTTCAAAATCAATGAAATTAATGTACAGCTGTCTTTGCCATTCTGAGCACTGCTCTATAATGTTCATGAGAGTGAATATATGATCTACACATCTTCTGTTCTTTCTAAATCCTGCTTGTTCTTTCCTCAATTTGTGGTCTACTGCTTTTGAGATTCTCTGTATAATTGTCCTGCCTAGTATTTTGCTGGGAACTGAGAGAAGAGTTATTTCTCTCCAACTATTGCAGTCTGCAAGATCTCCCTTCTTGGGCAATTTGACAATTATTCCTTTTCTCCACTCTGTTGGTGTTATCCCTGTTTTCCAGACTTGTGCAAATAGTGGTTCTAATAGTTCTGCTGCTAGCTCAGGGTATGTCTTAAATAGCTCTGCATTTAAGTTATCATGGTCAGGAGCTTTTCCGTTCTTTAACCCTTTGATTGCTGTGATGATTTCTTCTTTTTGTGGAATGTCTGTATTTACATCTAGATCGTTTTCAGCCTCAGGAACATTCAATTGTGTCTCTGGTGGTTCCTTGTTCAGAGTTTCTCTGAAGTGCTCTGCCCATCTTGTTTCCTGTCCCTCTGCTGTCGTGATGAGATTTCCTTGCTTATCTCTTACTAATGTAATATTGTTTGCACCTCGTTTTCCACTGATGAATTTAGTTATTTTGTATACTGTGCTTTGTTCATTTCTCAGTGCTGCCTCTTCTGCCTGTCTTGCAAGATCGTCGAGGAAATTCCTTTTGTTGGCTCGGGTTTGGCATTTAACTTCCTTGTCCAGCTGACTGTACTGTTCGCTATATAGTTGCTTTAACTCTTTGACTCCACAGCAACGCTCTGAACGTTGCAAAATTTAACACGCCGTGCCACAGCAACGCTCACAGCGTGGTTTTTAGTTTATCATGCATAAACCTTAAAAATCGTCCGTTTAATGCAGTTCATATATTGAAATTCGTAGAATGACTTCCGCTACTATCTAAACTACTAATTTGACTGTAGTTAATCAGCACGTGTGCGTGTTTTGATGTTATTATCACAATTTTTGTGAAGATTTGCGTGTTTGCGTTTTTCGTCGTTATTGCTAGAGAAATATGTCACGCTTTATATTTACATTTTCTAAGTCTCCTAAGCAAATAATTGTGTCAAACTACTTTGAAACATTGCTGACATTGATGATGATTGTTTGGTAGTCACAGTTTGTTGTCAAAATACGGAATCTGTGCAGAAAAGCTAGACACACATGATTTAGTTGATGAGTTGGCGTAGTCGTATTCTGGCCGATCAAAAAAGCAACAAAATTAGACCTACCGTAACATCTAATCACTAGTTCTTGGTAGAAGATGAAGCTAGGGATACTATTAAAACATTAAACAAGAGTAAAAAAGTTTTTATATAACGTTATTCTCCTTTATTTGTTTGAAAATTACGTAATGCACGATTGCATAATTTGTATTTTTCTTACAAAGGACCACGGAAAAACTGGTGTGAATAACACTAAATGTACTAATTGTGGCCATAAGCATGTTTTCTTTTACTTGTATATGGATTAACTTGATGTTTGAAGACTAAAAAGAAAGTTTTATTGTCTACAACAGTAATTTGTCTTTGGTTAGATCGTATTCTACAATCAACTTTTTAGCGTTTTTCAATTTTACATGCAAAATGTTTTAAGTATACCGAACATACTTGTGTTAATACTACCAAAGACATTATATATTTGAATTCTCTATCAATTTCCCTACAGTTTGGTATATAATAAGTACATGTTCAAAGGAAAATTCACAAACAAATTTAGACTGAAAGATGAACACTTCACTCTATAAAATTCTGTCCACAAAAAAAGTCTGGCACAGCGTGCAAAATAACTCTGGAATGAATGAGTTAACCTGGGGGACTTCGCTTCTGTTTTCTTTCTTTTCATTTCCTTTTTCAGTGTTATGATGTTTAATGTTTCTGGTGTTATCTAGTCTTGCTTCTTCCTTTCCTAGAATCCCAAGCATGATTTGCTGCTTTTCTTATATATTGTTGAAATGGTGTTGAATTTCTGGTCTATATCATCAGTCAATGTCTTTTCCTGACTTTTGGCAAATTGATATCGTTTCTTTATGTCAGCCGAAAAAGCTTTTATGGTAAGGGGGTCCTTCAATTTGCTGATGTCAAACCTTTTCTGTGTAGTTACAGTTGGTCCAGCCCTTCTTAGTTTCACTTTCTGTTTTGCTACTACTAAATGGGGATCAGTTCCCACATCTGCATCTCTTCTTACCTTCACATCTTGTAATGCATGTCTCCATCTACCGTTAATCATGATGTGGTCTATCTGGTTTCTGTCCCGACCATTTGGTGTTAATTTGTGAATTTCTTTATGTGGAAAAAGTGTTCCTCCAATGACCAGGTTGTTAATACTACAGAAACTTATTAATTTATCCCCATTTTTGTTTGCTATTCCGCTGCCGCATTTCCCCATTACTCTTTCATTATATGTATTGCGTGTACCAGCTTTCTCATTGAGGTCTCCCATTACTATAATAAGATCATATCTAGGTATGTCTTCCATTTCTTTCTGCAGTTGTTGATAGAATTCATCCTTGACCTCTTCATTGCTGTCATTCGTTGGTGCGTAGCATTGTATTATTGTAGTATTGGAGAATCTGCCTCTCAATCTTAATCTTATCAGTCTGTTGTTGATGGGTTTCCATTCCAGTAATGTCCTTTCTATTCCTTTCTGTAGAATAATGGCTACACCTTCATTGTGCTGTCCATCCTCTCTTCCAGAGTAAAGTATTGTTTCTCCTGTTGCTGTTTTAACTTTTCCTGCCCCTGTCCATCTGCTCTCGCTTATCCCTAGAATGTGTAACCTATAGTTTCTCATTTCTGCCACGACTTGTTTTAGTTTACCCATCTCATTCATTGTCCTGACATTCCAAAATCCTATTCTTGTATCATGTTTTGTGGTCAGGACGTCCATTCTCATGTCAGTGGCTTCCTTTCAGCTTTCACCACTGACAGTCATACGAGCCTCAGACTCCAGATGTCCATCCCACAGCAAAGTGGTGATGGGACCAATTTCAGTCCGTATAAGTGACTGTTCAGTCTGTTGTATCTTTTGCTCAATCAAGATAGTGATAGTTGTCTCTTTGTTGGTCGGCTTTCCTAATAGCCTTCATAAGGGTCTTCTTTTACTGGAAGGAGATTTTTTTCTTTCTTTTTGTTCCTGTGTTGCTCCCTCTTTTGCTTACATGTCTGCTCTCTCGTTTCCTGGTATGCCACAGTGTGATGGTATCCACTGTAGCACTACCCTTTGATATTCACTTCGCATAGGGCTCTTTTTAACTCTGGCAGTTTATCACTGTTGAAGGCTTGCATAACTGACATTGCATCGGTGTTAAGGGATAGAGAAATTGCCCGAATTCTTTCATTTTGTTGTCTAGGGTCCATTTGTTTGAATAAAGAGGTGGAAGTTCTTTTATTTTTAATTTGGTTTGCATTGTCAAATATTCTGGAAATCAATCTTCTTGGATACCTCCTTCTGTCTATCTTCAATTATTAAATAAGGCTATCAACTGGTTAACTGAACCTTGAATGATTGAAGGAACCTCTCGGCTTAGACGATTTGGTAACAGTTTAATACACAGTAAGTACGAATTCACAAAATGTCACAATCACGAACATGGCATGAATACTCCCTCTAACTTTCAGTCCAACATTATCTTGGTTCGCTTTTATACAATGTTACTCAACTTTTCCCTAGTTGATACTTTTATAACATCCTCCCTTTATTCTATTTAACATCGGGGTATTAGAGCATCCCGGCATATCAAATCTTCAGTATATCTTTTTCCAACAACATCGGGGTATTAGAGCATCCCGGCATATCAAATCTTCAGTATATCTTTTTCCAACAACATCGGGGTATTAGAGCATCCCGGCATATCAAATCTTCAGTATATCTTTTTCCAACAACATCGGGGTATTAGTCCTCCCGTTATCACTGTTCAATTATAATTTCAACACACGTCTTTGTATTGGGAATCACCGTCCCGTACTGACTTCAACTATAATCCTGGCATATTGTCATGCCTCTCATTTAAAGCACAAAGCTTACCATTTTTCCATGAATATTTCTTGAATATGCTTCAACATAATGGTTGATACACAAGCCAGTCTTAGGCACACATCTTGACGCTCTGACGTCACATCCAACTCTCCTCTGTCATACCTAGATACACATCTCACAGGCGACCGCTTTCATGTATTTCTTGCGTTCAGTTGAGGTACGACACGGTGTGATAAAACCATGGCACTAATAATAATTTACCGCGATAAAATCACACCATGAAGTGGCCTCAACAGTCGGTAAGGAATACAACCTACTGGCATTAGCTTATTGTGTTATTTATAATTTCTGCAGCAATGCTCAAGGCTTGTACTTCAGCAGAGTAATTTGAATAGAATATTCAAGTAGTTGAACAGGTGGATTCGTTTACTTTGTCTGGGGAGACCAAATACACTCCTGCACCTCCGTCCTTCACTGCTTTGGTTGCAGATCCATCAGTATATACTGGAGTATAGTTCTTCAATCATCATATGCTACTGTTTTACTTTGCAGACTATTTAGCTCTCCAATGGGGCAGGTGGTAGTTATGGAGATCTTAGTGCTGAAGTTTAGTTGTTGTTCCCAAGGGGTTGGGAGGGGTGTTGGAATTATTTCCTTAGCGATGTCTGGTAGTTCATCCTTGTATGTTCTAATTAGATTTTTGGACCGATGCACAAACTGCTTCTCTACAACCTCCCACTTGCTAAATCTCTAAATCTAGTTTTCATCGGATGTGCTGGCATGTTCTTGTACTTTTCTGCTTGTATCTTAGTGTCTCATCTATAGGAAAGAAGTGGAATACATGGGATTTTTTTTCAATTTCATTTATTAGAGTGGTCTTCATGGCATCCATGATCAACTGAAGCGCTTGATTTTGTACTTTGTCCAAGACTTGTAGGTGTGATTTGACTGCTGTAGACCATTATTCTGATCTGCACTCTAATACTGGTCTTATTGCAATGTATAAACTTTCCTTAGCATCGTTTCATTAGCTCCCCAACTTGATCCAGCTATTTTCCTCAAGATGGTTAAGTTTTCTTCTTGCTTTGGCCTCTGTTCTCTCTATGTGGGGCCTCCATGTCATCTAATGTAATGCCAAAGTACACCGGTTCCTCATCTGTTTGGACATGTATATTTCCAAGTCGAATCTCTCCTGCTTTAATGAATGTTCTCAAGAGTTTCTCTTTCAACAATAAGAATCGCCAGATTACTCAGACATTCCTGTCCTATAGATACTCGTAAATATGAAACAGTTATCTTTATGTTCTAAAGAAATGCTCACAACTGGCTACTGAAGTAGAAATCATTAGCAGAATTTACAGTGTGCGTAACTTTGGGAATACATTATTTCCATAAGACACCATGAATGAAAGTAAACCCAAAGCAGTTGTTGAACAAAATCAGTTTGTGATTGCATTAGCAGCCTGCAATTGCTTATCTTCAAAAACAGGACCTTGCCATCAATTGACTTTCATTTCTGTTGGTTACTATTGTTGTCTTCATAACCTAATCTATGAACCTTAAGAAGAGAAACGGTAACATGAGATCACAGTTGTCTCATTCAGACTAGAATAAAGGATTGTTGACACTGTCTTTCTTGAGGAATGCTACATTTCATGTCCTCTTATATTTGACATATATTTTTAATGAACTAAGGGCGTGGCTGTCAACAAAAAGCATTTCTGTCTCTCTCTTCACCTGTGAGCACCCCTGGGAGCATAGGCTTTCCACAAACTTTTGTCATGTTTTCCTGTCCTGTGTCAAGTTTTCCTGTCCTGTGTCACGTCTTCCTGTCCTGTGTCACGTCTTCCTGTCCTGTGTCAAGTTTTCCTTTCCTGTCTCAAGTCTTCCTGTCCTGTGTCAAGTTTTCCTGTCTGGTGTCAAGTCTTCCTGTCCTGTGTCAAGTCTTCCTGTACTGTGTCAAGTTTTTCTTTCCTGTCTCAAGTCTTTCTGTCTTGTGTCAAGTTTTCCTGTCTGGTGTCAAGTCTTCCTGTCCTGTGTCAAGTCTACCTGTCCTGTGTCAAGTCTTCCTGTCCTGTTTCAAGTCTTCCTGTCCTGTGTCAAGTCTTCCTGTCCTGTGTCAAGTTTTTCTGTCCTGTGTCAAGTCTTCCTGTCCTGTGTCAAGTCTTCCTGTCCTGTGTCAAGTCTTCCTGTCCTGTGTCAAGTTTTCCTGTCCTGTGTCAAGTCTTCCTGTCCTGTGTCAAGTCTTCCTGTCCTGTGTCAAGTCTTCCTGTCCTGTGTCAAGTTTTCCTGTCCTGTGTCAAGTCTTCCTGTCCTGTGTCATGTTTTCCTGTCCTGTGTCAAGTCTTCCTGTCCTGTGTCAAGTTTTCCTGTCCTGTGTCAAGTCTTCCTGTCTTGTTTCAAGTCTTCCTGTCCTGTGTCAAGTTTTTCTGTCCTGTTTTAAGTTTTCCTGTCCTGTGTCAAGTCTTCCTGTCCTGTGTCAAGTTGTCCTGTCCTGTGTCAAGTCTTCCTGTCCTATGTCAAGTCTTCCTGTCCTGTATCATCTGCTCAAGGTATTTCATTGTCTTCCTTATGTCTGTCACCAGTTCTCTTCTCCATGTGTCCTTGACCTTCCTCTAGACTTGTAGGAATGCTGTCAACAAGTTTTCTCAGTGTGTTTCCTGTCAGTCTCCATCGTCTTCTCATCTCTGGTTCCAATGATGCTTGTCTGGTAGTTGTCATCAGTTCTCAGTGTGTTTCCTGTCAGACTCCATCGTCTTCTCATCTCTGGTTCCAGTGATGCTTGTCTGGTAGTTGTCATCAGTTCTCAGTGTGTTTCCTGTCAGACTCCATCGTCTTCTCATCTCTGGTTCCAATGATGCTTGTCTGGTAGTTGTCATCAGTTCTCAGTGTGTTTCCTGTCAGACTCCATCATCTTCTCATCTCTGGTTCCAATGATGCTTGTGTGGTAGTTGTCATCAGTTCTCAGTGTGTTTCCTGTCAGACTCCATCGTCTTCTCATCTCTGGTTCCAGTGATGCTTGTCTAGTAGTTGTCATCAGTTCTCAGTGTGTTTCCTGTCAGACTGCATCGTCTTGTCATCTCTGGTTCCAATGATGCTTGTCTGGTAGTTGTCATTAGTTCTCAGTGTGTTTCCTGTCAGACTCCATCATCTTCTCATCTCTGGTTCCAATGATGCTTGTCTGGTAGTTGTCATTAGTTCTCAGTGTGTTTCCTGTCAGACTCCATCATCTTCTCATCTCTGGTTCCAATGATGCTTGTCTGGTAGTTGTCATCAGTTCTCAGTGTGTTTCCTGTCAGACTGCATCGTCTTGTCATCTCTGGTTCCAATGGTACTTGTCTGGTAGTTGTCATCATTTCTCATTGTGTTTCCTGTCAGACTCCATCGTCTTCTCATCTCTGGTTCCAATGATGCTTGTCTGGTAGTTGTCATCAGTTCTCAGTGTGTTTCCTGTCAGACTGCATCGTCTTCTCATCTCTGGTTCTAATGGTGCTTGTCTGGTAGTTGTCATCAGTTCTCAGTGTGTTTCCTGTCAGACTCCATCATCTTCTCATCTCTGGTTCCAATGATGCTTGTCTGGTAGTTGTCATCAGTTCCACATTATTGGTCTTGTCGTAGCACTTCAATCCTTCTAATCTATGCAGGCATCAATTTTAAGACAGGATCTAGCTTCTTTGATTGTTTTTTTTGTTGTTCTTCATGTTTAGACAATCTTTGAAGGACCGAGGACTAGAATGGATCCAGGCCAGGAGGAAGACAGCCAATAGGATAGTCTGGCGCTCTCTCTTCCAAACCTCTACACCTCATGGTAGAAGGGGAACGACTAAGTAAGTATACAGGGTGTCCGTAAAAGATTGTACCCTTTTCAAACAATTTATTCTCGGCCCTATGATGTGGTACGAGGATGCTTTCAATCACAAAAGTAAGATGTCTGCAAGTTTTTAAGCATACCTTACAAAGACTCAAAAAGAATGTACCTATTTCTTTTTTTTTCCACCTAATTGACCAGTGTGTTGAGAGACATGTAACAATTACCGGTTGCAACTCAACTGTGAAAGTTTCATTAGAAATACCCGCTGCATGCATGCGCACTTTTCTTTTAGTCTTTGTACGGTATGATTAAAAACTTGCAGAGATTATCTTACTTTTGTGATAGAAAGCATCCTTGTACCACATCATGGGGCCGAAAATAAATTTTTTGAAAAGGGTACAATCTTTTATGGACACCCTGTATTTGTTTTCTTCTTGTGTATTTTCAGACCCACATGTTGTCACTTCTCATTAAGTATTTTCATTCTGTTGTACATCTGATTACAGTTATGGGACAGGTGACCCAGTTCATCTGTAAAATCTAGATCATGAAGCTGTTTAAAGAGTTGAATAGGTTTCTATTGCACTACATTTCTCTTCATTTGTGAAAAATGTCAAGTCTGCATGTGTTTTCTTCATTAAGTTAATAATCTTCAACAGGACTCCATATTGCCTTATCATTTTCCAAAGTGGTTCTCTATCTGGTTTGGTTTGGTTTGGTTTTAAAGGACTATCTTTATACACACAGACTACTCCATCAGTGCTCTGATCTCCTTCCTTAGATCTCACAAGGAGGATCTCTGCATAGTGCACAAACTCCATAGCACCGGTGATAACCCCAGTGTGTCTATATAGGAATCACACATTCTGTCTTGAGAAATTCTAATCCACATATATAAATTAAAAAGTAAATGTACAGCCTAACACATAAATTCAATAAAAGGAAAGAAGAATGGTAAAGAACAGTGCTGTCACAATGACTGTACTCGAGATTCCACTTTTTATGCTTCGTCTGCATATTCTCACGCTTTCACATTGATAGTAAAGCCTACTGCATCAATACACGCTTTCTACAATAACACTGTACTGCATTTCTAAGAAAAACCTTGAGATACGCAAGCTGATTAATGACCTAAATTAATACTAGCATTAATTACACTACGTTACCATAAACGAACGGACAGATGGACTTAGGATAGAAAGAAAGGGAGGGCTGAAAGCCGGAACGCATGCAACACTAACACGCGTCTCGCTATACAATTACCGCCATCACGCGTGTAAGGCCACATGCACTAACTTTTTTTCAAATCGACAGTGATAGAAAACACTACCCATACGAGAGTTAGGTTTAAAAACTTACAAAACGCTTATTAGGAAACATGACATTCTACTGTTTTATGTCTAAAATCCTGACATTAGTCTGACTGTACAGCAGGACAGGTGGCGGTTCTAAACATAAAAAATAAAAAAAACAACTACACGACTATCCTAGAAAATACATATTTTGAACGCAGCCACTTAGCTCCCTTAAATTTGTATATTTGGGTTCCTTAGGACTTGCTGACACATAATATGTTAAGTGTTACGCAAATAGTCTAGGAATTAACAAATTATAGCCAAAAGAAATAGTGAGGGTGTCAGACAACACCAAAATCAGAATCGCTCAGTGGCAGATTTTGAAACCACCATTGTACGGGAAATAGGTCCCCATGTTAAATCCTATTTGATTGGAGCGCAGTAAATGTAAGGCGAAACACGATTAGTCGGACTACCAATACTAATTTTGTTGTTGTTAGGGGAAACAGTAGTAGAGGTACTTTTTTGAAAAGCTGTGTAAACATGGCACAATTGGTTAGACCCGCCAATATAGTCAATTAGAAGCGTCAGTTCAGCACCACATTTTCAAATAAACTTTCTAAAGCAACAGTGCGTTGAGATTCAGCTTATATTTTTCTAAATAAAAGCCTGAGACAGCGGCAGGTCGGATTTTGTGCCATATTCATTGCCAGTCAACGTAATTGTGTATTATTTCCATGAATTGTGGTAAGCTTGATATATTCAATATCTTTTTAATGAAAATTGAATGTAAATTGATAATTTATGTCTGTATATGTGTGTGGTTCAGTAGCGAACATGAGGCAGGGCCTAAATATTGCTCCAACCTGAACAGAAAGTGTCGGAGAAAAGTAAAACTGCATGGAATTGCCAAACAGTACACTGACACCTATCTTATTGACTAGAAGGAACTAATGCTGGAATTGCAGAGGCGTAGTAACCATTAGGGAGGAGTATACTGGTGTAAATTGTTTCAGATGAAGATAGCAGTTGGCCTACTGCTCTGAACTCAGTGTTTATGTATTGTGTTCAGTCTGGAAATAGATTATAAATTAGTTCTGAAATAGGAGGTACAACCTTCTTGTTTCAGGGACCGTGGTCCTAAAGTTATTGAGCAGCACCTGGTCTGAGCTTTGCTGAATCTAGAGGCTGACAGCATACTCCTGGGTCCAGATAGTGACCAGTGAGGTGTCTCCAGAACACAGGGAAGCTATCGAGCAGAGGAGTCTTTTCCTGCCGCCATCACGAAAGATAAGCTTCTGTGGCCAGAGGAGCTCAACATTATGTGTCCCCCTCTAAAATTGACATTATAATAAAACAGATGGAAAATACATTGTGTAAATTGATAGGAACTGTGAACTTTTCCCCATACTATTTCCAAGATAAACAAACACTTGAATTCATGATGACAAATAACAACATAGCTTGAAAACCAACACCAGTATTACCTCATAGTACTACTACACAACTGACACACATAGGATAATATTAATAAAATATGTCACTACAAGGTTCATATTTATAAATTATGTACATATAAATTGTGATTACATTTGATTGTGATTCCTGGTTCACTTTGTAGTTGAATCAGGATATATATTAGTGAAAGTAATTAATACATATATATTTGAAACTTTACCACAGACTCATTTAAGATAGTCTTATAGAGTGTTAAATGTGTGTGAGTGTCACAGTGTTGTCAAGTGTGGTGGAATAAATTAAATTGTTTATCTGTCTGTTGTTGTTGTGACTTACACTTCATCAATTACATAACCCTAGACATTCAACGTAGTCATCACAATATTCCAGAATAATTCTGACTGAGGTATAAATGTGGTAGCAAGTAAGGTTATCTGTAAAACACTACACCTATTAGATACATATACCTTCACAGCTGATCTCAGTCAGTACACTAAGTCCCCTATAAATATTTATATCATCCCACTTTACCACATATATTGGGGTCTCGCTCCCGGGATATTGAACTTTCTCCTATTATATATATTGGGAATAATAAGAATTAAAAGGTATCCTTGGGTGGAAATAAATAACGTTGAGCTCTCAGTGCCTGTGGTGTCTTTGGATAAGTAATTACAGATTGTATTGTTTAGTTAGACATTACATACATTTACCTGTTAGAAAATGGCCGACTTGGCAAAATTTCGATCTGCTGCTGTGCAGACTGCAAAAGAGTTAGGAATGGACGGGCAAATTATGATTGCTTATGTCACTGCTGAATGTGACAAATATATTGAACGGGAAGAAAGAAGATTAGAAAAAGAGGCCGAAAGAAAGTTAGAGGCTGAAAAGGAAATTAAGAAGTTACAATTTGAGGCTGAGGCTGAGACTAAGAGGCTGCAGATTGAGGCTGAGGCTAAGAAATTGGAGGCAGAAGAGAAGAAATTAGCTGCAGAAAGAGAAGAGAAGAAATTAGCTGCAGAAAGAGAGGAAAGAAGATTGACTGCAGAGAGGGAAGCAGAAAAGGAGGAGAAGAGATTACAACGGGAACATGAGTTACGACTAAGGGAGTTTGAGTTTCAAGGCAATGCTCCTGAAAATGGTGCCAGTCCCTTTACCTCTGATGCCACTGCTAGTCACATGCCTCAACCTCAGCTATGAATTTTCATTTAGATCATTTTGTTGAGAAAGACGATGATATTGAGAGCTATCTAAATAGATATGAACTATTAGCTACCACGTATGGGTTAGAGAGAGAAAGGTGGAGCTTAAAGTTATCTCAAGGGCTTCGTGGGGCAGCTTATGAAGTTTTTGCCAAAATGAGCAGAGGTGATCAAGAAAATTATGACATGCTAAAGCAGGCTCTTTTGTTAAGATATGAAAAGAACGCAGAATTTTATAGGAAAAAATTTAGGAATGCTAAACTACTGTCAGGTGAAACCTATCACCAGTTCTCTGCACGGTTAGAGACATACTTGGAGAAATGGACTTCTCTGGGGAAAACCCAAGATCTTAAGGAAATGGTCCTTATAGAACAATTAAGAGAGTCCATGGCTCCAGACCTGAGAAAGTTTCTCATGGAACAAGGTGCAGAGAGGCTGGGTGAGTTGCTAAATGTTGCTGAAAGGTATCAAGCAGCTCAGGCAGAGGTATCAGGTAATAAAAAGAAACAGGTAGATAATTTTAGGGCACCACAGAACTTTAATAAATTTGATCCTAGAGATCAAAACAAAGGTAAGCACCAGTTTGATAGGCCACGGTATGACAATAAAAATAAAACCCCACAATTCGATGAAAGGAAATATGATGAAAGAAAATCTTTCAACCAAGGAAAGAGATGGTGTAAAAATTGTAAGATGAACAATCATGACACTGACCATTGTAGAAGGAAACCTCCTCATTGTGCTGCTATGACATCTGGAAAAAAAGAAAAAAAGGTCAAACCTGAGGAACTACAGGAACCATACCACCCCCCAGTGTGTGAAGATGTCATCTGTAATGGTGTCACCATAAGGTGTTTATATGATACAGGTTTAGATTATGATTCCGTTGTGAGTTCTCACCTGGTGCAGGCAGATCAATACACCACAGAAACAGTGGAGATTCAAACTGCAACCAAGGATGTAGCTACCATGACACTTCCCGTCGCCAGGATAAAGGTGAAAACGCGATATGTGGAAGGAATCATAAAAGCAGCAGTGATAAATGAGCCAATCTACCCTCTGATATTGGGGTGTAGATGTCTTCTTGGGGAATCCCAAGAGACCTGTGATATTGGCAACAGTGCAGACCAGATCACAGTCTAAAAAGGAGGAGGATAATCCAATAAATACTCATCCAGATGAGATGAGGAAGGCACAGGCGGAGGACAAAACACTCAGGCCGTGTTTCAAGAAGTTGCCCAAATCTCATACACCTCCAGGCAAGGGAGAATTTTATATGAAGAACAAACTGATTTATAGGAAGGCTGGATCTGAATCCAATGGTCACGGACAGCTGGTCCTTCCCACTTCATATAGGACTAAAGTGTTGGAACTAGGGCATGCGATTCCCTTCAGTGGTCATATGGGGATCAGCGCAACAGGACAGCGTATAGCTTGTCACTATTTCTGGCCAGGGATAACTGAAGATATCAAACGATATGTAAAATCCTGTCCAGAGTGCCAACGAGTAGCACCTAAACATTGGACTGCACCAGCAACTCTGGGGGAAATGCCCATAGTGGGAACACCCTTTGAGAGAGTTGCCGTGGATCTTGTGGGACCTCTCACCCGAACCAAGAGAAGGAACAGCTACATTCTGACTCTGGTGGACACTTGTTCTATGTGGGGAGAGGCGGTAGCCCTGTCATCGATTGATTCTAAACATGTGGCAGAGGCATTGCTCACAATTTTCACAAGGTTAGGCTTTCCCAATCAAATCTTGACTGATAATGGCTCTCAGTTCAAGGGGAAACTAACAGAAGAAGTTTTCAGGATCTTCCAGGCCAAACACTTCCATTGTAGTGGAAGGAACGGCCAAGTGGAAAGATTTAATGGCACGTTGATGTCGATCCTGAGAAAGTTGGCACACGAAAAACCAGATACATGGGATCAGTACCTTCACGCCGCCCTCTTTGCTTATCGGGAGGTACCCCATAGTTCAACCGGAATGGCCCCGGCAACATTATTATTTGGAAGGCCAATAAAAGGTCCACTGGAAGCGCTGTTAAGAACGTGGACTGATGAAAAGGCAGAGGAAAACATTACATCCTCATACCAATATGTGAATGAGCTGACCACTCGTTTAAAAACTGGCTGGAAACTTGCCAATGAAAATTTGAGACAAGCCAGAAAAAAACATGCTGCTTACTATAACAGGAAAGCTAAAGACAGAGATTTGGCTGTGGGAGAGAAGGTACTGCTTCTTCTGCCCGGTAGTCAGAATAAGTTACAAATTGGATGGCAAGGTCCATATACAGTTCTAGAGAAGGTGTCTAGAACAAATTATAAGATAGATAAGAAGGGGAAAGAAAAAATCTATCATGTGAATCTCCTGAAGAAATATTTGGAAAGAGAAAATCAGGAAGAGACACACTTGTTGACCTTGTCCATTGCCATGGAGATGAAAAAGGAACCACTTTCATCATTTGAATATCCATTACACCCCTGTGAGACAGCGGCACAGGTGAAAATCAGTACACATTTAACGAAAAATCAGAAAGAGAGAGTGCAACAGGTTCTAGATAATCATACAGAGGTGTTAACAGACCGACCGGGGCATACAAACTTATTGGAATATGATATGAAACTGATAGACCCCACACCTGTCTGTATGAAACCCTATTCGATTCCTTTTGCTAAGGAGAAAGCTTTGAAGGAAGAGATAGACTATTTGTTGAAGGAAGGAATTATTTCGCACAGTGAATCTGCGTATAGTTCCAGTGTGGTACTCTTAAGGAAACCCGCTGGAGAACATAGACTCTGTATAGATTACAGGAGACTGAATGCTATCACAGAAGGACAGGTGGATCCATTGCCGGATACAAATCAGTTGTTTGCCAGGCTAA
Source organism: Oreohelix idahoensis (assembly GCA_024509875.1). Lineage (NCBI taxonomy): Eukaryota > Metazoa > Mollusca > Gastropoda > Stylommatophora > Oreohelicidae > Oreohelix > Oreohelix idahoensis. The sequence continues at coordinate 345,882 of JAMPIV010003719.1, read as the reverse complement.
ATAAAGCTAAATATTTCTCAAAAGTGGATCTGAGTAAAGGATACTATCAGATTCCAGTAAAGCCTGAGGTTAGACCATACCTAGCTTTTAGTACCTCAGAAGGACACTATGAGTTTAACAGATTGCCATTTGGATTGAAGAATGCGCCTAGTGTCTTCTCTAGAATGATGAGAAAATTATTGGACCCTCTGAATAATCCATGTATCACAAATTTCATGGATGATATCCTTATAGCAACAGAAACATTTGAGGAACACATTGACTCTCTGAACATGCTGTTTGATCGACTTAGGGAGGCAAATTTAACAGCCCGTCCAACCAAATGTTGTGTTGGATGTAAAGAATTGGAATTTTTGGGACACACAGTTTATCAGGGAAACATGACCCCTGACCCAAAGAATTTAGAGAAACTAAAGAAAGCCCCAAGACCACAAACCAAGAAAGACGTGAGATCCTTTGTCTCATTATGTGGTTTCTACCAAAAGTATATCAAAAACTTTAATTCCATATGTGCACCGTTAACTGATTTGACACGTAAAGGACATCCAGATCGAATTACATGGACTCCACAATGTGAATTCGCTTACCAGGAATTGAAGGAAAAGCTTACAAGTAAACCTATTTTGAAATTACCTGACTTAAGTCAAGAATTCATTGTAAGGACGGATGCCAGTAATATTGGGTTAGGTGCGACTCTGCTACAGAAATCAGATGCATTGGATGGGGAATTAAGCCCAGTGGCATATGCTAGCAGAAAGTTGAATAAAGCTGAAACCAACTACTCAACTAGCGAAAAAGAATGTCTTGCAGTAATATGGGCGATAAAGAAATTCAATATTTATCTGTATGGGAAGGCATTTAAGTTGCAAACGGATCACAAACCCTTGTCGTTTCTAGCGCAGGCTAGACATGAAAATTCTAGATTACTCCGTTGGTCATTACTGATGCAGCCATATGAGTTTAGCATAGAGTATATAAGTGGAAAAACAAATCTGGGAGCGGATTTTTTAAGCCGCCATCCGTGTGATGAGAATCAACCTAAGCCCCAGGAAAGATAATAAATTTCTCTATGTGTATATAGAATTATAGACTGACATATAACGTCTGTTTTAAGTGGGGAGAATTTGTCGTGAGAAATTCTAATCCACATATATAAATTAAAAAGTAAATGTACAGCCTAACACATAAATTCAATAAAAGGAAAGAAGAATGGTAAAGAACAGTGCTGTCACAATGACTGTACTCGAGATTCCCCTTTTTATGCTTCGTCTGCATATTCTCACGCTTTCACATTGATAGTAAAGCCTACTGCATCAATACACGCTTTCTACAATAACACTGTACTGCATTTCTAAGAAAAACCTTGAGATACGCAAGCTGATTAATGACCTAAATTAATACTAGCATTAATTACACTACGTTACCATAAACGAACGGACAGATGGACTTAGGATAGAAAGAAAGGGAGGGCTGAAAGCCGGAACGCATGCAACACTAACACGCGTCTCGCTATACAATTACTGCCATCACGCATGTAAGGCCACATGCACTAACTTTTTTTCAAATCGACAGTGATAAAAAACACTACCCATACGAGAGTTAGGTTTAAAAACTTACAAAACGCTTATTAGGAAACATAACATTCTACTGTTTTATGTCTAAAATCCTGACATTAGTCTGACAGTACAGCAGGAAGGTGGCGGTTCTAAACATAAAAAATAAAAAAAACAACTACACGACTATCCTAGAAAATACATATTTTGAACGCAGCCACTTAGCTCCCTTAAATTTGTATATTTGGGTTCCTTAGGACTTGCTGACACATAATATGTTAAGTGTTACGCAAATAGTCTAGGAATTAACAAATTATAGCCAAAAGAAATAGTGAGGGTGTCAGACAACACCAAAATCAGAATCGCTCAGTGGCAGATTTTGAAACCACCATTGTACGGGAAATAGGTCCCCATGTTAAATCCTATTTGATTGGAGCGCAGTAAATGTAAGGCGAAACACGATTAGTCGGACTACCAATACTAATTTTGTTGTTGTTAGGGGAAACAGTAGTAGAGGTACTTTTTTGAAAAGCTGTGTAAACATGGCACGATTGGTTAGACCCGCCAATATAGTCAATTAGAAGCGTCAGTTCAGCACCACATTTTCAAATAAACTTTCTAAAGCAACAGTGCGTTGAGATTCAGCTTATATTTTTCTAAATAAAAGCCTGAGACAGCGGCAGGTCGGATTTTGTGCCATATTCATTGCCAGTCAACGTAATTGTGTATTATTTCCATGAATTGTGGTAAGCTTGATATATTCAATATCTTTTTAATGAAAATTGAATGTAAATTGATAATTTATGTCTGTATATGTGTGTGGTTCAGTAGCGAACATGAGGCAGGGCCTAAATATTGCTCCAACCTGAACAGAAAGTGTCGGAGAAAAGTAAAACTGCATGGAATTGCCAAACAGTACACTGACACCTATCTTATTGACTAGAAGGAACTAATGCTGGAATTGCAGAGGCGTAGTAACCATTAGGGAGGAGTATACTGGTGTAAATTGTTTCAGATGAAGATAGCAGTTGGCCTACCGCTCTGAACTCAGTGTTTGTTATGTATTGTGTTCAGTCTGGAAATAGATTATAAATTAGTTCTGAAATAGGAGGTACAACCTTCTTGTTTCAGGGACCGTGGTCCTAAAGTTATTGAGCAGCACCTGGTCTGAGCTTTGCTGAATCTAGAGGCTGACAGCATACTCCTGGGTCCAGATAGTGACCAGTGAGGTGTCTCCAGAACACAGGGAAGCTATCGAGCAGAGGAGTCTTTTCCTGCCGCCATCACGAAAGATAAGCTTCTGTGGCCAGAGGAGCTCAACATTATGTGTCCCCCTCTAAAATTGACATTATAATAAAACAGAGGGAAAATACATTGTGTAAATTGATAGGAACTGTGAACTTTTCCCCATACTATTTCCAAGATAAACAAACACTTGAATTCATGATGACAAATAACAACATAGCTTGAAAACCAACACCAGTATTACCTCATAGTATTACTACACAACTGACACACATAGGATAATATTAATAAAATATGTCACTACAAGGTTCATATTTATAAATTATGTACATATAAATTGTGATTACATTTGATTGTGATTCCTGGTTCACTTTGTAGTTGAATCAGGATATATATTAGTGAAAGTAATTAATACATATATATTTGAAACTTTACCACAGACTCATTTAAGATAGTCTTATAGAGTGTTAAATGTGTGTGAGTGTCACAGTGTTGTCAAGTGTGGTGGAATAAATTAAATTGTTTATCTGTCTGTTGTTGTTGTGACTTACATTTCATCAATTACATAACCCTAGACATTCAACGTAGTCATCACAATATTCCAGAATAATTCTGACTGAGGTATAAATGTGGTAGCAAGTAAGGTTATCTGTAAAACACTACACCTATTAGATACAGATACCTTCACAGCTGATCTCAGTCAGTACACTAAGTCCCCTATAAATATTTATATCATCCCACTTTACCACACATTCTATAAATATTTTTGAGATGGGTAGGTTTCTAGTTTTTAAATTCAAAGAACGAACTAGTGAACCATTATAAATTGACCATTCCTAGCAGATGTGCATACAATTATTAAGTCAAAGAAAATACTGCAGCAGGCTGTTATTTTCTTGTAGGTTGTTTCCAAATAAAATTAATACACTCTGACCCACTTAGATGTATTTACTTGTCTTAACATTTGTGCTGGTTTTCTGTGAAAAAAAAGGGGACAAGGCATAAACGTGAGACAGTAAAAAAATAAAATCTAATGGGGAACTGGTGGCAAGAACAAGAGAAGAGGTGAGAGGAAGATGATGGAGCAGGACAGAATACACATTGAGAAAACTTACTGATAGTATTACAAGAACAAGAGGTGAGAGGAAGATGATGGAGCAGGACATAATACACATTGAGAAAACTTACTGATAGTATTACAAGAACAAGAGGTGAGAGGAAGATGATGGAGCAGGACAGAATACACATTGAGAAAACTTACTGATAGTATTACAAGAACAAGAGGTGAGAGGAAGATGATGGAGCAGGACAGAATACACATTGAGAAAACTTACTAATAGTATTACAAGAACAAGAGAAGAGGTGAGAAGAAGATGATGGAGCAGGACAGAATACACATTGAGAAAACTTACTGATAGTATTACAAGAACAAGAGAAGAGGTGAGAGGAAGATGATGGAGCAGGACAGAATACACATTGAGAAAACTTACTGATAGTATTACAAGAACAAGAGAAGAGGTGAGAGGAAGATGATGGAGCAGGACAGAATACACATTGAGAAAACCTACTGATAGTATTACAAGAACAAGAAGTGAGAGGAAGATGATGGTGCAGGACAGAATACACATTGAGAAAACTTACTGATAGTATTACAAGAACAAGAGGTGAGAGGAAGATGATGGAACAGGACAGAATACACATTGAGAAAACTTACTGATATTATTACAAGAACAAGAGGTGAGAGGAAGATGATGGAGCAGCACAGAATACACATTGAGAAAACCTACTGATAGTATTACAAGAACAAGAGGTGAGAGGAAGATGATGGAGCAGGACATAATACACATTGAGAAAACTTACTGATAGTATTACAAGAACAAGAGGTGAGAGGAAGATGATGGATCAGGACAGAATACACATTGAGAAAACTTACTGATAGTATTACAAGACTGTCTTTGTTCTGGAATCCACACAGAAAGACTAGTGGGAAGCAAGTAAAAAAAAAAACACATGGAGAAGGGAACAGGGATAAGACATGACAAGGGTAAAGAAGACTTGGAAAGGATGGCACAGTATATAAAAACTTGCTATGCATTTGTTAAAGTCCTATGCTAGAGATAGTTTCCATTTCAGACTGTGTTCCAATATTATTCTCAATGTGGGATTCAGATCAGTACAGGATCTTCTTTGCCTAGAACCCGTTTGTTCTCTACCCATAGACTCTTAAGTTCTTGAGGATGAACCTGTTAAATATTTTTCCTGCAACTAATAATAAAATTATTCACATGTAATTAATTCACTTGTAAATCTTTTGTAAATCTCCCTTCTCAGGTAGTTTGACCAGAGATCCTTCTTTCCATTCGGGTGGTATTTCTTCTCTCTCCCAGACAGTTCTACAAAACAGACACAACTTCTCAACAGAATGGATCCACAAAATCCCCCAGACTTCCAGCCAGCCATCAAGGAGCTACAAGTCAACTGTGAAAAATCAACTAAGGAAGAAATAAAGAAAAGCATAAAGCTTCTAACAGAATTAAAAGGAGCTGGTCCTGATGACATTCCAGTAGAGGCTATAAAAGCAGAAATGGATACCTCTACAGAGATGTTATACAAATTACTCGGTAAAGTTTTTGTGGTTAAAAATTGTCTACAGGATGTGGTAACTAGTCCCAACCCTCCTTAATCATGACATACTTGGAAGATAACAATGTTAGTATTCTTTACTCCCTTAGCAGCCCTTAGTAACCCACTGTTGTGATAAGCAATTGCTTATTGCACATGAAATATTTTTTATAGAGGTCTGTCAGTTTAACTCACTTGTATAAATCTAAGTTTTTATCAAGAAGTAAAAAGAACATTCACTTTAAAATCTGTTATTTATATCCTACTAACATGCTGGTATTTTGAGATACTGCTAACACAAGAAACACGATATAAATATTTTTTTAACCTGACAAATGTAATGCAATCTGAAAATTTAGTGAAGAATTGTACATGTTTGATGATTGTATGTCTGTGATCTGAGTCATGGAGCTTAATCAATTTTCAAAGTGTTTCTCTGTCTGAACCAGTGCTTAATTTTTCTAGAAGTTCACCACCCCTTTACAACATCTTAAGAAATCATGTACCCTATCATCTTCTAGCTCACAAAACATGCTAGAAATGCAAAACAGAAGTAAACATATGTCTTCTTGTATTAAATGAAAAGAAACATTTTATTTTATTTATACTTTATGCAGTAGTGTGCCAGTAAAATTAGGAAACTGGTCTTTACAGACACATAAAACATGAGTGCTTTTATACTTAAAGTCTAGCATTATTTAATTCAGCTGTGAACATAATAAACTTAATTTTAAAATTTAATTTGCACCAGTATTCAAGGTTAATGCATGAAGTACAATATATACATTAAATTCACACTATTAGTGTTATTTTTCATACAAATACATTTGAGATGTGTTTATTATACTGGGTTTATAATAATTTGCTTTCTAAAATATCTGGCACATCTCCCACTCCAAGAAGTTGGGTCTTCCAACTAAGAACAGAATACACCAGACTCCCCAAGCACATACAATAATTAAACCTCAACACTTATACCTAATTGCCACTACTTTACCCATCCATGAGCATGCCCAGACTGTGCTGCTTACTTGCCCAGTACATTCCACAGACAGAAAAAAGCTATTACTTGGCTCCTCAACAACCACAATATTGATGGGGGACCTAAATACAAAAATAGGAACAAACAACACCAACTTTGAAGAAATCATGGGAAAACATGGAGTAGTATGAGGAACAAGAACAGGGAACTATTAATAAACTTCTGTGCTTCAAATCAACTGGCTATAGGGGGAAGCATATTTCCACATAAAAGAATACATAAGGCAACATGGATATCACCAGGCCATATATAAGAGGTATAGATCATGATTACGTGAGGTAAAGGTACATAGAGGAGCAGATGGAGAATCAGATCAAAACAAAAATGACACTCATAAAATTGTGTATAATGTGGAATATCTAAGAAATCAAGAAATAAGAGACAAAGTTTCAATCACAATATCCAACACATACCAATTACTCCAACAACTGGATGATGAAGCCGAAACAGAAGACCACTGGCAACAGCTAAAAAGTATATGGAACAAGACCAGTGGAGAGGTACAGAGAACATCAGCACAAATCATTGATAACAACAGAAACCATAAACAAGATAGAAGACAGTAAAATCAAGAAAGCAGATAATAATCTTCAACTCAAATGTCAAGCCAGTCCTATTGCATGGCTCTGAAAGATTGAGAACAACAGAAAGTTAGACTTTCATAAATGGAAGCTTGCATAGAATATAAGGTTTGAAATGGTATTATAAAGTCACAAACGTGGAACTGATGACAAGAACTAGACAAGTGCCAGTGGAACAAGAGATGAGAAAAAGATGCTGGCAATGGATAAGACACACATTGAGGAAACCTGTTGGCAATGGATAAGACACACATTGAGGAAACCTGTTGATAGCATTTCAAGGTGGCCCTTGTTCTGAAATCCCCAGGAAAAGAAAAGCAAAGGTAGACCAAAAAATACATGGAGAAGAGAACTGGATACAGAGGTGAAAGTGATGAGGAAAACATGGAAAGAACTTGAGTTGTTGACTCGTGACAGGAGGACTTGACATGAGTTTGTTGAAGGGAGCTAAAGGGTATATTGATTATTTGCAACCAATCACAAAAACTTTAATCAGTACCAATGAGCAGCCTCAGAACACATAAAAATTCTTCAAATTGGCATTGGCTGCACAAGGGTGACAAGCTCAGCAACCCTTCTTCATCAACAACAACTTCTTGTTACAAAAAACAAGTCTAAACTTTCAAAGACTCTTCTTGTAAGTGCGTTGTTATGTCAGTAAGCATTTTACTGAGTTTATGCAACTATAGATAATATTTCTTTTCAAACATTCTTGGACTTTATAATAGCCATAACTGATTTTCAAAATGCATTAAAGAATCAGTCAGAATATATGTAATAATTAAAATATATCATGTACTGTAATCAAAATTCAGGATCTGATGAATGTAAACAGGAGTATAATGGAAGCTTCCAGAATCATGATGCTAATACTGAGGTGGGATGTTGTATGTACCAATGGGTAGACAAACTATATCGGCCAGTTAATTAGCATTATATGTTGTATGTACCTATGTTTTGACATACTATTTCAGCCAGTTAACTAGACTTATAGGTTGTTTAGACAAACTGTAGTTATTTATTTATTTTTGGAAACAAAAAATTCAAATGGTTTTTCATGTTTAAAAGTTTACTGTGACCTTATAGGGTCTTATTTCATGTAGAAAATAATTGTGTGCTCTATATATTTGTATATGTGTGTGTTTATAAGTATGTACAAGAGCATTTGTCTGTTTATGTATATGTAAGTGTATGTGTTCATTTGTGTATGGGCATGTGAGTATGTCTTTGTATGTGTTCATGAGTGATGGCAATAATGAGAAAAGGTATACAGAAAAAACTTATCTCCCCTACGTTTTAATATTGTGTATTATAAGTGTCATAAATGGAAAAATAAATCAAGTCCAACACAAAAATCTCAATCTTTAACTGCAGTGTCAAAGCCGTTCAATTATAAAGCTCTAGTTTATAGCATTCTGAAATGTCCAGGGTAAAAGAGTTTTTGGGAGACTCAAAAACACACATAGTAGAGAACTGGATACAAAAGTCAAAGATATGAGTCAGTCATGGAGATACCTTGAGCTGATAGTATACAACAAGAGGAGTTGGCAGAAATTTGTTGAAGGCCTAGGCTGTTTAGGGAGCTAAAAGTGATAATGATAATTTGTCATAAATGCCTGGATTGATCAAAATTTGTTTCAGGCTGATTGTGACAACAGCTGTACTAAAACTGAGATACAGTATACTGACTTCTTGGACATGCCAGAAAGTCAACAACAGTTATGCTTATTTGAAGATAAGAAAGGTATGTATAATAGCAATGTTATTATTTTAAATTCGTATTTTGGCTACACAAGTTTACTTGATTTCAATATCAGCACAGCATGACATTTAATACTAAGTAGTGAGTTGGCCTTTCTTTAAAATTAAGTCTATTTACAAATTTTAATTAAACTTGCTTAATGTATACATAATGAAGATAGAGGCTGTTACTGCAGTAACCAGGGCAGTTATTGTGTCACTCTCAGTCCATGCTTTTAAGGGTTCAAAAAGGATGTCTGTTGCATCAATAGAAAATATTATAGAGACATTGATCTTCAGACACTGGCGTCAATCTACGGTACAAGTCATTCAGGTTTATGACACTGTTGTATCATGTATATTGGGGTGGCTACAACAGTAGTTGTCCCCAGTAATGGCTTATAAAATATTATGAACAAGGTCTCCAGAAATTGGCTCATTAAGAAAGAAAGAGACCTATTTGAGAGAGGGACAAGAAAAAGAGAATGCAAATGCTTTTCACTGGATAATGTTTCCTAGTAAAGTATGGAAAGTGTTCTATTTCCCAATGACCTTAGCTTCTTTCTGGTCAGACATCAAACACGGAAGGTGTTGACTCAGACTTCTGTTGGACTGAAGACACACAAATGTCTTCATAAGTTTTCATGCTTAATATCACTGGTTGATGATTTAAATTCTCTAGTAATTATGTATGACATGAGATGCTAAGTGTTAAATATTGTGCCTGGGAGTGTGTGCACATGCAAGTCTGTAAGGATGATCTAACAATGCAATTGAAGGTGAAGTATAAACTATCAATTATAGGAGGCAATCATCTTAGAGGAAAATCCTTTAATTGAATCTTGAATTATTGCCTTTAATCTTACAACAGTAAGAGTGCTGACTAGCTTCACTCGCACCCATAGTAGGGACACTGGTTGTGCATAAGGTAGAGATACTGAGATCAATTAATGATTGTCAGAAAACAACACTGCTAAGATAAATCAACAAGGCAAAGATAGCTGGAATGTGGCACCAAACATAAGACTAGCAGGTATAACATATGAGAGGATGCATCCAACATGTATACAATCAGGATACTGCAGTACAGTAAACATTCATACACTTCAACATTTGCTGAGGGAGATCTAGCACCAATGGGTTTGCCTGGATTGCAATGATGTCGATCCTGAATAACAATCACGTAATTGTCAGGAAATTGTGCTAAAGTGTTTGTTACTACACTTTCTGTAACAAATTGTAACTAAACATGTAAGACATGCAATTCATTATTTATCTTTGCTCATTATTTTTATTATTACAGGTGTTTATTCTTGTCACCTGTGCAACACTCATTTCTTCCAACTTCATGTCCTGGATAAGCATATGAAAGCAGTACACAGAGATGGAGGCTGGGAGTTTGATAATAAATGCAGTGATCTTCAGAATGTATTACCACAGGACAGTGGAAATAACATGAATGAAGCAGTGAATAAGATTGGAGAAGCCACTTTTATTGATGTAGCAAAAAAAGATAGCATCAATCTGAGACTCACTGGTAATGAAGTACCATTGAACTTCATCAACAGTCAGGAAAGGACAGCTACTGTGTTTGACAACCTACACAGTAATACATCAGTTTCTAAAAATCAAGTCTCTAACATAAATTGTAGTAAACCATTTTCTGCCAGTGAGATAAATGTTCAGCTTTGTGCTAGTGACAGAGCTGTTGATACTTGCAGTGATTTAAGCATTCAGTCTCACATTAAAATAGAGGAAGATAGGTCCTACAGGTGTGGTATTTGTGGTGTTTCATTTTCTGTGAAAGATAACCTACAGCAACATAAAGGAATACATACACAAGATAAACTTTACAATTGTGATGCAGAGTTTAATCAAAGTTGTAGCCAAAAATTACATGAAAGAATACATACAGGAAACAAACCTTACAACTGTGATGTTGGCAGTGCAGCATGTACTCTAAGCAGTAGTCTACAAAATCATCAAAGAATACATACAGAAGAGAAGCCTTACAAGTGTGATGTTTATGGAGCAGCATGTACTCAGATAGGTCACCTAAAAAGACATAAAAGTATATGTACAGGAGAGAAGCATTACAAGTGTGATGTTTGTGGCACAGCATTTACTCAGATAGGTCTCCTACAAAGACATAAAAGAATACATACAGGAGAGAAGCCCTACAAGTGTGATGTTTGTGGTGCAGCATTTACTGTGAGCAGTAAACTTCAAATTCACCAAAGAATACATTCAGGAGAGAAGCCTTACAAGTGTGATGTTTGTGGTGCAGCATTTACTGTGAGCAGTAGTCTACAAACTCATCAAAGAATACATACAGGAGAGAAGCCTTACAAGTGTGATGTTTGTGGTGCAGCATTTACTCACAGAAATGGTCTACAATATCATCAAATAAAGCATACTGGAGAGAAGCCCTACAAGTGTGATGTTTGTGGTGCAGCATTTAATTGGACTGGTAGCTTACAAAGACATAAAAGAATACATACAGGAAATAAGCCTTACATGTGTGATATCTGTGGTGCAGCATTTACTGTGAGCAGTAAACTTCAAATTCACCAAAGAATACATACAGGAGAGAAGCCTTACAAGTGTGATGTATGTGGTGCAGCATTTGCTAGGAGCAATAGTCTACAAATTCATCAAAGAATACATACTAGAGAGAAGCCTTACAAGTGTGATGTTTGTGGTGCAGCATTTACTGTGAGCAGTAGTCTACAAACTCATCAAAGAATACATACAGGAGAGAAGCCTTACAAGTGTGATGTTTGTGGTGCAGCATTTGCTCACAGAAATAGTCTACAATATCATCAAATAAAGCATACTGGAGAGAAGCCTTACAAGTGTGATGTTTGTGGTGCAGCATTTACTGTGAGCAGTATTCTACAAACTCATCAAAGAATACATACAGGAGAGAAGCCTTACAAGTGTGATGTTTGTGGTGCAGCATTTATTCACAGAAATAGTCTACAAATTCATCAAAGTAAACATACTGGAGAGAAGCCTTACAAGTGTGATGTTTGTGGTGCAGCATTTACTTGGATAGGTCTCCTACAAAGCCATAAAAGAATACATACAGGAGAGAAGCCCTACAATTGTGATGTTTGTGGTGCAGCATTTACTTGGACTAATAGCTTACAACGACATAAGAGAATACATACAGGAAATAAGCCTGGTTACCATAAGCCTTACATTTGTGATGTTTGTGGTGCAGTATTTACTCTGAGCAGTAGTCTACAAAATCATAAAAGAATACATACAGGTAATAAGTCGTACCTGTGTGATGTCTGTGGTGTAGCATTTTCTCAGATAGGTCCCCTACAAAGCCATAAAAGAATACATACAGGAGAGAAGCCCTACAAGTGTGATGTTTGTGGTGCAGCATTTAATCGGACTGGTAGCTTACAAAGCCATAAAAGAATACATACTGGAAAAAAGCCCTACATGTGTGATGTTTGTGGTGCAGCATTTACTGCAAATAATAAACTACAAACGCATAAAAGAATACATACAGGAGAGAAGCCTTACAAGTGTGATGTTTGTGGTGCAGCATTTACGCAGACTGGTAATTTACAAAGCCATAAAAGAATACATACAGGAGAGAAGCCTTACAAGTGTGATGTTTGTGATACAGCTTTTACTGTGAAAAGTCACCTACAAAGGCATAAAAGAATACATTCAGGAGAGAAGCCTTACAAGTGTGATCTTTGTGGTGCAGCATTTACTGTGAGCTGTAGTCTACAAACTCATCAAAGAATACATACAGGAGAGAAGCCTTACAAGTGTGATGTTTGTGGTGCAGCATTTTCTCACAGAAATAGTCTACAATATCATCAAATAAAGCATACTGGAGAGAAGCCTTACAAGTGTGATGTTTGTGGTGCAGCATTTACTGTGAGCAGTATTCTACAAACTCATCAAAGAATACATTCAGGAGAGAAGCCTTACAAGTGTGATGTTTGTGGTGCAGCATTTACTCAGACTGGTGGTTTACAAAACCATAAAAGAATACATACAGGAGAGAAGCCTTACAAGTGTGATGTTTGTGAAACAGCTTTTACTGTGAAAAGTAACCTACAAGTGCATAAAAGAATACATTCAGGAGAGAAGACTTACAAGTGTGATCTTTGTGATGCAGCATTTACTCACACTCGTAATTTACAAAAACATAAAAGAATACATAAAGTAGAAAAGCCTTACAAGTGTGATATCTGTGATGCAGCATTTACTAAGAGAGGTACCCTACAAAAACACAGAATAATACATGCAGGAAATAAACCTTATAAGTATGATGTTTGAGGTGCTGCATTTACTCAGATATTTTCCCTACAAAGACATTGAAAAATGCATATATGAAATAAGTCGTACAATTGTGATGTCTGTGGAGCAGCATTTCTTTCTTTGATCCTTAGCCGCCGACCCTCAAAGCAGTCAGTGGCCATCACGCCTAGTGGCGTCTTGTAGGGCAACAACAAATTGATTCCACTTTGCTCGGTCGGCGGCCATCTTTCGTACAGTGCCCCAACTCTGGTTCATTCTTTGCATCTCAGCCTCCACAGTCCTCCGCCAGGTTGTTTTTGGTCGGCCTCTCTTTCGTTTCCCTTCAGGGGTCCAAAGCATAGCTGTTCTTGTGATGGCATCGGGGTCTCTTCTGAGGACATGGCCAACCCAGCTCCAGCATCTGCCAGCTATGATGGTGTGCATGTCCTCTTGCTTGCTCCGAGTAAGCAGATCTTGGTTGGTGATGGTATTCGGCCAAAAGATTCGGTGAATTTTTCTTAGGCATGTTGTGTAAAAAGAGGACAATTTCGACATTTCCTTCTCTGTAACTCTCCAGCATTCTGCACCATAGAGAAGCACAGAAAGCACACAGCTCTGATATAATCTTAATTTTGTGCTTGTGCTGTATTGAGAGGACTTCCAGATGTTGTTTAGGCTAAAAAAGGCTGTTCTTGCCTTATTCATTCTGATGTTGATGTCTTTGCCTGCCCCGCCGTCTGGTGTTACTATGCATCCTAGGTATGTGAAGGTGTCTGTCTGTACCAGTTGCTGATTCCTTACTGATATGGGCTCAGGGTTGCTCACATTGAGCGTCATGACCTCTGACTTCTTTAAATTGATGTTCAAGCCCACCTGCTGGCTAAACTTATTAAGTCTATCCGTTTTTTCCTGGATGTGTTGATGTGAATGTGCTAGTAGTGCAATGTCATCTGCATATTCCAGATCTTCCAATGTAGAAAATGTAGTCCATCTTATTCCTCTTGGGCTGCCCTCTGTTGTCTGGCGCATCACCCAGTCTATGACTGTTAAAAATAGAGTGGTTGATAAAAGACATTGAAAAATGCATACAGGAAATAAGTCGTACAATTGTGATGTCTGTGGAGCAGCATTTAGTCAGTTATTTTCCCTACATTTTCTGAGATTTGTTGAAAGAGCAAGCTTTCGTGAAATACGAGAAACCCAACAAGTTTTTTTCACTTGTGTCCATTCAAGATGGCTGTTCCGCCGGAAAGATCAACCACCCTTTAGTGTTATGCGAATGAGAGAAACTATTGGGCGGATTCTACTGAGCACACAAATGAGAGAAAATACCTGCGTAAGAATATATATTGTTGAAAACTGATAAAATTTATTTTATACTGAAATAAGTATGACTGCGAGAACTACAATAAAACAAGTGGAATTAGCAAGGGGAGTGCAGGGAGTAGATTCAAGGTTGGAACAGTGAAAATGTCCTTTGCTTGACTTAGCTTTTGTTTTGAAAATTTATCTATTTGAGGGCGAATTTAATATCATTGGCAGAGTTTCAAAAGCATCGTGCACATTAAATGTGGTATTTAGATACTTTTTAAATCATGATTAATGCCCCAATCACTCTAAAACTCAGTCAGTTTGGTGACCTAATTTGATGTAAACAATCCTGGCAATTTGCAAACATCTGTTGTCTGCGAAACCGGACTGTAGGATTCTTTCTTAACGAGATTGGGAATAATAAGACATTTCTAAAAGGTGCCACATCGCAAAATATGTCAGATACACATTAGTTTATTTGAATTCCATTGCAAAGAACTGTAAAAAGTCTTTAAAATGATGTATGATATGTAAATATACCTAAAATTGATCTTTTTTTTTATTTTTGTGGGTGACAAAAAATATGAAAAATTGTGCATTTTCTCCAAACAAGGCATACTTGAGCCTATATGTTGTTTAACAAGTAAAAGTGAATGTGCTTATTGTATTTTCTAAACGTCTAGGAGACGGATGTGAGTTGTGGTGTTTTTTCGGAAGAAAAGGTAATTGCTCTTAAATCATTTCTATCGGTAGCCAGCTTTAAGACTGACATTTTGTTTCCCTGCTTGAGACTTTTCCGCTGGGCTGGAAAGAGTTCTTTATTATTAGAAGTGCAACTCACGAATCACCATGACATTGATATACCGGGTTGGTTTGTTGATGCCTGAAGAACATTAGATATGTACTTTGAATTCCGCTATGTCGGCGGTATCACCTTGAGCAAGGTTCAATAAAGAAATACCACGGAGGCCATTGGGAACTGTATTTAGGGGCTTGCCATGGTGTGCGGCCTGCTGTAGACTAAAGAAATGATCTGACCCACTGGCTAGGGCGAAACTAAGCCTATATATATATATATGTATATATATATATATATATATATATATATATATATATATATATATATATATATATATATCTATCTAAGACCCGTTCCAATGCAGGGTAATTTCTATGCAGCTGTATCAAGAGATGCAGATTGATGGCAGAGCTATGAGCTAGACAGCTTGCCTATGATTCATTTATGCCAGTTACACAATTCGCCATTACTATGCTGTGATGTCTTCAAGTGTTGTCAAATGACTATGTTTACATTGATGTCGTCCTTGTAGTCGTCCCGAAATAAATTATGGAAACGTCAACAGCTGTTTAACATTTACTTGACTTCATCTTCGTGAGTCACTATGATGTCCTCATGACTTGTGTACTGTAGCCCTGTGTGGGCATACATATACATATATCCATTATCAACACATCGTAAAGCAACATACCAGACAAGAGACACCCTTCTACGCTCGTGGCATCCATCAACATTACCGGTGTCCTCAATACTTCACATTTGAGCTGAAGATTCCAGGTACTCCAACAGCTGGAAAATGAAACAGATACGGAAGACCACTGGCAACAAGTAAAAAAATATATGGAATGAGACATGTGAAGAAGTACTGAGAAAAAGAGAACATCAGCACAAAGCATGGATAACAACAGAAACCAATTAGTAAGATAGAAGACAGGAAAAACAAGAAAGCAGATTTAAACAGAAGCAAAACCAGAAGTTCCAAAGCCAAGGCTCAAGAAGTGTACACAGAAGCAAACAAAGAAGTAAAAAGAAGTACGAAAAGAGACAAGAGGAAATATATTGAGGAGTTGGCAAGAGAGGCAGAAGATGCTGCAGCCAAAGGTAATATGAGAGAACTGTATAGCAGCACAAAGAAGCTAACGGGGAAATACAAGCAAACAAGTTGCCTCATAAAAGACAAGAATGGAAAACTGCTCAGCAATATACAAGAGCAAATGAAGAGGTGGACAGAATATTTTGAGGACCTTCTCAATAGACCAGCTTGTTGTCGTTCCCTTTTCCCCAGTATTTCTACACGTGTCTCATTCCATACCGTTTTGATTTGCTGCCAATCGTCTTCTGTATGCTCTGCATCTTCCAGCTGTTGGAGCACCTGAAATTTGTTGGATATTGTAACCGCAAATTTGTCTCTTGTTTCTTGATTCCTTAGATGTCCTACATTAAAATGTTGTCTATAATTTTGCATTGCTGCATATCTCTTGAGTTTCATTTTTACTTTGGCTATCAGAAGGTGGAGGTTTGATTCCACATCTGCTCCTCTATATACCTTTCTTCTTCTTCTTCCGTCCTTAGCCACCGACCGTCAAAGCAGTCAGTGGCCATTACGCCTAATGGCGTCTTAGGGCAACAGCAGATAGGTTTTCTTTGCCATTATTTCCCATCACGCCTAGTGGCGTCTTTAGGGCAATGGCAAATCAATCCATTTGCTGTTGTTTCCGTAATCGAAGTGACTGGCAAACGGGTGATCAGCCCGTTGGTATATACCTTTACATCCTACAATTATGATCTAAACTTCTTGTTTATGCATATATGATCAATCTGATTTTCTGTTCTATGGTCTGGTGATGTCCATGTTGCCTTGTGTATTCTCTTATGTGGAAACATGCTTCCCCCTATAGCCAGTTGACTTTTGCTACTGTCTTGGAGAGGTTTATCTGTACTCCCCAGTCTGATGCCCATTTACCAATGGTATTCAGTGCTGCTTGCATCCTGAACTTCGCAGTAGGCAAATTTTCAGCAGCACATCAGGCAGCAAAATCGTCAGCATGACGAGCCCTGGAGATATGCCAACCCTTCTGTCGTGCTGTTCCAGACTTAGATCAAATCCCGTGGACGAGTAACCATTCTGTCGTGCGTAGATAGGTTTTAAAGTTATTTATGGTCCCGCCTGAGTATAGGAGATGGTGATAGTACGTGAGAAGTAAAGTGTAAGAAAAAAATTTTCACGAGTGAATAGTTAAGGAAAAGATCTGTCTCTGGGCTGAGTAGTTGTTTATTATTACTAAACTTTACAACATCGAATATCTAAAAAAACAAATAAATCCAAAATTACATATATATATATATATAGAGAATTAACAGAATACCCGTGCCTTCCCCTCCTTGAGAAAAGAACCCAATACGTTAATAACCCCAAAGGTTAAAGGTTAGCACTAGGTTACAGTATAGACAGTCAGAAAACAAAATTCCTAATACGTGCTACTCTGTAAAGTAAACAATTGTTGAAGCAAAATAACTAGTTTGGTACAAGCTACCATAACAAGAAAATATTAAATCTCTCTATCTCTGACATACGTGGCCATGCTCTCTCTCTCTCTCTCTCTCTCTCTCTCTCTCTCTCTCTCTCTCTCTCTCTCTCTCTCTCTCTCTCTCTCTCTCTCTCTCTCTCTCTCTCTGTCTCTCTCTCCTTACCTAAATCTTGGTGATGTTTCCTGGAATGTACAGTTATCCTGAATATATTAATCTATATGACAATGTCAGGGTTCAGTGCCAAATTTGGCCTCAGTCCAGCCTTGACAATAACTTTATAAGGTGGACGCCAAGTTTGGTGAGGTAATCCTTAATCGATAATGTCATCTCAAATAGTTAATGGTAGAAAAATCGAGATCTAGTGTTCACGGCAAAGCATGGAAAAACAAATATTTCTGGTATGTGGACACAGATAGATGCTAACAATTGTTACTGATGATGGTAAGTAATTGATTGGTAAATCCTATCGGCTGACTCTGTGGTGAGTGCCGATTTTGAAACAGCACAACTTTCTGAATAAATCTAGTGCTGCATCTGTCAAAAGTTAGTTGTTTCTATTATTGCATATACCACTCCCGTGGGCTGATAAAATTGGAAAAAATATCTGGGAATTGATAGTCCAGTTAAACTTAATAGTTAAATGTGTCTTTGTCTTTTGGCCAGTCCTGTTCACAACATGGACTTGAGACTTGTAAGCCACAAAGACGACAACATAAATCCCATCAGTAACTGGAGACAATAATAAGTTTGAAAAAAACAAAAACACACACACCCACACACCCACACAAATAGTAATACGTCTTACAAGGAGAATTACAAGAAAAACCTACGTTGCGGCCACAAGGCCTTCGTCAGGGACAGACAAACAAGAGACAGGAGGGAAAGAAAATGAGAATTAAGTAGAGAACATGAAACTATAAAAATAAGAGAAAAAAACTCCCTTAATATTAAGTCCAGTCACGTGAAGCAAAGCAGGATGGCTGCCACTAAACCGGAAAGAGGAAGTTGATAGTACATAGAAATAAGAAATAATGAAAACAAGGACTGGAAAAGAGTGAGAAAAAAGTAATCAATAAATAATAAATAAAATTTAAAAAAATAAATAAAATGTAAATAAATAAATAATAATAATAAATAAATTAAAACAAATAAATAAATAAATAAAAATAAAAACTAAATAAAGAAATAAATAAAATAAAAAATAATAAAGGAAAAAAATAATTTAAAAAAAAAATTTTTTTTTAATAAAATAAAATAAATAAACAAATTTAAAAAATAAATAAATTAATTAATTAATAAATAAATAAAATTATTAAATTTAAAAAAATGGTAATTTAAAAAAAAAAAAAGTGATCGCATCAAAGTAGAAAGTCATAATACAACAGGGACTCGATAGAGAAAGGCGTCTCAGAGAAAAGAATGTTGGGTATTCAAACCGTGTGGTTTGAGGCAACCCATAAGATGGATGAGGCGTTGTTCCTGGCGAAACCGACTGTTGGCGTCCGAGGAACACTATCTGATGGCTGTCACCTGGATGTCAGTGGCACCGTGGTGGTCGGGACAATTGAAGTGGATGGCCACAGGTGTGGAATTAAACAATAATAAAAGAAAAAACCGCTGGTCGCTCTGCGAGTAATAAACAAGACATTATGAAAAATAAATGCAACTATTCTATATGTGCACGGACGGGGACGAGACGATCTCTCTCGCTACGGCAGTCTTAGTTAAAGTTAAAAGGCACACAGTGACTTTATTTACATTTATAAGGTCAGCTTTTCGCCCGCGCTGCGCTGTTAGGTTCAGACCAAGGCCTGCACCTTCCCACCCTTTCTGCGTGTTAATGCTCAGCTCACACTGTCAACTATTGTTTTAATTACCCCTACGCGCACTTACAAATATCGTCTGTCGTTAATAGTTATTTTATTGTCGGCGCCTGTTAGTTTAGTCATAAGGTAAAACAATAGTCACTTACTATAAAATGCAAAATGAAATAAATGTGAATCCTATTCAGTCAATATTCTTCTTCTTCTTCTTCTTTGATCCTTAGTCACCGACCGTCCAAGCAGTCAGTGGCCATTACGCCTGGTGGCGTCTTGTAGGGCAGCAACAAATTGATTCTACTTTGCTCCATTGGCGGCCATCCTTCGTACAGTGCCCCAACTCTGGTTCATTCTTTGCATCTCAGCCTCCACAGTCCTCCACCAAATTATTTTTTGGTCGGCCTCTCTTTCGTTTTCCTTCAGGGGTCCATAGCATAGCTGTTCTTGTGATGGCATCGGGGTCTCCTCTGAGGACATGGCCAACCCAGCTCCAGCATCTGCCAGCTACGGTAGTGTGCATGTCCTCTTGCTTACTCCGAGTAAGCAGATCTTGGTTGGTGATGGTATTCGGCCAAAAGATTCTGAGAATTTTTCTTAGGCATGTTGTATGAAAAGAGGACAATTTCGACATTTCCTTCTCTGTAACTCTCCAGC
Organism: Oreohelix idahoensis; assembly: GCA_024509875.1. Taxonomy (NCBI): domain Eukaryota; kingdom Metazoa; phylum Mollusca; class Gastropoda; order Stylommatophora; family Oreohelicidae; genus Oreohelix; species Oreohelix idahoensis. The sequence goes on along the minus strand of JAMPIV010003719.1, from coordinate 325,714 downwards.
TCTCCGCGCCATAGAGAAGCACAGAAAGCACACAGCTCTGATATAATCCTAATTTTGTGCTTGTGTTGTACTGAGAGGACTTCCAGATGTTGTTTAGACTAAAAAAGGCTGTTCTTGCTTTGTTCATTCTGTTGTTGATGTCTTTGCATGCTCCGCCGTCTGGTGTTACTATGCATCCTAGGTATGTGAAGACATCTGTCTGTTCCAGTTGCTGATTCCTTACTGATATGTGCTCAGGGTTGCTCACATTGAGCGTCATGGCCTCTGTCTTCTCTAGGTTGATGTTCAAGCCCACCTGCTGGCTATACTTGTTAAGTCTATCCGTTTTTTCCTGGATGTGTTGATGTGAATGTACTAGCAGTGCAATGTCATCTGCATATTCCAGATCTTTCAATGTAGAAAATGTAGTCCATCTTATTCCTCTTGGATTTCCCTCTGTTGTCTGGTGCATCACCCAGACTATGACTGTTAAAAATAGAGTAGTTGATAAGGGGCATCCATGTCGTACTCCTGTCTTCACTTCAAAGTTAGGTTGGCATAAAGGCTTTTTATGATTGACACTATGCAGCTTGGGATTCCATAAGCCCTCAGTATTTTCCATAAACTGTCCCTATGTATACTGTCAGAAGCCTTTTCAAAATCAACGAAGTTAATGTTCAGCTGTCGTTGCCATTCTGAGCACTGCTCTATAATGTTCCTGAGGGTAAATATATGATCTATACATCTTCTGTTCTTTCTAAATCCTGCTTGTTCTTTCCTCAGTTTGTGGTCTACTGCTTTTGAGATTCTCTGTATAATTATCCTGCCTAGTATTTTGCTGGGAACTGAGAGAAGAGTTATTCCTCTCCAATTATTGCAGTCTGCAAGATCTCCCTTCTTGGGCAATTTGACAATTATTCCTTTTCTCCACTCTGTTGGTGTTGTCCCTGTTTTCCAGACTTGTGCAAATAGTGGTTTTAATAGTTCTGCTGCTAGCTCTGGGCCTGTCTCAAATAGCTCTGCATTTAAGTTATCATGACCAGTAGCTTTTCCATTCTTCAACCCTTTGATTGCTGTGATGATTTCTTCTTTTCGTGGGTTGTCTGTATTAACATCTAGATCATTTTCAGCCTCAGGAACATTCAATTGGGTCTCTGATGGTTTCTTATTCAGAGTTTCTCTGAAATGCTCTGCCCATCTTGTTTCCTGTCCCTCTACTGTCATGATGAGATTTCCGTGCTTATCTCTTACTAATGTAATATTGTTTACACCTCGTTTCCCACTGATTACTTACTTACTTAGTCGTTCCCCTTCTACCGTGAGGTGTAGAGGTTTGGAAGAGAGAGCGCCAGACTATCCTATCGGCTGTCTTCCTCCTGGCCTGGTTCCATTCTAGTCCTCGATCCTTCAAAGATTGTCTAATGTTGTCCTCCCAGCGGACTCTGGGTCGTCCTCGGGGTCTGGATCCTTGGCTCTTTGTTTCCCATGCTTGTCGTGGTATCCAATCTTCTCCCATTCTGCAGACATGGCCAAACCATCTTAATTGGGACTGTTCTACTTGGGTCTGCAGGAGGTAGGATTTAAGGCCTTGACGTATCGTCTGGTTGCGTACCATGTCTCTTCTTGTTACTTCAACCACCTTCCTCAGATACCTCATTTCTGAGGTTTGGATCTGGCTTTTATGGGTTGTAGTCATTGCCCATGACTCGCATCCGTATGTCAAGACTTTCCCACTGATGATTTTAGTTATTTTGTATACTGTGCTTTGTTCATTTCTCAGTGCTGCCTCTTCTGCATGTCTTGCGAGGTCATCCAGAAATGTCCTTTTGTTAGCACGGGTTTGACATTTAACTTCCTTGTCCAGCTGACTGTACTGTTCACTATATATTGCCTTTAACCTGGGAGACTTAGCTTCTGTTTTCTTTCTTTTCATTTCCTTTCTCTTCGCTATGGTGTATAGCGTATCTGGTATTATCCAGTCTTGGCTCTTTCTTTCCTGGAATCCCAAGCATGACTATCTGCTTTCCTTGTATATTGTTGAGATGGTGTTGAATCTCTGGTCAACATCATCGGTCTCTGTTCTTTCCTGGATTTTGATAATCTCACATATTCTCTTTACGTCGACCACGAAAGCTTTTCTGGCAAGCTTTTCTGGTGAGGGGATCCTTCAGTTTCGTGATGTATCTTTTCTGTTTGACTGCAACTGGTCCAATAGCTCTGAGTTTTACTTTCAGTCTTGCTACTACTAGGTGATGATCACTTCCCACATCAGCGCCTCTTCTTACTTTCACGTCTTATAGTGCATGTCTCCATCTGCCATTGATCATTATGTGATCTATCTGGTTTCTGTCTCGTCTGTTTGGTGATTCCCATGTTAACTTGTGCACTTCCTTGTGTGGAAAAAGTGTTCCTCCAATGACCAGGTTGTTAATACTGCAGAAGCTTATTAATTTGTCCCAATTCTCATTTGCTGTTCCACTGCCGCATTTCCCCATTACTCTTTCGTTATAATTATTGTGTGCTCCCGATTTCGCATTTAGGTCTCCCATTACTATAATGAGATCGTACCTGGGTGTAGTTTCCATTTCTTTTTGTGCCTGTTGATAGAACTCATCCTTGATCTCTTCATCGCTGTCGTTTGTTGGTGCATAGCATTGTATAATTGTGGTGTTGGTGAACCTCCCTCTCAGTCTTGCTCTTATCAGTCTATTGTTAATGGGTTTCCATTCCAGTAAAGACTTTTCCATTCCTTTCTTCAGGATAATGGCTACACCTTCGTTGTGCTGACCATCCTCTCTGCCAGAATAAAGTACTGTTTACCCTGTAGCTGTTTTTATTCTCCCCTTACCTGTCCACCTGCTCTCGCTTATTCCCAGGATATGTATTTTGTAGTTCCTCATCTCTGCTGTGATTTGTCTCAGCTTTCCTGCCTCATTCATAGTTCTGACGTTCCGAAAACCAATTCTGGTTTCGTGTTTTGCAGTCGAGGCATCCGTTTTCATGCCAGTGGCTTCCTTTCAGCTTTCACCACTGTCAGTCATACGAGCCTGAGACTCTGGATGTCCGTCCCGCAGCAAATTTTTCCATTTATTGTAGTTTCTTTAACATGTGCGATTTTTTACATAGACAGGGGTGTCGGCCCTGTGCTTAAAACCCCCAACCTGGAGGACCAGAGTACCAGCTTTTGTCTGACCCATACCCACGCAGACCAGTCCAGCTTGGTTGAACCTACCAGGAGTAAATCTCCCACTGGCATAGCTCTGGGGATTGTCAGGGTACACAAGCTGCCATACCGCTACAAGGTATAGGTACCATTGATGGCAGATTCGGTCACAATAGTCACGCTTAACGCTTAATCAGTCACTAAACCATATCTTCTGGTGTGAGAAGCGGGTGATAAAATTATTTTTTAACTGCACCTCTGGTAACGAAAAATAGCTATTTATTTTATAAGTTTTAACACTAGAGTCACAGTGGCTTATAATGGTAAACTTAACACATTAAATCACGTACATGCTAATTTCTATTGCCACAGATCAGAAATGAAACAATCCCCACGAAATGCTAATAACACACTTGAACAATGGTTCTAGAATAACGAGCTTAGATTATCCAAAATTTTGAGCGACAACTGATCAGTGAGGTTAAGGAACCGTTGTTTATATATATTAATTTGCTCTCAGATCCCCAGTGGTGTTAATTTCGCATGGACGTGCGAACTAAAGAATTGAGAAACTGTGGACCAGATAAAAGTCCTCTGAGCCGGCCACCGTTTTCTCTCGTCGAACGCAGCTTGACCGACTTCAAACACTCGCGCCGATAACGGGGTTTCTTCCAAAATCGCTCGCATCTAGAGATGAACTGTTAATCGACTCAGAGATTTCTCTGTATCTGAAGATCAAACGGTAAAGTGTTTATCTCTCGTGCGTCTGTCTGCTATCTTGATGATTGGCAGATCCACTCGCGTGAGAAACGTAGGTAAACAAGTCAGAGCTCGCTGCCTGTTATGCTGGCAGGTCGTGGAAGTTGGTAATATGCCTGTTTACATCTCAAGAAAAAGAGAGGTGGATTAAAAGATGAGTAATGCAGTCTGTCAAATGTTTGACTTTGCCAACGAATCATAGAACTACGGCATGGTCACGGAAGACTGTCGGATATACAGTGGCTATATTTCCATATTACTTATCGAAAAACATCTCCAACATCAACACGATTTATACCATAACTTCATCGATTTCACAAAAGCCTTCGATCGAGTCTGGCATGAAGGCTTATGGCAAGTAATGAGAAAATTCAATTTTGATACCAACATCATAGATATCATTGAAGCACTATACAAGGACGCAAGCAGTGCTGTTTTTGCAAGCAACGACATTGGAGAATTTTTCAAAACAACTGTAGGAGTTCGGCAGGGATGTATCCTGTCCCCAGTGCTCTTTAATATTTATCTATAACATATTATGCAGGAGGCTCTCTACGATTATAAATCAACCATATCGATTGGAGGCCGACCTCTGTGCAACCTACGTTTTGCGGATGATATTGATCTGATAGCTGGATCAGAATCAGAACTTCAAGACCTTACCTCTAGACTGGAGAAAGTAACAAGAACGTATGGGATGAAAATTAATATAGAAAAAAGCAAGATATTGGTGAATAGCCATAAGAAACATGTTCCAACCAACATTACGTTAAATGGGCAAACGTTAGAAGAAGTTAACACCTTTAAATATCTCGGGTCCACTATATGTAGTGATGGAAGATCAAGTAAAGAAATCAAGACAAGACTTGAGATGGCCTCAGCTGCCATGACAAGGTTGAATGTGATCTGGAAAAGTAACATCAGTTTTCCTGTGAAGATCAAATTATACAAATCACTTGTATTATCTATTCTCTGGTATGGGTGTGAGAGCTGGACACTCGCTGCAGATACGGAGCGAAGGATTCAGGCTTTCGAGCATAAATGTTATAGAAGAATTTTGCGCATTTGCTATAAAGAGCACAAAACAAATGTCTATGCCTGGTTTGGGCATGTAACTCGTCATGACTCCCTTTCGAAAACGATCCTTCAGGGAACAGTCGAAGGTAAACGGAGAAGAGGAAGGCAGAGAAAATCCTGGGCTGATAACATCAAAGAATGGGCAGGACACGGTTTTTCAACACTTGTACGCATTGCTGAGGATAGAGAGCAGTGGAGGACCCTGTCTGCTGATGCTTCTACCATGGCACCCCTACGACCCATGACGGGCTATGGGCTGAGATGATGATGATATTTCCATTATATGTCACAGTTCGTCCGGGCTTGAAGAAATGTAACCCATTCATATCTCATTTATGGAAATAAAACTACTGTCATCCTTAGCTATCGAATGATTGCTATCCTCCATTGCATCATCCTTCTCCATGCCCCAGTTTCGACTCATAAAATCCGCTCCAACATTCTCTTTTCCTGGTATATATTGTACTTTGAACGAGTACACGCTTAACAGTAGAGCCCAATGCATAATCTTTGCGTTAAATTCTTTATTGGCTCCTAGAAATGCCAATAGAGCATGATCGGTTTGTACCGTGAATGAAACGCCATATAGATATTCATGGTGTCTCCTGATTCCATTCACGAGTACCAAACATGCTCTCTCCACAGCCGAATAATTTCTTTCTGCTGTATTCAGTTTACAGCTGCCATATATAACTGGAAATAACAGGTTTGGATTTTTGTCATCTGCCTGCAGCAGTATTGATCCGATTCCCTGCCCGCTAGCATCTACATGCAAAACGAAAGGTTTCTTAAGGTCAAGTAACCTTAGAATGAGGTATTTGGACAGCTGTTCCTTCAGCATGATGTAAGCGCGTTCACACTCTGCGGTCCAAACAACCATATCAGGTTTTCCCTTTCTTGTGAGGTCAGTGAGAGTCGTCGTGAGACCATTACAGTTTTTGATGAACTTTTGGTAATACGCGCACAGTGAAAGGAACGAACGAGTGTCTCTCCTTGTTTTAGGCCTCTTTGCTGCACGTATTTTCTCGATGTTTTTGGCAACGGGCCACATGTAACCTTGAGAAATAATATGCCCCAGGAAGTCACGCTTTTCAAAGCCGATTAAACATTTGCTAGGACGGGCGGTAAGGCCAGCTTCCTTTAGTCTCCTGAGGAGCATAGGGACCGTAGCAATATGTTCTTCGTAGTTATCTGTTGCAATAAGTATGTCGTCCATGAAATTGTGTATGTTTGGAGTTTGCAATGGTTCTAAACGCTTTTTCATCATTCTGGTGAAGACTCCTAGTGCGTTGTGCAAACCGAAAGGCATAACATTGAAAGTATAATGTCCTTCACTGGTGCTAAAGGCTAATAACGGTTTAATTTCCTCCTTGACTGGTATTTGGTAATAACCTTTACTCAGGTTAATTTTGGAGAACATTTTAGCCTTGCTAAGTTTGGTGAACAGTTCAGAGGCGTTTTGGAGGGACTCAGGCTGGAATTCAGTTACTGTGTTAAGTAAGCGGTAGTTGATACACAGCTGAACTTCCTTATTGGGTTTCTGTAACAGTACGACGCGCGAGCTATAGGGCGATGTAGACTCGCTAATAATCCCCGCTTGACGTAGCTTGTCTATCTCTCCATGTAACGTGTTTGCTTTTGCATACGGGATCGGGTAAACTCTGGTTCGCACATATGTCTCGTTTGTCAGCTTCACATCGAACTCTACGAGAGGTGTTCGACCAGGTATGTCCGTTAAGACTGCCAAGTACTGTTTCAGTAACGCCTTAGTTTCTGTCTGTCTGTTGTGCTTCTGACAGAGTGTCGCCGAATTTAACATCATTAAATGATTCCGGTTGTTGCAGTGGATATTCCATGCAACTCTCTTCATCTTTATCTTCGGTTGCTATAGCGACCGCCAGGAGAAGTTCGGAGAAGGCACTGGTCTTTCCAAATATTTCTTTAACAGATTTATATGGTAGACCTTTTCCTTTCCTTTAATATAGATCTTTTAGTTAGTTCTTACCTCTACACCTCACGGTAGAAGGGGAACGACTAAGTAAGTAAGTAGTTAGTTCTCGAGATCTTTTTAAGGACGGTAAACATCCCTTGCCATCCGATACGTAGTTTTTTTGGTTCCGGTAGGAAGAAGAAACGGAACTTTCTCTCCTGGTTGCAATTGTCTCTCTTTCGCTGCTCTGCGGTATCCTTTAGCGTGCTTCATGCGTGCTCGCTTAAGGTTGGTTGTTGCTAGATCCCATCCTAGTTGTAACCTTTCCTTTAACTCCGATACATACTTGAATGCTGAGACGACTGTCTCGTCAGTCTTCTGGTTTGTAGGTGACCGTAGTAAGGCTTCTAGCGGGCCCTTAATAGGTCTGCCGAATAAAAGTGTAGCTGGTGGTAAACCTGTAGAGGCCTGTGGGACTTCCCTGTAGGCGAATAAGGCTGCGGGAATGAAAAGGTCCCAATCTTCAGGTTTCTCTTGTCCCAGCTTACGTAACATCATGGTGAGGCTTCCGTTGACACGATCTACTAACCCACTTCCGGCCGGATTGTAGGGGCTGATATAGATGTGCTGGTGCCTCAAGAACTTAAAGATCTCTTCCATTAACAGGCTACGGTATAGGGATCCGTTATCCATCAAAACTTGTTGAGGGAATCCCAACCGTGTAAAAATCTACACTAGGGCTTCTGAGAATTGCTTGGAATCCGTGCATGTTAGCGGTAAAGCTTCGGCCCACAAAGTGCATGTGTCGACTAAGGTCAGGATAAACCTGTTCCTTCTTTTAGTCCTTTCTAGGGGTCCTATAATGTCGACTGCAACCTGCTCAAATGGTGTCCCCACTATTGGCATTTCTCCCATAGGAACTAGGTGTGTCCAATGCTTGGGTGCCACACGTTGGCACTTGGCGCAAGATTTCACATATCTGATGATATCAATGTTCATTCCTGGCCACCAATAGTGAGTAGTTATTTGCTGAATAGTGGCGTTTTGTCCCATATGTCCGCTAATGGGAAGAAAGTGCCCCATTTTTAAGATTTGGTCTCTGTACTGCGTCGGTACTAGGAGCTGATTATGTTTCTGTTCAGGGTCGCCTGTTCTTCGATACAGCACTCCATCCTTAGAAAATATGTCTCCGTGTTGTCTGGGGTCCTTGGCCATGGGCAGTTTTCTAAAGCAGGGCTCCAAGGTAGGGTTCTTTTGTTTCGCCTCTTTCAGTTCCATGGGTAACATATTAGGTGCAGGCTCCTGTTCCTTTTTGGTTTGCTCTCTTGTAGTTACTGCTGCCACAATCAGCTCTTTCGGTCTCCCTATAAACACATATCGACATCCAAGTATGACTGGGTAGATCGGATCATCCATTATAGCCGCTTCAATAACACCTCGGACGAAATCCGAGTTTATCTCTACGCGTGCGACGGGAAGCGTTATGGGTGCATCTCCTTTCAAAACTCCACATTATTTGACGGTTTCTTTTGTCTCTTGACCATGTTTGACCGAATGCCTCGCGACAATACAATCAAAACTCAAACCTTTATCAAACAGACAATAAGTTGAACTACGGCGTGGTCCCGGAGGACTGTCGGATATACAGTGGCTATATTTCCATTATACGTCACAATGGCTCAGTTTCCCGTCAAGTGCGGTATCGTAGAAAGTCCCGAATCCAGCTGAACATTCTCCCTTCAATTTTGTTGTTGAGCATCTTAAAGAAGAGTCATTCTTTCCATACCTTATCAAAGGCTTTTGTCAAGTCTACAAAAACGGCCAGTTCTTTCTTTTTCTCCTGAAAGGCATTTTCTACTCCCTGGGCTATATATACTAGCTGGTCTTTGGTGTTGCTGTTTTTCCTGAATGCTGACTGTGTGTTATCAAGCAGATGGTTTTTGTCCAGATGCTTCAGTAATCTTGAGTTTACCATTCTTTCCATTACCTTACCCAGACAGCTCAATAGGCTAACTGGTTGGTAGCTGGACTTACTTGTTTTCTCATTTTGTTTCTTTCTGGTGGGAACAATGATTGCTTCTCGCCATCGATCTGGAAATTTTCCAATACCCCATGATTGACTGAAGATTAGGAGGATCTTGTGCCTGGTTACAGGTCCAAGGTTCAAGATCATACAATTTGTGATACCATCTTTTCCTGGAGCTTGTTTTATGCTGTTGTGCCTCTGGGTGTTCTCTACTGTGGGATTTTGCTCCATAGTTTCCCGTGCTTTATTTAAATTACTATGGAGTTTTTCCAGGTTGTCACTCCAGAATGGTTTGTAGTCTCGTCGTTTACCTCATGGAATTGACTTCTTTGCTGCTTGGATGATTGCCTCACTGATGATGGAGATGTTTTTATTGATGTTATTTGAGTAAGTAATGTTCTGACAGAGGTTATTGACTTGTTCTTTAAAAAATCCCGTTTTTTTGTTGAAATTCCAGCTAGGAGACATATTAATTTGTCCTGCACTTCTTACCTCAGATATCTGTAATGTGACTGGTACATGGTAACTTCCCCCCAGTTGGGTATTCACTGTTCTAGTGGTGAGTCGATGTATGTCATCCGTAGCCATAGCAAGATCTGGTGTGCTCGTTGCTTTCCATACTCTGGAATAGAAGGCGGACTTATCCTCTGGTTGGTTTATTAGAATTAGTTTATTCTCTACCATCCAATCTTCCACCTCTTCTCCTCTCGGATCTGTTGCTTCATAGCCCCAGCCGGGTGAATGGCTATTGATTGAAGTCACCCATAATGAGATGACTCGATGCTGCAAGCTTCACTTTGTGTAGCTCCAGAGTTGAGGTTGGAGAGCTGTAGCAGTTTGGGATCATTAAGTCTCCACTGGGCAGCAGTAGTTGGACTGTTATGTATTCAAGTTCGTCCTCACCAGATCTGTGTATCTCTACTGCTGGGATTGATGTTTTAATCAGCGTGAGGATTCCTCCCTTAGTTCTTTTTGCCCTGTCTTGGCGGAAGGATTCGTATCCACGTATGAAGAATCGTTGGGTATCTTTTAGATGAGTTTTTTGGATGCAGATTATATCAATACTAAAGGCATCATTGGTAAGTATTAACTTTTTATGTATTTGTCTGTAGGTTTCTCTGTGACTACCAGAGGGAGCGCTTATTAACACGGCATAATAACTGTATACCAGAATATAAAATATAGCTTAAAATTGGGAGTGATCATGGAAAAAGAAGTTTGAAAGTTACAATGAGGGTAGTGAATTTAGAGAACCCCAAATTCTAGAACCAGAACCATCCTATTAGCAATGGTTAGAGTCGTAGGCACATGTAATAATTTAGAAATATTTATCTTCTTCTTTGATCCTTAGCCGCAGACCGTCAAAGCAGTCAGTGGCCATCACGCCTAGTGGTGTCTTGTAGGGCAACAACAAAATGCTTCCACTTTGATCCGTCGGCGACCATCCTTTGTACAGTGCCCCAACTCAGGTTCATTCTTTGCATCTCTGCCTCCACAGTTTTGTGCCAAGTTGTTTTTGGTCGGCCTCTTTTTCACTTTCCTGTGGGGGTCCATAGCATAGCTGTTCTTGTAATGGTCTCAGCCTCCCTTCTAAAGACATGGCCAACCAAACTCCAGCGTCTGCCAGATATGATGGTGTGCATGTCCTTTTGGTTACTCCAAACTCACTGCCATATGTCAGGATTGGTTCTATATAACAATGAAGAACTCTGTTTCTTACTCCCAATGGCAAAGAATTGTTGCATCAAACCCTCTTCATTTTACAGAATGCTATTTTTCCTGAGTTATTCTGCTCTTCACTTCTGAGATGCATCTTCCATCCATTGTTATTAATGTTCCCAGGTATTTGAATTCTATTGACTTGTTTTAAAACGGTTCCATTTACTTTTGATTGTGCATTCTGGGGAAGCCCTTTTTCGTTGAGACGACCATTACTTCTGCCTTTTTGCTGTTAAGGCTTTTATTTTCACTTTCTATCGCTATTTTATCAACCATTTCCTGCAGCTCTTTTTCACTCTCGTTTTACTAGCGAGAAAATCTAAGTGAAGACTAAATGTTAAAAGCTATCACTTCTTAAAAACATTTGCCCTATTATCCTTCTCCAGAAAATTCAGAAATGACAATCATCCACGAAAACTAGTAATAAATCCACACAAGGAAATTTGGTTTCTAGGACTGCGCTTAGACTATTCAAAATTCTGACTGAAAACTGATGATGGGGTTAAGAAAACAATAGTATATATATATCATTAGGATTCTCTGATCTCTGAATGCGTTAATTTCGCTTTCCAGTATTACCCAGAAATTCGAAAGCTAATCGTATCAAGATACAGGCTTTACGGTCGGTCTTCGTCGAGATTTCAACCGTCATCAAAAGACTTACTGTTCCCTAACGGGTTTTCTCTGTTAGAGTGCCCGCTTCTGAAGATCAATGAGCCCAGGGGTTTCTAACTCCCCTGAGTACGAACTTTAAAGGGTCTGTGTTTATGTCTCTCTCAAGCTGCTTGCCTGTCTGAGAAGTATTGTGATTGACAGATGAGCTTCGCGTGGGTGGATGAGGTAAACACAGCGTGATTTGTTTTCCTGTTATGACTGACATGTCATGCAGTTTGTAAACATTGCATTACCTCGTTTTAAAACAAAGAAGCGGGACAAGAGAGTAAGCTGCAGAAATAGACAGTGGGTATGGATACATGGTTTCTAACTAGCAAATCAGAGTGCAGCTATTAGGTGGCACTAAGCTGTCAGATTACTGTAGACTCTTTTTCCGTTACACGTCACATAGGACAGTTTTGACATTTCCTTCTCTGTTACTGTCTAGCATTCTGCACCACAGAGCAGCACAGAAAGTACACAGCTCTCATATAATCTTAATTTGATATTTGTACTGTACTGGGAAGACTTCCAAATGTTGTTGGGACTAGCAAAGGCTGTTCTTGCTTTATTCATTCTGTTGTTAATTTCCTTGCTTGTTCTGCCATCTGGTGTTACTATGAATCCTAGGTAACTAAATGTGTCTGTCTGTCCTAGCTTCTGGTTACTTATTGTTACTGGCTCAGGATTACCCACATTGAGTGTCATGACCTCTTTCTTCTTCAGATTGATTTTGGAAATATTTATGAATGGTATAAAAGCTCAGAAACAGTCATTTAAAATTTTAGAATGGGAAGGGGAAAATGATTTTTTTTTTTTTTTAATTCATGGATTATGACTTTTTGATGAAAATGTAAGGTTTTTCTGGAGCTCAAGGAACATACACGTATCTTTGGTATCTCCAGCCAAATAAGATGATAAAGACTTCAGTCCAACACAGAACTTTCAAACAAAGAAATCTGACCATGTTAATGAGAGATCACAAGAGATTTAATGATTTATGAAATTCGGAAATGAAAATAAAAAACAATTGGCATGTTACAACAATTCTTTACATCAGAATGTCTAAATCTGTGTTCCATGTAGCACTAGTGTTCTGTGAGCTACTGAAAGGCATTTCATGAAGAAATGTAGAACCAGTTTCCTACACATTACTTTCTTACTTACTTACTTAATCGTTTCCCTTCTACCTTGAGGTGTAGAGGTTTGGAAGAGAGAGCGCCAGACCATTCTATCAGCTGTCTTCTTCCTGGCCTGGTTCCATTCTAGTCCTCGGTCCTTCAAAGATTGTCTAATGTTGTCCTCCCAGCGTCCTGGAGGTCTGGATCCCTGGCTCTTTGTTTCCCAAGCTTGTCGTGGTAGCCGATCTTCTCCCATTCTGCAGACATGGCCAAACCATCTTAGTTAGGACTGTTCTATTTGGGTCTGCAGCGGGTGGGATTTTAGGCCTTGACGGATCGTCTGGTTGCGGACCATGTCTCTTCTTGTTACTTCAACCACTTTCCTCAGATACCTCATTTCTGAGGTTTCACATTACTTTCAAACACTTAAATAAATAAAGAGGAAAATCTGAAGCCTGCAAACAGTAAATAAATAATACACACATAAAAGTCTGTTTCAGGCAGTCATGAGAAATAAAGAAGTAAAACACCAGACAACAGAAAAATATCAGAAGTGAGAGGCTTACTGGAGAATCAAACCCAGGACCTTCCAAATGGCACCACCGCCTAGCTACAAAAGTGAATTTCACTATCCTCCCTGCCAGTTGGGCACCACAGCAACTTCTCAATAGACCAGCTCCAACAAACCCTAGACTACCGGCCAGCAGAAGAGGAGCTACAAATCAGATGTGAATGACCAAGTAGAGAAGACATAAAGAAAGCCTTAAAACTTCTGAAAGATGGAAACGTAGATGGTCCAGATGGCACTCCAGCAGATGCCATCAAAACAGATATTGATACCTCTACAGTGATATTATACAAACTGCTTGACAAAGTCTGGGAGAGAGAAGAAACGCATGCAGAATGGAAAGATGGTTATCTGGTCAAGTTGCCTAAGAAGGGAAATTTACAAAAGTGCACAAATTAAAGAGGAATAATGTTACTATCAGCGCCAGGAAAAGTATTAAACAGAATTATCCTTGAGAGATACTCATAATCCATGCTTTGAAAGGTCCAAAGTAGATGGCTTCGGCATCAGTGGAAAACCTTCATAGAAACCTCAAATCTTCAGCAACTGGTATTGATCCACTATCCTGCAGCGGTACGCAGCAATTAAAGATCTGACCAACTAGCTTCAAGAGCACCCATAGACGGCACATTGGATATGGATAAGGGCAAGATGCTGAGGACAATCAATGATCACCTGTTAGAGAATGATACTGTGATTAAAGAATCATCAAGGTCAAGACTGCTAGAATTTAACATTGAACATAAAACCAGCAGGGATTAATATATGAGGGGGATGTATCTGGTGTGTATACAACAAGTGTGCAACAGGAACAATTAGCATTCATACACTTCAACATTTGCTGAGGGAGACTGAGCACCTATGTGTTTGCACAGGGTGCAATGACATTGATTTTGATCAACAATTACAATCCTTGAGAGATTTAAAGAGGCCATAGACAAGCAACTGAGAGATGAACAAGCAGGTTTTTGACAAAACAGATCCTGTACAGACCAGATAGCCACATGGAGAATAATAGTTGAACAAAGTCTGGAAAAGAATTTACAAAGGAATATACATGCACAGTTTTGCCCTTAGCTGTGTTTTTTAAATCTGTGTTTTCCGTGCCATGCGGCACTCTATAGTCCGTTCGGAAATTCATGCCCACAGAAAGCGTCAATTTTCTCCAAAACTGTTTGTTGTATGGACATGAATTTGTGCATGCAGTCTTAGATTTTCCATGCAGTTATTAATATATTTTTTGCCCTTACAAAACTCATGTCATGTTCGAATTTTCTTCTTTACGTTATATAAAAAAACTCTTACTGTTGTCTGGGTTAATTTTTAGTAGTTTTACAGGAAAGTTACACGATCCGCTCAAAAACATTTTTTTTAAAATTAGTTACTCGCGACTGTGTACAATAGGTGCGCACTTGTGCGGACATGTAGTCACTACACTAATTCGAACAAAAAAATATTTTTGAACGGATCTTGTAACTTTCCTGTAAAACTAATAAAAATTAACCCAGACAACGGTAAGAGTTATCTCTGCTGTTTCTTGGGAGAAGTACGCAACTCTGTCCCCCAGTTACTTACTGCTTTACCTATCACTTGGCTTTTTCCTCTAAGAGAACTTTGTCGCCAGTATCGCTGTGTTTCGTAACTCTGTTTGGCCACACATGTCATACAAGTTTTTGGCACCGCTGATTTATGAACTGGTTTGCTTGGATGGGCTGTCATGTACTGCTACATTAACTCTACCAATGACATAATATTTCCAGGTTTACTCTCATAAAAAAAGCCAACATATCGGGGCTACACGATGACATTACATTATCACGCAAAATCAGATCACATAAGCCATCAAAATCTTTAACGATGCCGAACAAGTGAATCCATCTGTCTAACAACATTTTAATATGTGCAATAAATTCTGCAAAATCGTGCTCACTACTTGCTATCGCACGGTGGAACTTTAAATGATGACCTTGCTCATTTATTCTATACTTGCATAACAATATTTCCTTCACTGTGTCATAATTTAATCGATCTTCCCCGGTCAATTGGAAAAACTGTGTTTAACGCTGACCCTATTAAATAATCTGTCAACAGCGAACCTCATAGTTTTTTTTAATCTTTAAGGGTGTTGCCTTCATTGGAAATCTCTACAAAAACAGTCCATAAAATCCACTGATTCGTTGAAAATTGGCAGTTTTAACTTGTATGTACTCCTGTACTCCTGTTTTGACGGTAATTATGTTCCCGACCTCTATAACTCGAGTCTTTTCAAGGATACCTCTTTGTTCGCTTCTGTCTTTTTCATTTCTTTCTGTATCTCTAATCACTTAGTCTTTTTCTCTGCTTTCTTAGTTTCTTCCTCTGCTTTCTTTCTCTTTCGCTACTCACGTTAAATAAATATTAGGCTCACACCTTACTCACTGAACTTAAGGTCTGCACAAAGAAAGTATTAGGCCTATTAAAACAAACATTAACACAAATTATTATGATAAACATTACACCACAGTTTAACAAACAAAAGCCTTGTAGCCTGGTGACAAGAAAAACATAAGTTATGCGACAGAAGAATATCGAAATTTACAACACCAGAAATCTATAACGCACAAAACCAGGAGATTTAAAAATAATGTAATGTATTTACAGGATAGTGTAAGAAAAATGACTGAAGAATATACCATATATACACCACTCTAAAGAGGGTTTGGTTTGGTTTAGTTTTCTTAAGGAATATATTCATTGCACACGTCAGCGGCTATAATGGATGATCCGATCTACCCAGTCATATTTGGTTGTAGATATGTGTTTATAGGGAGACCGAAAGAGCCGATTGTGGCAGCATTAACTACAAGAGAGCAAACCTAAAAGGAACGGGAGCCTGCACCTAATATGTTACCTATGGAACTGAGAGAGGTGCATTAAAAAGGACCATACCTTAGAGCCCTGCTTTAGAAAACTGCCCATGGCCAAGGACACCAGACACAACGGAGACATATTTTCTAAGGATGAAGTGCTGTATCGAAGAACGGGCGACCCTGAACAGAAACATAATCAGCTCCTAGTACCGACGCAGTACAGAGACCAAATCTTAGAAATGGGGCATTCTCTTCCCTTTAGGGGACATATGGGACAAAACGCTACTATTCAGCGAATAACTACTCACTATTGGTGGCCACCCCTGAAGGAAAACGAAAGAGAGGCCGATCTAAAACACATTGGCGTAGGACTGTGGAGGCTGAGATGCAAAGAATGAACCAGAGTTGGGGCACTGTACGAAGGATGGCCGCCGACCGAGCAAAGTGGAATCAATTTGTTGTTGCCCTACAAGACGCCACCAGGCGTAATGGCAACTGACCGCTTTGACGGTCGGTGGCTAAGGATTAAAGAACAAGAATTTGTGGCCAGGAATGAACACTGATATAATCAGATATGTGAAATCCTGCGCCAAGTGCCAACGTGTGGCACCCAAGCATTGGACACCCCCAGTTCCTATGGGAGAAATGCCAATAGTGGGGACACCATTTGAGCAGTTTGCAGTCGACATTATAGGACCCCTAGAAAGGACTAAAAGAAGGAACAAGTTTATCCTGACCGTAGTCGACACATGCACTATGTGGGCTGAAGCGATACCGCTAACATGCACGGATTCCAAGCAATTCTCAGAAGCCCTAGTGTAGATTTTTTTTTGGGATTCCCTCAACAAGTTTTGATTAATAACGGATCCCTATACCGTAGCTGATCACCCGTTTGCCAGTCACTTCGATTACGGAAACAACAGCAGATGGATTGATTTGCCGTTGCCCTAAAGACGCCAATAGGCGTGATGGGAAACAATGGCGAAGAAAACCTATCTGCTGTTGCCCTAAGACGCCACTAGGCGTAATGGCCACTGACTGCTTTGACAGTCTGTGGCTAAGGACGGAAGAAGAAGAATACCGTAGCCTGTTAATGGAAGAGATCTTTAAGTTCTTGAGGCACCAGCACATCTATATCAGCCCCTACAATCCGGCCGGAAGTGGGTTAGTAGATCGTGTCAACGGAAGCCTCACCATGATGTTACGTAAGCTGGGACAAGAGAAACCTGAAGATTGGGACCTTTTCATTCCCACAGCCTTATTCGCCTACAGGGAAGTCCCACAGGCCTCTACAGGTTTACCACCAGCTACACTTTTATTCGGCAGACCTATTAAGGGCCCGCTAGAAGCCTTACTACGGTCACCTACAGACCAGAAGACTGACGAGACAGTCGTCTCAGCATTCAAGTATGTATCGGAGTTAAAGGAAATGTTACAACTAGGATGGGATCTAGCAACAACCAACCTTAAGCGAGCACGCATAAAGCACGCTAAACGATAGAACAGAGCAGCAAAAGAGAGACAATTGCAACCAGGAGAGAAAGTTCCGTTACTACTTCCTACCGGAACAAACAAACTACGTATCGGATGGCAAGGGCCGTTTACCGTTGTGACGGATATGATGAAATTCAGCTGTCCCTGAATTGACGGATGATAACAAAAGTACCCTTGAATAGCACCAGGGGCCCTCAAATTTTGTTGAAATCTATCGCACCGTGTTTTCCGCGATGAAACCCCACGCATGCTAATTAGTATGCACTATCCAACGTGGAATATTTCCACGCGTGCTGATAAGTATGTAAACAGTTATCATGCGAGGAGCCAGGAGATTCGCTATGTCTTAATTTTAGTTTAGCCACGCCTACGGTCTGATCTCTCGAGCCATGAAAATCAAGCATTTCCCTACCTCTTTTTCTGTCACCCCTTCAAGAAGGCGTTGCCAAGAGGAAACGGCAAGCGGTCAGTTATCAAAGACTGTGTAGTCTCTAAGAACGAAGCAGAGTTTTATCTCCCAGTTCACACGTTCAAGCAAAGTAGTCTAGAGTATTAGACATCGCTGGCAGACCGAAGACGAACGGGGAAATCAGCGGTAGATAGTGTGTAATAGAGCTTTGATGGGCGGCCCAGAGTCGAAATAGTTCCCTGAATCAAGAAAGGCGAGAAACTTCGCATGTTGCTATTACTCTCCATTTCATTAACTATATATTGGTACCACTGAAAAAGGCAGTTATAATTCGCGCCACGAGAGCTGAAGAAGTACCTAGCTTATATTAGAATCTAACTAGATTTCTTTTGGATTTTCTTCGATATTGGATTCTGAATTTCATTCTGTGTGCTGCGGTAAAATATATTAGTCATTGAGTGATTCAGTAGTTTAGATTCTTTATTTTATTTCACTGGATTATTTGTGTGATTAATTTAAACCTATTAATGGGATTTTTGTGATTAAATTAAACCTATTAAATAACTCATATCAAAGTTCTCCAGATGTAAATAGAAGATGTAACTATCCGTTATTTCCCGAGATAATAGATGTGAAACATAATTATAAAACGCTAGGCGATCGTAATTGCTTATAACCACAATATTTCTATTTCTTCTTGTGTAAATTTTGAGTAATAAAACTGTTCATAGCTAGTGAAAAAAAACAATACATTAGCTAGTCACTCGTGTAGTTCTTTTAATATAAATAATTAAATACCAGAGTGATTTTTACAGGTCTTACCTAAAAACGCGGGTGTTAGTTTTTATTATAGTATATTACCTTTTATCCATCTTCTCTTTTATACAGGTGGTCATACCTTTTGCGATCCAGCGGTTTTTATGTATATATATAAAGAGAGTCATGTTCAGATGGCTTATGGCATCCCTAAGTATATGTTCCAAACATAATAACATTGACTATACCAAAATCTGATTGTTCGAGACCCTTATAATTCCTTCGCAAAACCAGTAGAGCGGTTAAATAACCAAACCCACGTCAATGCTAAATTGTGTAAAGTTTAACTGGAACGGGACAATGCCAGATATATTATATTAAATCATATAAAGTTCCCTGGCCTGAGGAGGCAGAACTTATTGCACGAATTTATTTAATTAAACCCAGATAACAAAAAACATTATTCCTACCTCCAACTTCTACAGAGAAAATTTTCAGCTATTTCTTTCCAAGAACAGCCTGGGAGTACCATTCTGCTGTTTGAGATATTTCCCAGTCATTACGACAGAATCCTAGAAAAACAAACTCATTCCCAATTAAAAACCTGCAGTCCGACGAAGAATGACCCGCCAGGAAAATTATAAATCAACACCCCATTTTAGCGAAATCTCCAAGAAAATAGCAGCGGCCTAGACGGAGTTTTTCTGGGGCTGAATTGGAATAACAGGACATATAATAGTCCTAAAGACACTGTGTTTGATTAAATTATATGGATGTATGCAGACGACAGAGGGGTAAGTCTAAAAGTTAGTGAGCTCACTGTACGAATGTTGAGAGTGGAAAAACGGAACGAAAGAATTTAGTTTACTTAAGTTTACTACTAATATAACACATTCTTTTATCTATCTCTCACTAAGTCCGAAGGCCCACGGGACAATTAAACTAAGGACATACCGGTTACCCGTCCCGACTAACCGTACTCCCATTGTCAATCCTTTGTTTGATCTGTTGGGTAAACAACCTCGGGTGGGATCCTTTTCCTAGTTTTTCCATGTTCAAGAGGGAGGGTCTATGAGAGAATATATTGTTTATTTATTTTCCCTTTTTGTAACTATAATTTCACCTCATGACATGATAACGATGTATTAACTGTTGTAACCTATTTTTTCTAAAGATATAATAAATTTTTATAAACCTTAAGCTATTGGTGTTGGTCAAAACCCTCCCCTGATATATATTTATATGTGACCCCATAGTTTACCTGTTCGTTTCTACGTATGTACGTATTTATGTCACAAAATTGTTCGTGTTTGCGTATGAGAGGACAGTGTAGTTGAATCATGATCAAGGGAGAAAATACTTCTCCATTTAAAGTGTGTCGTACTAGATAGGTGGGTGGAGCAATTATTCAACCCAAGAAAGTATTTTTCTTCTACACCTGTACTCCTCATCAGAGCTAACCAAGACCCTACTCCACCTCCACGTGGTGGTCCTGGAAACAGGCTGCATCACTGCAGTCTGGCATAGAGAGTAGGGATCGAAGAGGGAAGGCTAACCCAGTCCCAAAAAATGCCGTGCTGAAGTCGGATGTGTCGGCCGAAAGGCGCAGATATCACAGCTCCGGCGTAAACAGACACAACGCAACCAACGTCCTTTTCAGGACGAACGAGGAAGAAGAAGAAGTACTCCTTATAAACAGGACTTTTCTCACACCTCTCTCTCTCTCATATAGCTTTCACTGTATCACCCTTGCTCGAATGGGACCATAAAAATATAAGGCCTATCCCAAAAAAACTTACGACAACCGTCCTTAAAAAGATCTCGAGAACTAACTACAAGATCTCTATTAAAGGAAAGTAAAAAACCTACCATATAAATCTGTTAAAGAAATATTTGGAAAGACCAGTGCCTTCCCCGAACATCTCCTGGCGGTCGCTATTGCAATCGAAGATGAGGAAGATGACGAAAGTTACATGGAATACCCACTGCAACAAACGGAATCGTTTAATGATGTTAAATTCGGCGACACTCTCTCAGAAGCACAACAGACCGAAACTAAGACGTTACTGAAACAGTACTTGGCAGTCTTAACGGACATACCTGGTCGAACACATCTCGTAGAGTTCGATATGAAGCTGACAAACGAGACACCTTTGCGAACCAGAGAATACCCAATCCTGTATGCGAAAGCAAACAAGTTACGTGGAGAGATAGACAAGCTACGTCAAGCGGGGATTATTAGCGAGTCTGCATCGCCCTATAGCTCGAGCATCGTACTGTTACAGAAACCCAATAAGGAAGTTCAGCTGTGTATCAACTACCGCTTACTTAACACAGTAACGGAATACCAGCCTGAGCCACTCCAAAACGCCTCTGAACTGTTCACCAAACTTAGCAAGGCTAAAATTGTCTCAAAAATTGACCTGAGTAAAGGTTATTACCAAATACCAGTCAAGGAGGAAATTAAACCGTTATTAGCCTTTAGCATCTGTGAAGGACATTATACTTTAAATGTTATGCCTTTCGGTTTGCACAACGCACTAGGAGTCTTCACCAGAATGATGAAAAAGCTTTTAGAACCATTGCAAACTCCAAACATACACAATTTCATGGACGACATACTTATTGCAACGGATAACTACGAAGAACATATTGCTACGGTCGCTATGCTCATCGGGAGACTAAAGAAAGCTGGCCTTACCGCCCGTCCTAGCAATGTTCAATCGGCTTTGAAAAGCTTGACTTCCTGGGGCATACTATTTCTCAAGGATTTATGTGGCCCAATGCCAAAAACATCGAGAAAATACGTGCAGCAAAATGGCCTAAAACAAAGAGAGACAATCGTTTGTTCCTCTCACTGTGCCAGTATTACCAAAAGTTCATCAAAAACTTCAATTGTCTTACGACGACTCTTACTGACCTCACAAAAAAGGGAAAACCCGATAAGGTTGTTTGACCGCAGAATGTGAACGAGCTTACGTCACGCTGAAAGAACAACTGTCCAAATACCACATTCAAAGGTTACCTGACCTTAAGAAACCTGTCGTTTTGCATGTAGATGCCAGCGGACAGGGAATCGGATCAACACTACTTCAGGCAGATGACAAAAATCTAAACCTGTTATTTCCAGTTGCATATGGCAGCCGTAAACTGAATACAGCAGAAAGGAATTATTCGACAGTGGAGAGAGCATGTTTGGCACTCGTTAATGGAAGCAGGAGACACCATGAATATCTATATGGCGTTTCATTCACGGTACAAACTGATCATGCTCTATTGGCATTTCTATGAGACAATAAGGAATTTAACGCAAAGATTATGCATTGGGCTCTACTGTTAAGCGTGTACTCGTTCAAAGTACAATATATACCAGGAAAAGAGAATGTTGAAGCGGATTTTATGAGTCGAAACTGGAGCACGGAGGAGGATGATGCAATGGAGGATAGCAATCATTCGATAGCTAAGGATGACAATAGTTTTATTTCAATAAATGAGATATGAAAGGGTTTCACATCTTCAAGCCTGGACGAACTGTGACATATAATGGAAATATAGCCACTGTATATCCGACAGTCTTCCGTGACCACGCATAGTTCTATGATTTTTTTTGCAAAGCCAACATTTGACAGACTGCATTACTCATCTTTTAATCCACGCCTCTTTTTCTTGAGATGTAAACAAACAGACATATTACCAATTTCCGCAACCTGCAAGCATAATAGGCAGCGAGCTCTGATTTGTTTACCTAACTTTCTCACGCAAGCGGGTCTGCCAATAATTAAGATAGTAGACAGATGCACGTGAGATAAACACTTATCCCTTTGATCTTCAGTTACAGAGAAATCTCTGAGCCGATTAACATTTCATCTCGAGACGCGAGCGATTTTAGAAGAAACCCCGTTATCGGCGCGGGTGTTTGATGTTGGGCAAGCGGCGTTCGACGAGAGAAAACGGTGGCCAGCTCAGAGGACTTTTATCTGGTCCACAGTTTCTCATTTCTTTAGTTTGCACGTCCATGCGAAATTAACACCATTAGGGATCTGAGAGCAAATGAATATATATAAACAACAGTTCCTTAAACTCACTGATCAGTTGTCGCTCAGAATTTTGGATAATCTAAGCTCGTTATTCTAGAACCATTGTTCAAGTGTGTTATTAGCATTTCGTGAGGAATATTTCATTTCTGATATGTGGTAATAGAAATTAGCATTTACGTGATTTAATGTGTTAAGTTTACCATTATAATTCACTGTGATTCTTGTGTTAAAACTAAAAAAATAAATAGCTATTTTTCGTTACCAGAGGTGCAGTTAAAAAATAATTTATCACCCGCTTCTCACATCAGAAGATATGGTTTAGTGACTGATTAAGCGTTAAGCGAGACTAAAGTAACCGAATAGGATTCACGTTTATTTCATTTTGCGTTTTATATAAGTGACTATTTGTTGACTCCATTCTTATTTGTTGAGTTCAGTTTATATATGAAGAGATAACTTAAAACGCGAATGGTTGAAATGAACAAAATGTCAACAATGTTCTTCAAACGACACTCCAACAAGTAGTGATCAACTGGTCACTGATAGGCAGCACGCAACGCTGTGATGAATGTACATAGATTTTATTGAACGTGACATATACGGCGTTGAACAAGACAGTCATAGTTACAGGTGCAAAAAGGTCATACATCACAATGTTGATCATCACTTTTCAAGGGATGAAGATTCTCTAACAATATAGTCCTCTTATTCAAGTGTCTAAGGATCCCTTCCTTTGCCATAGTATATGTATTGTAATAACGTCCGTTAACCTTCTCTCAAGGACGTATCTTATGACCAACGGATTCATACTCAATGAGTAATATTTCTTATCAGACTTGCCATGATTCCAGGCTTCCTTCCTACAATACTTAGGCAGTTTATATATATAAATATCCAAATAAAGTCATCTCCAACAATACGACCAGGTTAGAATTCTGTGTTGACTAACCTCTCTATATCCCTGCCATGACTTTGGCATTTACTAACATACGGCATATAAAACATGAGAAGCATATAATTCAATCAACTTTGTGTACTCGTAGGTATTCTTCCTCTACGGTAATTCAAAAGGCTACCGACTCCGTCTGTCCATTCTAGAAAATATCATACAGCGATGGATTTCCCGCTAGATCAGAACTATGAGCGGCCTTACACTTTAATTTACTCAATAAACATTTAATGACATGGGGCGACACTTACTTGATCCTACTACTGTTGGCTTCAACATGAACCAGTAGAGATCATACAACATAATGGCTTCTTCCACACTTGCCAGCAAAATTCCAAGGAAATATATATCGGACATAAACATGGTCCGTACAGCCCCGACAAAACATGACGTTACAAACAACTCAACTAGGTTACCCGTGCGTCCCAAAGCAACACTCACTGCTTTGTGCACGTCAGTGCGCGAATCATTCGACCGCACAAATAATATAACTATCTCAAGACTGGTGCGTACATTTGGCAGGACCGACGACTACCCCCTTAGGTAATAAATGTACGTAACAGCTCCCTTATTACCTCCCCTTAAAAAAATTAATTCTATTAATTTTTTTCGAACTAATTACTCGAGAGAGGTGAGTCAAAACTACAACAATATATGAAAAGCATGAAGTTATATCATATTAAGAAAAGAATATTAAATTGAAATTAATATAACTAAATGACAGTATGCATTAAAGCACACATCCACCATCGACCTACTTTGGAACGATGTGGTAATATAAAACAAGTTGAAAAATGAAAAATGAAGAAACCATAAAAAAAAAGATGATAATAAAATTCAACTAAGTTTTCAAAAAAAAATTTGAAACATATGATTTCAAAATGAAAATGAACAGCAACACTGATGATAATCAATGATAAGAGAATCAATAGAACAGAAAATTTTAAAATACAACATGCAAAATGAAACAAAGCATAATTAAACACTTTAAGAAGCAACGCACTTACTGTTATCTAACACTAGTACGTTTGACTAGTTATCTAAAAGTGAGATATCATGTAGTGGGATATGTGAATACACGTATTGCAAGAAACTAATAAAGTTAGTAGATGTGTGATTTATAATCAATCAAATAGATTAAGTTGAATTAATCTAACTTATATATTCCTTAATTACTAACAAATAACTAGTTAACAATATATTCTAAATAATTCCAGTATCACTCATTGTCAATGTTCAGTTGTAACTAGTTAGTAATAGACGCGACGATGTACTGAATGTTCTATACAAGATAAAATATATTCTCGCACACGCCATGTAGTGTAATATGTTCCATCGGAATAACAAATGTATATTTGTCGCTCTTAACAATGTTGCCATATTAATAAAAAGTTACTGTAGTACCAATGTTACCGTTCTAACAAAACGTTACTACACAAAAAGTCATGTTATAATTAAGAAGTAAGTATATCCTGGAAGTTATACTTGTACGAATAATGCAGATCTATACATAGTCTTTACAGATGTACAATCAATGACACTGTACATAGTTATTCATGTTTCGGTGAGGATGTTTCACCATCTTGAAGTGGTTTAGTTTCGACACGTTCACTTGGGCATCTTGAAAGACAGTCTGCAAACACATTCTGCACTCCAGGAATAGCTCGTATCTCAAAATGGAACGGTTGAAGCGCAATAGCGTAACGCGCTGACTTTGATGACTTCACGTTCCCTGTGTTCAGTGCTGTAAGAGCTTTCTGGTCGGATTCCACCACAAAGTGTGACCCGAGGAGATAACGATCCAGTTTTGTGATTGACCAGACAAGAGCGAGGAGCTCTTTATCTAGAACGGAATACTTCATCTCGCTCGTCGTAAGCTTTCTGGATACGTACATAATCGGAAATAAGGTGCCTCCGTATTCCTGCATTAAAACTGCCGCGATAGCGTAGGAAGAAGCATCACTGCGAAGAACAAAGGTGAGATCTTTGTTAGGCAACCTTAAAACAGGCTTATTTGAAAAAAATTGTTTTATATAATCTAAAGCCGTTTGATGATCCTGCGACCACTTTATTACATTAGGTGTGCCTTTCTTCAGTAACGAAGAAAGAGGTGCAGTTATAGTAGACAAATGAGGGATGAATTTAGAATAGAACTGTATTAGTCCTAAGAGCGACCTCACTTGTTTTTTTGTCTTAGGTGCTGAGATGTTTAAAATTTTAGAGACGTTACTGTCTTCTGTATACATTAAACCGCGACCTATACGGTGACCAAGAAATGAGATGTCATGAAAACCGACAAAAGCCTTTGAAGGTTTCGCTGTTAAGTTATAATCCCGTAAGGTAGAAAGTAAAGATTTTAAACCCTGAATATGTTCATCCCAAGAGTCACTGAAAAGACAGATGTCATCTATATAAGTAATGACATCGGGACGATGAGACAATATGCGGCGCATCATGCGTACAAAGGTAGCTGGCGCATTCATTAGACCGAATGGCATAAAATTCCATTGAAAAAGACCCCGTGGCGTCGAGAAAGCGGTGAATGGCTTTGCTTTAGGGGTTAATGGCACTTGCCAATAACCCTTTGAAAGGTCAAATTTCGAAAAGAATGTGGCATGAGATAATTTCTCTAATAAGTCGTCTAAAAGAGGTAATGGTTCCGCATCGAATTTTGTAACTTTGTTTAATTTCCTGTAATCTACGCAAAGACGTATATTGTTGTCTTTCTTCCTAATGATTACCATAGAAGAAGAATATGGTGATGAAGATGGTTCAATTATATTTAATTGAAGCATCTCATCCAATTCCTTATCAACCTTATCACGAAAGTGTAAAGGAATAGGATATGGGCGAACTCGAATAGGCGTATCGTCAGTCAGAATAATGTCATGTTGGATGACTGACGTATGACCTGGGATGTCAGTGAGGACATCCTCATACGTGTGTAGAATATTAGAGACTTGCTGACGTTGATCATCAGTAAGAGTAGATGAGATAGTAACATCATTCCATTTCTCAGTGGAATGGAGTGGTACAACTGGTATTGGTAGTTGTACATCATCGAAAGAAGATTCCTCTTCTTGGATGACAGACAAACTAGAATAGTGTTGAATAGGAGGTGTAGGATCGTCAGTTGCTTGGAACACTGATTGTAGATAATCAGGACGTGAGTAATATTCCTTCAACATATTAATGTGGAAGGTTTTATGTTTACCATTAACATCAACGATGTAGTCGACATCGGATATTCTTGAGATGATCCTGAAAGGACCTCTCCAGGTAATTAAAAGACGATTATTATGCGCAGGGAGTAATACAAAAGCTTCATCACCAGGTATGAGCTGGCGAAGACGTCTATACTTGTTTGCAAATAGACGAGCTTTTTCTTTGGCTTGTTCGGATGATGCAGTAGCTAATCTACAAGCATCTATGATTCTCTTTCTCAGAGAGATCACATACTCATAAGAGGATTGAGTTTCCTCTTCAATATTCTCGTCAACCAATAAGTCGTGGATTAACGACATAGGACCGCGTGGTTGCATGCCAAAAACAAGCTGGAAT
This sequence comes from Oreohelix idahoensis, assembly GCA_024509875.1. Classification (NCBI taxonomy): domain Eukaryota; kingdom Metazoa; phylum Mollusca; class Gastropoda; order Stylommatophora; family Oreohelicidae; genus Oreohelix; species Oreohelix idahoensis. The sequence continues at coordinate 298,663 of JAMPIV010003719.1, read as the reverse complement.
GGAGAAAACCCCGTTGCTTGATTTTGTACTTCGCGATACGCAAAAAGACAAGCGGGTAGGACCCGATCCCAGTCTTGGGGATGGTCTTGAGTCATCTTACCCAACAACTGCTTGAGTGTCCTATTTAGACGCTCAATTAACCCATTTGACATCGGATGATAAATAGAACTTAGAGATCTGTCTATACCTAATGTCTTCATAACTTGAGACATGGATTCAGAAATGAACTGAACCCCATGATCCGACAAGATTTTCCGTGGAAAACCAATGCGTGAGAAGATTAACATCAATGCCTCTGCTACACTGGCAGATGAAGTGTTCTTGAGAGGGATGGCTTCAGGCCAACGAGTGCACATATCAATGCACGTAAGAATATGCGTATGCCCTCTAGCAGATGGTAGCATAGGACCAATAATGTCTATAGCCATTTTATCAAATGGTCTAATCGGGATGTCCGCAGCTTGAATAGGAGCCGCATGAAATGGACCCCGTACCTTAACTTCTTGACATATCAAACAAGACCGACAATAGAGAGTGATGTCCTTATGGACGCCTGGCCAGTAGAATGCCGAAAGCACTCTGGATTTGGTACGCGAAAAACCCATATGGCCCGCACATTGCGAGTCATGCGCATGTCGTAATATACGAGATCTCATACAGGATGGGACTATAATCTGAGAACATAAGGATGAATCCTTTTCTCGTATTACTCTAACCAAAATCCCATTTTTAAGTATAAAGTCATGTCTAGATTTTGCAAGTTTGTTGCTGGTATTATTTTTGTTCACATACTGAAAAATTTTTTTTAATGAATCATCATTCTTTTGCAATGTTGCAAACAACTCCCGTGAAATAGGAGCATCATCATCACAAGTGGTATGAACTGTAGGTTCAATAGGTGTATCATGCGACATATTAGTAGCTTGCGCTCTAGTTACTACTGCATTTGCAGTTTGAATATGTCGCTCTTCCCATTCAGCTATTTGTTGGGGTGAACACTCTTTAATACCATGTATGCGACCAAGAATCAAATCACAAATTGGATTTGGAAGAAGACATGCTTGGATCTGTCCTGAAAAAAATGGAGTATGAAGTGTTATAATGGCTGTGGGGAATGTTTCCACAGTTCCGCCAAACGTGACACATTTCACAACCCTGCCCGTCGCACAACTAGGGTCGATCAGCGATGTCCGGACGCCCACTGTCGTACAACCTGAGTCGAATAAAAGAGAGCATGAAATATTGTTAACAAATCCTCTGTTAAACTTAAGAGAGCCCTGTCCATGGTGTACTGACGCAGGAGTGGCCATGCAGACTGCAGGTAGACTAGGCAAAGTATGACCGCAACGCAGCGTCGTGATCGCCTTGGGCTGGAAAAGAGTAGAGCATTCTGAACAATCTTTGACTTGGGTACAATCAAGAGAACAACACATAGCATTATGAGTTTCAGCTACTTTACCCTGTTCAATGTTAGCCTGTGTATCAATTAAAGAGACATTAGAATGTCTAACCGTATTACTCAACGATCTATCTCGTCGACGCGATCGATTTTGATTTTTGTCATTAAAATTGCCATAATTGTAGTTTCTGCTAGAGTTAAAATTTGGATTAGTCCGATAATTTGTATAATTATCGTTATGATGTTGGTAAAATGGTTTATTTCCAAAAAATTGTTTGTTTTGCGGACCCTGAGATCTTGATCTCCAGTTTTGTTTATTATAATGTCCTTGATTATTTTTAAAATTATTGTTACCAAAATCTTGCGATCTGTGAGCCTGGTTCCAAGAAACATTAAATGGAGCAGATTGTTAAAATTGCTTCCCTTTTAAAAAATTACCATTGTTAAAATTGTCATTATTTCCCTTATTGACATATCTGTCAGCACTAAAAGAACGATTGCGTGAAAAATTGTTTTGTTGTGCTGCAAAAGCAACAGGCAATTCATTCTTAATCTGTGTATTACTTAGATCCATGTTTGGGTGAGCAGTGCAAAAATTTTTTGCATGTTCTTCTAAATTTTTCATTGATAAAGGTTTCCGTTCTTGCAAAAATGCGAGAAATGTAGGATTTACAGACGATAGTACCTTATCGCGCATCAGTAAATCGAAGAGACCTTCATATGACTTTTCAATTTTGGATAATTCAATCCATCTTTCTAGTGTTAGTCGTATTTGTGACAGAAAATCATTGAAATTTCTGCTAGATTGGGGTAGTAATGTATGAAATTTTAAACGATATTGGTCTTCTGTCATTTGGAATTTTTGCAGAAGTGCCGCTCTAAGAGCATTATAGTCATTTTTCTCACCAATGCTGGTGGTATGGTAAACTGCTAATGCGTCCCCTGTAAGTAATCTGGATAAATATGTACAGTATAGAGCTTTATCCACGTTATAAGACACACAAGTGGCCTCAAACCTATCTAGGAAGAATATCACGTCATCAGACGGGGGATTAAATTTTGGTAATTTAAGGTGAATTTCCTTAAAATTATCATGTCTGGATGAAGTTTGGCTTTCAAAAGTTCTCTGAGAATTAGCTTCCTGAGTTAACCTAAGTCTCTCATATTCTGACTCTGCTAATTTCAGTTCATGCTGTCGTTTTCTTTCATTCTCTTCCATCTCAAGCTGAAGTCGTTTTGTGTTTTGTTCAGCTATTAATCTTCTTTCTTGCATTTCTTTTTGTTTAACTTCCATTTCTTTTTCAGCTATTAATCTTTTTTCTTCCATTTCCTTTTGTTTATTTTCCATCTCAATTTTAAGTCTTTCTTCAGCCTCCCTTTGCTTCTGTTCTGCCTCTCGCTGAAATCGTTTCTCTTCTAATTCAGCAGTTAATCTCATTTTTTTCTCATTTTCCTCAGATTCGATCCGTTTTTGATCTGCCTCAAATTGAAGTTTTTCTAGTCTTAAAGTTTCTAACTTTCTCTGTTCGGCTTCTATTTCTTGAGCTTTTCTATATTCTGCAAGTGCAAATGTTTTTGCTTCCTCAGGAGCCATCTGAAGAGCTTTTGCTTGCTTAATGAAATAGTCTAAGGTAGCCATTATTCAATTTTATTATGTAATAATACTACTTAAAATTGTTACTACAACTCGTGGTTTTCGTTCCTGTTCTAGAACGGTAAAATCAATTTATATAATAGGCAATAATATTAATAATTAATAATGTAATTTTATAACATGAAATGGTGTGAAAGCAATAACGTGACAGACAATAGCACAATACTGACACGACACGATAATCAAGACAAATGACTACAGTCGTAGAAATCAAATAAAATAAAATGTGGAACTAAAATAGAATGTCGTAAAAAATTACGATGACATCTACGATCCAATAATGCACAAGACAATTGACAACACAGTGTAAAAACATATGCTATGTAAAAAACTGAATGACAGTCAGGTAAGATGGACAATAATCACATACAAAATACATCATAAAACTAAATTATGAATAAAAATAGCTACCAAAAACAACGATTAAACGTGACGAAACAGCTAAATAGATAATATTATAAGAAGCAACTAGCGATCGGAACTTCGGCAAGGTTTCTAGCCTTGTACCGGAACTATCGCTCAATTGAAACTTACAAGACGAGCCCTACAGAACGTCTGACGAAGAGCCCGAATTGGCTTCGAGATGGATCTCGTTCGTCAGATCAACCTCCCTACCTCCCACGAAGAATACACAACATATAACACTTAACACGAAAAATATGAAGGTGGACATATCACGGAAGGCACAACTAAGTGTAATAAAGTGTACAACGGAAACACGTTATACTCATCTCGCGTGCAGGTAAAAAATCAATGTGCCTCGTCTCCGTGGATGTACGTCTACAGATAAAATACTTCGTTCTGCTTCTCTAGATTACAGCTCGCACGTAATAATGATGAAGAGATGATCTCCAAGTAATCAGTCACTGTGAAACTTGACGTGGAGGTTGATTGAAGACCTTGACCTTGGTAAACGTAAGTTGAATCTGATTCATATCACGCTAGGATCCAAATTGAGATGATGTCGCCTTGAAAGTAAAAATTCTTCTTTTCAAACGATAATTTGGATGGGTATGTTCCTTGGAAGTTAGATATTTCCAGACCACACTGGAACACCATTTATTGTTGACTCCATTCTTATTTGTTGAGTTCAGTTTATATATGAAGAGATAACTTAAAACGCGAATGGTTGAAATGAACAAAATGTCAACAATGTTCTTCAAACGACACTCCAACAAGTAGTGATCAACTGGTCACTGATAGGCAGCACGCAAGGCTGTGATGAATGTACATAGATTTTATTGAACGTGACATATACGGCGTTGAACAAGACAGTCATAGTTACAGGTGCAAAAAGGTCATACATCACAATGTTGATCATCACTTTTCAAGGGATGAAGATTCTCTAACAATATAGTCCTCTTATTCAAGTGTCTAAGGATCCCTTCCTTTGCCATAGTATATGTATTGTAATAACGTCCGTTAACCTTCTCTCAAGGACGTATCTTATGACCAACGGATTCATACTCAATGAGTAATATTTCTTATCAGACTTGCCATGATTCCAGGCTTCCTTCCTACAATACTTAGGCAGTTTATATATATAAATATCCAAATAAAGTCATCTCCAACAATACGACCAGGTTAGAATTCTGTGTTGACTAACCTCTCTATATCCCTGCCATGACTTTGGCATTTACTAACATACGGCATATAAAACATGAGAAGCATATAATTCAATCAACTTTGTGTACTCGTAGGTATTCTTCCTCTACGGTAATTCAAAAGGCTACCGACTCCGTCTGTCCATTCTAGAAAATATCATACAGCGATGGATTTCCCGCTAGATCAGAACTATGAGCGGCCTTACACTTCAATTTACTCAATAAACATTTAATGACACGGGGCGACACTTACTTGATCCTACTACTGTTGGCTTCAACATGAACCAGTAGAGATCATACAACATAATGGCTTCTTCCACACTTGCCAGCAAAATTCCAAGGAAATATATATCGGACATAAACATGGTCCGTACAGCCCCGACAAAACATGACGTCACAAACTACTCAACTAGGTTACCCGTGCGTCCCAAAGCAACACTCACTGCTTTGTGCACGTCAGTGCGCGAATCATTCGACCGCACAAATAATATAACTATCTCAAGACTGGTGCGTACATTTGGCAGGACCGACGACTACCCCCTTAGGTAATAAATGTACGTAACACTATTGTTATACCTTATGACTAAACTAACAGGCGCCGACAATAAAATAACTATTAACGACAGACGATATTTGTAAGTGCGCGTAGGGGTATTTAAAACAATTGTTGACAGTGTGAGCTGACCGTTAACGCGCAGAAAGGGTGGGAAGGTGCATGCCTTGGTCTGAACCTAACAGCGTAGTGCAGGCAAAAAGCTGACCGTACTGTTGTAAATAAAGTCACCGTGTGCCTTTTAACTTTAAGTAAGACTGCCGGAGCGGGAGAGAGATCGTCTCGTCCCCGTCCGTGCACATATAGAATAGTTGCATTTCTTTTTCATAATTGCTTGTTTATTTCTCGCAGACCTGACAGAGCGGCCAGCGGTTTTTCCTTTATTATTGTCTCCAGTTACTGATGGGATTTATGTTGTTGTCTTCGTGGCTTACGAGTCTCAAGTCCATGTTGTGAACAGGACTGGCCAAAAGACAAAGACACATTTAACTATTAAGTTTAACTGGACTATCAATTCCCAGATATTTTTTCCAATTTTATCAGCCCACGGGAGTGGTATATGCAATAATAGCAACATCTAACTTTTGACAGACGCAGCACTGGATTTATTCAGAAAGTTGTGCTGTTTCAAAATCGGCACTCACCACAGAGCCAGCTGATGGGATTTACTAATCAATTACGTACCATCATCAGTAACAATTTTTAGCAACGAGCTGTGTCCAAATACCAGAAGTATTTGTTTTTCCATGCTTTGCCGTGAACACTAGATCTCGATTTTTCTACCATTAACTATTCGAGATGACATTATTGATCCAGGATTACCTCACCAAACTTGGCATCCACCTTATAAAGTTATTGTCAATGCTGGACTGGGGCCACATTTGGCACTGAACCCTAACAATATCATATCGGTAAATATATTCAGGATAATTGTACAATCCAGGAAACATCACCAAGATTTAGGTAAGGAGAGAGAGAGAGAGAGAGAGAGAGAGACAGCGTGGCCACGTATGTCAGAGATAGAGAGATTGAATATTTTCTTGCTACGGTAGCTTGTACCAAACTAGTTATTTTGCTTTAACAATTGTTTACTTTACAGAGTAGCACGTATTAGGAATTTTGTTTTCTGACTGTCTATACTGTAACCTAGTGCTAACCTTTAACCTTTGGGGTTATTAACTTATTGGGTTCTTATCTTCTCAAGGAGGGGAGGGCATGGGTATTCTGTTAATTCTCTATATATATTTAATTTTGGATTTATTTGGGTTTTTTAGATATTTGATGTTGTAAAGTTTAGTGATAATAAACAATAAAAGAACTAACTTTGTGTGTGTTGGTCAGACCCATACCCAACTTTACCCATAGTTTTTTCAAGTTTGTGTGTCTTGTTGTCACAAAGCTGTGTGTGTGTGCGTGTATAGTAAAGGGGTTGCAAGATTGTCTGATACTAAATTATAGTCGTACAGATAGGCTGGACTAGAGAAACTACTCAGCCCAGAGACAGATCTTCTTCTTAACTATTCACTCGTGAAAATCTATTTCTTACACTTCACTTCTCACGTACTATCACCATCTCCTATACACAGGCGGGACCTTAAATAATTTTAAAACCTATCTACGCACGACAGAATGGTCACTCGTCCATGGGATTTGATCTAAGTCTGGAACAGCGCGACAGAAGGGTTGGCATATCTCCAGGGCTCGTCATGCTGACGATTTTGCTGCCTGGTGTGCTGCTGAACATTTGCCTACTGCGAAGTTCAGGATGCAAGCAGCACTGAATACCATCGGTAAATGGACATCAGACTGGGGAGTACAGATAAACCTCTCCCAGACAGTAGCAATCTGCTTCTCTCTGTCAAATAGCCGAGAAACGATCAAACTTCAACTAAATGGAAGTGAGCTTCTAATCGAAGAAAACCCAACATACCTGTGAGTCAAGTTGGATAAGAGACTCAACTGGAAGCCGCACATAAAAGCAGTAGAACAGAGAGCAACAAGAAAGCTCTCTATTATGAAGAAACTGGCTGGCACAAGTTGGGGGTAAATACTAGCATACTTAAAAAAGTCTATACAGGCACAGTCAGGCCTGTACTTGAATATGGCATGTCAGCCTGGGCCACGGCATCTAAAAACAAACACAGAACGTCTAGGGAAAGTGCAAAATTCAGGCCTTAGATTAATCACTGGAGGGATGAAGACTTCTCCAATCAAGGCAATGGAGAGATACACCAACATCCACTCTCTTGATGACAGACGTGAGGAAAAGGTATACACTCACAATGAGAAGCTTCTACGAATGCCAAGTCATCCAATGCATGCCAAACTCCATAGTTTGACAAAGAACAGGCTGAAAAGAACCAGCTTCTTAAACATCTCCAAACATCTGCATCAATGCCATGAAGACCTCCTCCCAAACCGATCTACTGAGATTGAAATGTTAATTGATTACGAGGAGCCAGACGACTGCCATGAAAATATATCTATCATCCCAGAAGTCCCTGAAATAAAAAAGAAAGGTCACCAGACCCCTCAACAACTAAAAACTTTGGCTCAAGAAATAATTGAAGAAAAGTACAACCCAAAGGAGTGGACACACGCAAACACAGATGGATCCGCTGAGGGGGCAGTAAAGAACGGTGGAGGAGGCATTTTTATAAGATTCCTAAATGGAAAGATCATACGAAAGACCTTCCCAACTGGAAAGATCTCCAATTTCAGGGCAGAACCTGTGGCACTACTGCAAGCTCTGAAAATCCTCACCAGATCCGAACAGCAGCCACCAGCTAAGATAGTAATCTTCACTGACTGCAGATCATTACTGGAATCAATACAGAACACCAGAAATGATAACATGATGAATGAGATCAGATCTGAGCTTAACATCATCCAAAGGTTATCAACCATTGCCCTTCAATGGTTACCCTCCCATTGTGGAATTGCTGGTAATGAGAGAGCCGATGCTCTATCAAGAAGTGGCAGTAAAATGGAACAATACAGCCACCCATTGCCCTATCGGGAAGCAAAAACCATCATCCACAACAAGTACAAAACTCAATGGAAGGAGGAAGGTGATATGTACAGCAGAGATGACCCAATCCATCATCTAAACAGATACCAACAGACCACCATTTTCCGCCGGAGAACTGGCCACTGCAGATTACTTGGCCATCTCTATCGCCTCAGGATATCCCACACAACTGAATGCCCACGTTGAACCGGAATCCAGACCCCAGAACATTTCTCCAGAACTGCCCAACCCATGATGAACCACGATGTGCGACCTGGCCAAGGGTGCTGAGCTCCAGCAGAAGCTATGGGCTGCCGAGCCAACCTGGTAAAGACTGTGGACTTCATCCTGGCGACAGGCCTGCAGATTTAGCATGACTACAAACTGAACGCAGAAGAAGAAGAAGAATGCCTCCAGTCTTTGTCCATCCTCTCCCACAAATTTCTCCTCAACATTAAAAAAAAAAATAAGTTTAAATTGTCTGGGCTCAATAAGTTTTGAGATATTTAACTAGTAAATGTGTCACCCTACGTAATATTTTCCTCTACTGATGATGATATTTTGTAACAGCTGCTACAAAGCAAAATAATATAATAAAATAATGGAAATCCACATAATGATAATATTTTGTCTGTAGAAATTAATTTAGTTCAGCGCTTATAAGGAGAAGAGTGAGAAATAAAATTAAACCAGAAATCAGTGATGAACAGTGAGGATTTGTAGAGGGTAAGGGAACAAACAATGCTATATATATTATAAGAACATTAATAGAAAGAGCCATAGAGGTGAAGACAGATCTGTACTTGTGCTTTATAGATTACACTAAGGCATTTGACAAAGTAAAACATGAGGAAATTATCAAATGTTAGAAAGCATCAACATTGATGGAAAGGACGAAGATAATAAAGAACATTTACTGGCAACAAACATCATCAGTTGCCATCTCCACAACGAAGGTTGGCTGTAATGGATCTCCAACGTCTTCTGTCTCTTGTCTTGGTGGTGCACTCTGATAGACTCTTTCCTGTCCATCTCTTGATGTTATCTTCCCACTTATAGCGCTGTCTTCCCCTTGCACGTTTGCCTTCAACTCTCCCTTCTGTTATGGTCTGCTGCAAGGTGTTATGCCTTTTTATGTGGCCAAAGTATTTTAGCTGCCGAACTTTGACCTCCCTCATTAGTTCTCTTTTCATACCTAGATTTTCTAGGACCTCCTTATTTGTTTTCTTCTCTTTCCATGAAATACGCCCCATTCTTCTATATATCCACATTTCAAGAGCCTCAATTCTTTCTTCCAAATGCTTATTCATCGTCCATGTTTCTGCACCATACAGAAATGCAGAATACGTATATAACACTTTATGATTCTCAGTTTTAATTTGTGAGATTGTTACGGGCTTCTCGGGATCCCAGTATGTTCTGGGTGCTTCGATGACTTCTAGTATTTGAGGATGACCAAGTTATTATATTCGTATTCAGTTTATAGAGTCAAAGTCCCTCGGGTTCTTATCACTTTTGTAGGATTCCGTAATACTGTCCGTTGGTATCGATAATGTCTGCTTTAACCCTTGTGATTCATTATGTGCTGAATGTGTTTCATATTAAATTCGACCCTTGACTGACCTGTATTAGTCTCTTGTCTTATTAATTATATTGGCAGTGTGAGATGCAGCGTGTTAAGACATTAATCATCACTGGTCATGATCAGTTGAGGATGAATAGCATTTAACTCAACTCCGAATACGATAGTTGATAACACTGTGATTTTGACGACTCAAAATATTTAATTAGTTATTTCATACCATGAGCAGACACCAACTACATGGGAACAAAAGTCACATCACATTCATGTACGATCTGTAAGAGTTCTCATTATTTCATAAGCACATGTTCACAATCTCTATCTAGAGTCCTGGTTAGAGGTCAGTTCCTTTTTAACGGCCAATGTCCTTTGGCATAAATTCAGAGGCTAACTAGACTTAACTATCCTGCTAGTCAGCAATACACTTATTATGCTAGGCTTACGTCTACTGCTAGTCGTTTAATATCCGTTACACTAGGCTTACGCTTGCCGCTAGCTGTACAATATCCATCTATACTAGTCTTACGCTATTGCTAGTAACATAATGTTCCTTTGGCATACCACGCCAGGCTAATCTGCCATAATTATGCAAACTGCGTTATTCCTACTACGACTTACGTTTGGTTCAAGAAATACACTGCTCAAATGGCTTCCCAGCCACACAATTAAAAAGTGGACTACGCCACACACTTTCCAGTGGTTATACCACACAATATAAGTGGCAATGGCCACACATGCCATACGCTGCCGTTGGGGCCGAAGCCCACACGTCGAATGTCCTTACAAAGACATACGCGTCATGCATAGTGATATGCATACTACGTCGTTAATATATATTCAATTGCGATGTTCCATGGTGCAGCAATTCGAGTCGGCCAAAACTCAAATGCCTGCACACATGCAACAATCATCGACATCGGTCGATGAGATATATCTCTATTCGTTTGAGGTGTTCCATGATACAGCCATTCGGATCAAGCTCAAATCCAAATGTCTGTAAGCATGAAACAATCATCGACATCAGTCGCGGAGATATAATCATTTGAGGAATGCGCCATGCTGCAGACATGAAGCAATCCTCAACATCATCCCCCTCACTTCCAAACGTGACACTTGTGGCACGGATGATAGTGATGGAGAAGACGCCCGTCTCCCAAACATATCAATATTAGTACTACCTACTTATAAGTATGATAATCATTAAGTAGACACATTAAATTTTATGACATTAATAATAGCACTTGTCAACATGGTGACTAAAGAGTTAATTCAATTTCTTCTCAAAGACGTTGCGCGATAAAAGATCTGCCAAGTTATTGTCTGAGCCAGCAATAGGCAGAATTGTAAATGAAAATTCTTGAATTAACAAATACCATCGGTGTATTCTAGCGTTACGCATTGTTCTAGCTGTTATGTAAGTAAGAGGACTATGGTCTGTCATAATGTAAAAGTGCGTGCCGATGAGATATCTTGACAGCTTCTCCAGGCACCAGACCATAGACAGGAGCTCACGTTCACCTGTCGCATACTTCTGTTCAGCTGGAGTCAGTTTCCTCGACACATAGAAACATGGATGGAGTGTTTCCTTGTAACATTGCAGCAAACAACCACCCATGGAGTAACTCGAGACATCTGATTGGAGTATGAATGGAATACGTATATTCGGTAATAACAAAATAGGTGCATTGCTAAATAATTTCTTAATTGTTACCAAAGCGCTTTCGCAATCTTTGTCCCAACGTACCTTATTAGGACTACCTTTGGTCAACAGTGCGGACAAAGGTGTAGATAGTTGTGCGAAATGCGGGATGAACTTATGGTAATAGTTTATTAGGCCTAAAAGGCTTCTAACTTGTTTCTTAGTAGAAGGGGTAGAAATCTCAAGAATTCTTTTGACTGTATTGTCGTCAGGATACAGTTTGTGGTTACCTATTCGGTGACCAAGAAAAGAAATTTCCTGACAACCTATTTGGACCTTTGAAGGTCGCACAGTCAAACCATGCATACGTAACGTATGTAGAAGGGAAGTTAAACCATCAATATGGTCTTCCCACGAGTCATGAAATAGGCAGATGTCATCGATGTACGTGATGACATCTTTACGATCGCCAAGAAGGCGGCGCATCATGCGCACAAACGTCGCTGGCGCATTTACCAACCCAAAACACATATAATTCCATTGGTAGAGCCCAAAAGGAGTTGTGAAAGCTGTGTAAGGTTTGGCATTTTCGGCAAGAGGAATTTGCCAGTAGCCTTTAGAGAGATCTAGTTTGCTAAAGAAGGTAGCATTAGATAATTCTGACAAAAGATCATCTAAAAGTGGCATAGGCTCACCGTCTGTGATTGTAATTTTGTTCAATCGCCTAAAATCAATACAAATGCGTAAAGAATCATCCTTCTTTTTAACAATCACCATTGGGAATGCATATGGTGATTCCGAAGGAGATATCACACCTAAACGTATCATCTCCTTTAACTCTTTTTCTACCCTATCTTTGTGGTGTAAAGATATAGGATAGGGTCTAAGTTTGATAGGTTTATAATCAGTAAGAGTAATATCATGGGATATAAGCGATGTCTGACCTGGAAGGTCGGTGAGAACATCATTGAAAGAAATGAGAATATCCCGAACTTGATCTTGTTGTGACGAAGATAGTGACGAAGAAATAGTCACGTCTTTCCAAGATTCCGATGATTGCAAAGAAGGTAGTTGAAATTGTAAAGGGATAGACGAAGTAGTATCTTCTTCATGAACAACTGCAAAAGAAGCAGTATGATGTGAAGAATCATCAATAGAGTTAATGACAGGAATTAATTCCTGTGGTCTTTCAACTGCTAATTTTAGCATGTTGACGTGGAAGGTTTTGATTTTACCTCTAATGTTCACTGAGTAGTCAACATCTGTGACTTGTTTAATAACATCAAATGGACCTTGCCATGATATCAGTAATTTGTTATCGTTATGAGGTAGCAACAACCAAACTTTTTCCCCTGGTTTAAATGATCTTAATATTCTCTTTTGATTATGTAATAATCGTGATCGTTGAGTGGCTGATTTTATACTCTGGGATGCATAAGTGCACGCATCGATGATTCGTTGTCGGAGATCAATCACTAACTCGTAGCTGTTTCGAGTGGCTGTATCAATTGACGCTCCAATCAACAAATCTTTGAGTATCATCATTGGTCCGCGCGGATTCGAACCATAAACCAATTCGAACGGAGACCACCCCGTGCTCTCGTGGGGCACTTCACGAAAAGCGAAGAGGGCCGCCGGCAGAAGCCGATCCCATTCACGAGGGCATTCTTCAGTTATCTTAGATAACATCTGTTTTAGAGTGCTATTGTAGCGCTCGCACACACCGTTTGATTGAGGCCTATACGCACTACAAAACGAGTGGTGAACAGATAGCATGGATTCTAAATCCCTCATAATGTTGGAAGTAAATTGTGATCCTTGATCTGACAAAATCTCTTCCGGAAAACCGATTCGACAAAATATCGAAAATAATGCATCAGACACAGATGCAGTTGTGATGGTTTTCAACGGTATGGCCTCTGGCCAACGCGACACACTTTCTAGTGGTTATACCACACAATATAAGTGGCAATGGCCACACTTCTAAAACACACTGCCGTTCGGGTCAAAACCCACAAGTCGAATGTCCTTACAAAGACACACGCGTCATGCATAGTGATATGCATACTACGTCGTTAATATATATTCAATTGCGATGTTCCATGGTGCAGCAATCCGAGTTGGCCAAACTCAAATGCCTGCACACATGCAACAATCATCGACATCGGTCGATGAGATATATCTCTATTCGTTTGAGGTGTTCCATGATACAGCCATTCGGATCGAGCTCAAATCCAAATGTCTGTAATCTCTGCTTTAACCCTTGTGATTCATTATGTGCTGAATGTGTTTCATATTAAATTCGACCCTTGACTGACCTGTATTAGTCTCTTGTCTTATTAATTATATTGGCAGTGTGAGATGCAGCGTGTTAAGACATTAATCATCACTGGTCATGATCAGTTGAGGATGAATAGCATTTAACTCAACTCCGAATACGATAGTTGATAACACTGTGATTTTGACGACTCAAAATAAAAGGAACTGACCTCTAACCAGGACTCTAGATAGAGATTGTGAACATGTGCTTATGAAATAATGAGAACTCTTACAGATCGTACATGAATGTGATGTCATTATTATGTGCTGAATGTGTTTCATATTAAATTCGACCCTTGACTGACCTGTATTAGTCTCTTGTCTTATTAATTATATTGGCAGTGTGAGATGCAGCGTGTTAAGACATTAATCATCACTGGTCATGATCAGTTGAGGATGAATAGCATTTAACTCAACTCCGAATACGATAGTTGATAACACTGTGATTTTGACGACTCAAAATATTTAATTAGTTATTTCATACCATGAGCAGACACCAACTACATGGGAACAAAAGTCACATCACATTCATGTACGATCTGTAAGAGTTCTCATTATTTCATAAGCACATGTTCACAATCTCTATCTAGAGTCCTGGTTAGAGGTCAGTTCCTTTTTAACGGCCAATGTCCTTTGGCATAAATTCAGAGGCTAACTAGACTTAACTATCCTGCTAGTCAGCAATACACTTATTATGCTAGGCTTACGTCTACTGCTAGTCGTTTAATATCCGTTACACTAGGCTTACGCTTGCCGCTAGCTGTACAATATCCATCTATACTAGTCTTATGCTATTGCTAGTAACATAATGTTCCTTTGGCATACCACGCCAGGCTAATCTGCCATAATTATGCAAACTGCGTTATTCCTACTACGACTTACGTTTGGTTCAAGAAATACACTGCTCAAATGGCTTCCCAGCCACACAATTAAAAAGTGGACTACGCCACACACTTTCCAGTGGTTATACCACACAATATAAGTGGCAATGGCCACACATGCCATACGCTGCCGTTGGGGCCGAAGCCCACACGTCGAATGTCCTTACAAAGACATACGCGTCATGCATAGTGATATGCATACTACGTCGTTAATATATATTCAATTGCGATGTTCCATGGTGCAGTAATTCGAGTCGGCCAAAACTCAAATGCCTGCACACATGCAACAATCATCGACATCGGTCGATGAGATATATCTCTATTCGTTTGAGGCGTTCCATGATACAGCCATTCGGATCAAGCTCAAATCCAAATGTCTGTAAGCATGAAACAATCATCGACATCAGTCGCGGAGATATAATCATTTGAGGAATGCGCCATGCTGCAGACATGAAGCAATCCTCAACAGAGATAACTGTTTAAATGTCAGTATATGTTTCATGTTGTTGAATGTAGCTTTGGCCATTCCTATTCTCTTCTTGATTTCTGTTTCACATCTGCCATCTTCTGTTATTATATGACCAAGATATACGTAGCTCTTGACTTGTTCCAGGATTTTCCCATTTACGCTTATTTTTAATGTGGGTTTATCATCTGTTTTGCTAATTATCATAGTTTTTGTTTTCTCAATATTAATGTCGAGTCCATATTCATGACTTATACTGTTCACTTGCTTCACTAGTTCTTGTAACTCCTGTTTGCTTTCAGCTAACAACACGGTATCATCTGCATATCTAAGGTTGTTTATTGACCTTCCACTGATGTTCAGTCCTGGTACTGTATTTCCTGTATCTGTTTGAAAATTGTTTCGGTGTATAAATTAAATAGGAAGGGGGACAGCACACAACCTTGTCTGACACCTCTTTTTATGTCAGTGTATGGTGAATAATTTCTTCCAGATCTTATTGTGGCAGTTTGCTCCCAGTTAAGGTTACTGAGTATTCTTATATCTTTTCCATCAATACCTATGTCTTTGAGGCATTCAATTATTTTCTCATGATGGACTCTGTCAAAAGCCTTCTTATAGTCAATGAAGCACATGTACATACTTTTTTGGACCTCTGTATATTTTTCTGCTAATATTCTTAGGCAAAATATTGCCTCTCTTGTTCCACTGTTCCGTCTAAAACCAAACTGTTCTTCTTGGATTTCGCTGTCTACCTTACTTTTTATTCTTTCCTGTATGATTTTGAGCAGTATCTTAATTGCATGACTCATCAGGCTGATTGTTCTGAAGTCTGAACATTCTGTTGCAATTGGTTTTTTTGGGCAATGTTATAAAAACTGATGTCTTCATGTCGTGTGGTATATATCCTGTATTGTATATACCGTTGCATAGATCTGTGATTGTATCTATACCAAAGCTCTCCAGGGCTTCTATCATTTCAATTTTTATGTTGTCCATGCCTGCTGATTTTCCTTTTTGTATAATATGAATGGCATTCTCTACTTCTGATCTGAGAATCTGGTGATGGTTTTTTACCTCTGTTGTCCTCAAATAGTTCTTTTACGTATTCTGCCCATCTGTTTGATATGTCTTTCTCATCAAGTAATATTACACCATTTTTGTTCTTGATACAGCTTCCTCCTTGTGCAAACCACGACCGATTTGATAATTTCTTTATTTCTTCATGCATATCTCTTGTCATGTGCTTTGCTTCCAAGTCTTCTATTTCCTTGCATTTTTGTTTCTATCCACCGTTCTTTTGCTTGTCTACACATAGTACATATGTCATTGTCTATTGTTTTATATTCTGGAGTGTTTTTTGCTTTATTTCTTTCTGCCATTTTATTCAAGATGTCATCTGTCACCCAAATTTGATTTTTCTTAGACTCCTTTTTAGGTATTTGCTGCTATTTTGAAGATAACACAACCATATTTTCACCATACGAGCTCGGACGCCGCCTCGGTAAACAAGGTCCGCGCAGAGCAGTGACACCCCCAGGCTGCTTGCGAATAGTCTACTACTGGGAACATAAACAGATTAGGGATGAGCCCACTCTCCCGTTGAACAGATGCTAAAGTCATAGATACTGGGCCAGAAGGCGCACCGGAAACCACAGTATCACGCAACTCACTTTTTTTTCTATGGAGAGTACACCGTCAAATAAATCTCGTACTGGTGTTCGCCCTGTGGAGCTCCACCAGGCAGGTGCAGTGCCGGGCTCTGAGCCTCGACAGAGCCCACCCTCAGCTACTGGAGGACTCTCTAGATCGTCTTGTGGAGTCAGCAGACGGCGGAGGAGAACTACTGACCAAAACAAAACAGAAAAAGAGAAACCCAGAGTGCCACTTGTCATGATGCACTGGAATGCAGAGGGAGTGAACAGCAAGCAGGCTGGATACAGCAAAAAGACAGAGCTGGAAAACATCTTGTATGAGAAGCAAGTCAGTGTTTGCTGTATCCAAGAGACTCACTTGAAAGCAGATCAAACCTTTAAAATAAGGGGATATCAATGCTTTAGATCCGACAGAAAAGATAGACGAAAAGGAGGAGTACTTACTCTTGTAAGGAATAACATTCCTGCACACGAAAGGAAAACCTTCATGGATGGAGCAGAATATCAGCTGTTGCAGATAAAGGTAGACAAGATGGAAATAGAACTCCTGAACTATTACTGTCCGAACAACAAACCCCTGAGTCTCAGCTCTATACAGGTACCAGCCACCAACTTTATAGCAGTTGGAGACTTTAATAGCCACTCCCAGAGCTGAGGCTATAACCATCTGGATCACAGAGGTGAAGAGGTTGAAACTTGGCAAGATGATCACTCCCTAATCCTAGTCAATAATGCCACAGATACTCCTACCTTCGACTCCAGAGGATGGCACACAACTTCAACAACAGATCTTGCCTTCTCCACACCAGATATAGCTGGATCTATTAGTAGAGAAGTAGGAGACCAACTAGGGGGAAGCGACCATCGCCCAATCTTTCTTACTGTCCAGAGTGCAACTCTCAGTACAGGCCCAGCCATTACAAGATGGAACTACAAAAAGCCAACTGGGGTTTATTCAGGCATCAGGTGAACACGCTGCTGTCTACCCTCAAGGTACAGAACAGAGACATTAATGAAGTGGTAAAAGACTTCAACAGATGCATACTACAAGCTGCAAAAGAAACCATTCCCAAAGGATGCCGGCGTAACTACATACCATACTGGTCCAGCACACTCCAAGAACGTCAGGAAGCTATGGACAGGGCTAGAAAGGACGCAGAGTCTCAGCCTTCACTTGAAACTCACAACAAATGGAAAAAGGCTGTAGCAGAGTTTCAGAGAACAAAGCTAGAAGAAAAACGGAAAAGCTGGAGAACTAAAACGGCATCGCTGAACCTTGAGAAAGACGGCAGGAAACTTTGGAGATTAGTCAAGTCTCTAAATGAAGAGCGTTCCTCACCTAGGCAGACTATCACATTGGATGAAGGTGGCAAACTTTTCAGAGGAAAACAAGCTGCAGACTTGTTTGCTAGAAGATACAGTTCAGAAAGCAACTTACCCATTAACATAGATCATCAGAGAGAGATAAGAAAAGAAATACTGGCAACCATGGGACAGACAGATACTCCTGCCCCAATGAGGGAACCCATCACACTAGGAGAACTACAGAAGGCTATTTCCAAGCTTAAGTTTCAAAAGTCACCCGGCCCAGACAAAATCAGCAACGAAATGCTAGTAAATCTGAGCTCAGCAGCAAAGACAAAACTGCTTGAGATATTCAACCACAGCTAGTTGAAAGGAACGGTACCCCAAGTATGGAGAGAAGCCATCACAATACCCATACTAAAGAAAGGGAAATGTAAGACCGAGGCTGCAAGTTACCGGCCAATCAGTCTCACAAGCTGTGTTGGGAAGACTATGGAGCGAATAGTCAACCACAGATTGAAATGGTATTTAGAGTCTGAGCAGATCCTGGTGCCGGAACAAGCTGGATTTAGAGAATGCTACAGTATAGAAGACCAAGTTACTTACTTGTCTCAAGCAATAGAAGATGCCTTCCAGGAGAAGAAAAAGGTCCTAACGATCTGGGTCGACTTCAAGCAGGCCTTTGACAAGGTGTGGAAAGATGGCCTCATTGCAAAACTTAGGAGAAGTGGAATCCAAGGCAACATGATGAAATGGATCCAGTCATACTTGCATAACAGGAGAACTAGAGTCACTCTTGACGGTCTGCAGAGCAGAAAAGTGTTGCTCCATCAGGGGGTACCTCAAGGAGGAGTAATTTCCCCAACACTCTTCCTTGTTTACATCAATGACCTGGTGAAAGATCTCCCTGCAGGAGTTAAAGCTGCCTTATATGCAGATGACCTAGTACTCTGGTGCGCTGATGAAAATGTCACCACAGCAAATTATAGAATGCAGCGGGCAGCAGACATGCTAGTGTCATGGGCAGAGAAATGGCTTATCACAATAAACACAGACAAAACCTCCACAACACTGTTCTCCCTCGCCCCCAAGGACAAATCAGCTAACATACACCTAGGGACAACCGTGATCAAGGAAGAAAGCTACCCCACCTATCTTGGGGTGACATTTGACCAAAGGCTTACATGGAATAAGCATATTGAAAATGCAGAAGGAAAGGCCCGAAGACGACTAGGCATACTCAGAAAATTAGCAGGTACCAACTGGGGAGCAAATGAACGAAATCTAAAGAAGATTTATAATGGAGTAATAAGACCACACTTAGAGTTTAGCTCAGCAGCATGGTCATCAGCTGCTAACTCACATCTGCAGTCTTTGGACAAGGTGCAAAATCAAGCTCTCAGGCTCATTACAGGAACCATGAAAACTACACCAATAACAGAGATGCAGAAGGTTGCTGGATTACAGACATTGTCCCATAGAAGAGACACAAAAACCATGATCCAGATGGAAAAGTACAACAGTATGCCAATGCACCCAATGAAGGCAAGACTAGATGATCTGGCATTGGGACGTCTAAAGCGTAGCAGCTTTGTGCATCGGGGAAAAAGACTTATAAGACAGCATCAAGAAGACCTATCCATGAAGACAACACCACTGAAGCCCACCCTATACCCTGTACCATGGGAGCAAGCCAGCAGTGCCCTCCAAATTAATACATCAGTCAGTGGTCTCACAAGTGGATATGAGTATAATGATCTGCAAAAACGAACTGCTACATTGAGTATGATCCAAGAAAGCTATCCCGATCAATCATGGATACATGCCTATACAGATGGATCAGCAACTAATGCTGTTAGGAATGGAGGTGCCGGTATCTTTATCTCATATCCTGACAACCACTATGAGACTAGGCACATTCCCACTGGTAAATTCTGTTCCAACTATACAGCTGAGGTTCAAGCTCTACAGCAAGCTGCAAATATGATTTATAACACCAACTCTGACTGCCACCAGGTAGTCATCCTCACAGATGCACTGTCTGTCCTGCAAGCTCTCAAGGGTGGTAAACTCCCGCATCTGAGAAATGAACTAAACAAGGTAGCTGCCAAAAAGAGAACCATACTTCAGTGGGTACCATCTCATTGTGGTGTACACGGAAATGAAAAGGCAGATAAACTTGCAAAAAAGGGAGGAGAATGTGAACAAGAAGATAATGAAGTCACATACTTTGAGAAAAAGAGAGCTATCCAGACTATCAGAAGAGAACAGAACTAACCCAAAGACGACTATCACACTCTCGACCGGCAGGGACAGATAACTATTTTTCGACTCAGGACAGGGCATAACAAACTGAATAAACACATGCACAAGCTACGATTGTCTGCTTCACCACTGTGCACATGTGGATTAAACGAACAAACTGCTGAGCATGTTCTACAGGACTGTCCTCTGTATGACCAGTTAAGAAAGATATACTGGCCCAATGACTCAACACTAAACTCAAAGCTATATGGAGTTAAAGAGGAACTTCAAACAACAGTCGAATTCATCATGAGAACTCATCTGACGGTGTAATCATCAAAGATGCGATCGCAAGAAGAAGAAGAAGAAGGTATTTGCTGATTGTATGCTTGTTTTTAAGCATTCCCATTTTGCTGTTCCTTTTTCTTCTGGGTTTTCTCTTTTATACTGCTCCATGCTTTCTGTCAATAACTGTTGATATTTATTTTTGACGTCGATTAAATATTTCTGTTTTATATCTGGTTGTTTCAGCGCTGATATTTCTATCTGGGGTTCCTCCTGTCTTCTGTTTCCTGCTCTTTTCAGCTTTATATTTACTTTGATAATGACTGGATTGTGATCTGAATTTATGTCAGCGCCAGGATATGTCTTTGCACTTGTGACACTGTTCTTAAATCTATGTTTTATAATGATATAGTCAAATTGATTTCTTGTTATATCTCCTGGGCTTTTCCATGTGTATAATTTCCTTGGGTGGTGTTCAAAAAAGGTGTTACATATGACCAGCTGGTTTTCTTCACAGAACTGGATAAGTCTGTCTCCTCTATCATTTCTTGTCCCTAATCCATACTGTCCTACTATTTTCTTGTATTTTCCTTTTCTTACTTTTGCATTCATATCACCCATTACTATCAACACATCTGTAGATTTGACTGGTTTAAGTGTGTGTTGTAGCTCTTCATAGTATTCTTCTAATTCTTCCTCGCTGTGATCTTTAGTTGGTGCATAAGTTTGTAAGATTGATATGTCGAATGGCTTTGCTCTCATCTTTAGTAACATCATTATGTGTCCAGTATCGACATACGTATTTTTCTAACTCCTTTTTTATCAACATTCCTACCCCTCTTTCATGTTTTTCTCCTCCTGAGTGTATAAGCATGTACTGGTCTCTTGTTATGTAGCCTGTATCCAAAAGTCTTGCCTCGGCAACTCCCAGTATATTGAGTTTCATGTCTGTTGAATCTAATATAAGACTGTCAAGCTTTCCTTCTCCGTTTAGAGTTCTAACATTCCATGTTCCTATTTTTAGGCTCCTCCTACTAGTTTTTAGGTGGTCTTTGCCAGAATGCTCCCTTTCAACAGAATTTAAGGAACACTCGTCATTATGTACTTCCTTACTCATTAGAGGAGTTGCCTCTTCCTGTTAATTTGTACAGTAGATTCTTCCCCAGGGGACAGAGAGTTCTCTACATATCGGTTCTCATCTTGTTGTTGTGATCTCATTACGTTATGTAGGAAGTACGTGGTAAGGCCCCAATCTCTTCCATGGTGGCTAGCCATTGTCTTTTTCTATGTCCGACACGCCTCTAGTGTGCCACACACTTTGCTGTTCCGCTTTGCGAGCCGCTGATCTTCTCAGATTCCTCCGCTTCACTTACCGTCTCAGTCTTTGTGTACTAGGGATGGACATTCCCTTGAGTAAGATTACTCCTACTCCACTCATGTAGTTTAGCCAGTCAGCCAAGACTGTTGCCCAGGATGTGGCCACCGCCGTACACAAGCGGTATTCGTGAAGCCATACATGAGCTAGATAAAGAGAGGAGAACCAAATAGGATTCTGACTATCCTAAAAAGGACATGGCTGTCTCTCACCGTGAGGTACTATCTCTCTCTTTATCCTACTCCTCCCGGCAACAAACAACAGCTGTAAGAATTAGCAGCCAAATAGGAATGTTTCAGCAAGTAAAAAAGGGTGTCAGGCAGGGATGTGTGCTGTCACTGGATCTGTTCAATGTTTACAGTGAAAATATAATGAGATCTCTAGAGAGCATGCCAGGAATATCATTTGGCAGACATAAAATAAACAACTTGAGATACGCTGATGATAGTCTTAATAGCAAAAAGTGAAAAAGAGCTGCAGGAAATGGTTGATAAAATAGTGATAGAAAGTGAAAATAAAGGCCTTAGCCTTAACAGCAAAAGGACAGCAGTAATGGTCATCTCTTATTTCTTATTTTCGTGTTGGACTTGATTTCTGTTGTTCTCCATATGTTTCCCAATGCAATGAAAGCTCCTCTTGATTTTTGTATTCTTATTTTGATATCACTGTCTGTCCCTCCAACTTTTTGAGGATTTTTCGTCGATACTTTAACTTGGCCAGATACCTCCGTATATGATCTCACATGTCAGGTTTTAGTTTCGGTATTAGTTGTCTGTCCCTCCAACTTTGTTTATATTACTTCCAAGATATGTATATGATTCTACATCTTTTAGTGGTGTTTCTTCAAGTTCAACCTTGTTATCATTTCTTGCATTTATTCTCATAATCTTTGTGTTGCTGTCGTTTTTTTACGGTTTCATAAGACGTAAATCTATTTAATACTTTTGACGATCGAAGGTAGAGAACTGTATGTTAATTCTCTGGGACAGATTGATTTGGGGTTATCTTCCCTGTGTTTATTCTTTGTGGTTGTTCTGTCTTAAGACGGGCCGGTTAACTGTTCTCAAATCTGTTCTGTCTACACATGCACTAGTTTTTAGCGCGAACCGAGAAGACTTCCGTCTGTGAGTGATGAGCTGTTTTTCTGACCGGACAAGATGTCCGTTGTTCTTCTCTGCATTAACTGGGGAAAGAGAGTCTTCAGTATAACTGTGATCTTAGTGATTCTCCCCAGAGTTATTCTGTTCATCTAGAATGACGACAGTGGTTATTTGTGTATTTCTCGGATTCTGTCCAAGGTAAAATAAACTTTATTATTATGCCAAGATTGCAGAACGTTTAGTATGAACCTGTGAGTAGCGCTCAGTTCTTGAGATAAAGAGTCCATTATGTGTGCTTGACGTAGCTAACTAAGTCTATTCGTCGAATTACTTTATAGAAGCACAATGAACGTATATTTATATGAAACCCGCATTATGGCGGTATGTTTCGGTATGGAGGATAATGCCTGCCTATGAAAATACACAGTGGTTCATCAATCATTATGAGGCCCGAAATTACGACCTATATCTTTGAGCAGAAGAAGAAGTGTTTGGCGGGAGAAGCCAGATGAAGTCTTGACTTTATCAACAAGTTCACAGACTTCGATATTAAGCAACTATATTTGTCAAAAGACTACCTGACGCGTTTAGTCAGGGGCTCTGAGCTACATTATGAAAATGTATATTATCAAGCCAACGTTACTAGCATCATACATACCAGCTGTGCAGGGTTGATTATGCTCGATGGTTATACGCATTTCTACACATGAAATGTCCATGTTCCTTGTTCTACTGACTGTGTTGTCCGTCAACGTACTATTGCTGTAATAAATGTTGAAGAGAAAGTCATCTGCATTAACCACATCTGTGACTTCTACGTGTGGTGGAGTGAGTTTGTGTGTCCCTAAATAAGAGCCTATACGACTTCGTGTTCTCGATCTGCTGATTACACACACCATTACTCACTACAACATCTTACTACTTGTTCTACACACCTGAGAACCAGGTATGCTGTTATGTGTGAGTGTCTGCATTACACCTTGGCTGTGCCTCACGCTGTTGACCTAGATACACTCAACATTACACTGTCCAGGTGATAAACGACACGCCCACTCAGCGACACTTCAACACGGTACAAATACCAGATTTCACACGAGCAAACAGACTTTAACATCTGGTAATAAACAGTTGGCAAAACAGTAGGTTACATCTGGTGGCCAATTGATGGGGCTATACTAATCTGTTAACAACGCACTACTAGATTGTTACATCTGGTGGACCAGATTCGTGGGTTTCTACATAACATTGTGGAGTGACAGATACGCAGCGAATAGTGCTAAGCAGGTCAACGCTTTATACTGCTTCATGGACCACAGCTACTTAGGAACGTTATTTACGCTGTACGACGGAGATAAATATCTTTCTACATTTTGACAGTCGTCAATGGACATATATTGTCAAGTCACGTTGTTTACGTTAAAGTTCAGGAGGTCAAACTGTTGTTTACATACTACACTTTGGAGACCACTACCTGTTGTCAAGTTACGGTGACCTTCAACGGTGGAGCGTCTTCCATTGTTGTTTACAGTTGTACCGCATTGTACTGCTTCTTTGCGGGTGGTTGAGGATTGTGCTTAAAGATAAGTGGCCTATTTATTGAGTAAACTGAGCCTTTATTTTGTGTGCAACTGAGCCTTCCTCTCTACACACATACTTTATATTGTGTATTCACATATCACATGTTCTTTGTTTACATATTGTGTTGGTGTGTATGTTTTGCGGGTTGGTTGGGAAGGTGACTCCTTTAGAATATACCACGTGACAGAGGTTCTATTGAGAGCGTTTTCTGTAGGGACTGTGCATATTTCCCACAGCGGAAATTGCGAGCAACGTGTGTTGCTACTTTTCATTTTTTTTTCTTAGCTGTGACGAGATGTGTTAGTGTCGTTTTCGTTTTTTTTTTTCATTCTTTGATTTTTGATTTGTTTTGTTTGTAATTGTCTACCCTCTTCCTTCCTTTCATTTATTTCTATACACCTTTTTGTTTATAACAGTGTTGTCATTTGTGTTGATTTTTCGCAGTTATCATTGTAATTTTTTTACAACATTAGATTTAGTTAAGCTTTATTTATCATTTGACTTCTGCGAACGTTTTCGGTCGTTCTATATTCTTGTGTTTGTATTGTTATCGTATACATGTTTATCATACACAGTCTATATATATATATACTTGGTCTTGAACTATTATTGTTAATATGATGCACTTTTCAGATAGAGGTTATTTATGATCATATTATTATAAAGAAACAAGGTGATTATACAAGTTTTTGATTAAAAGACTTGTCTCCCACGGAGATTGGGATAGATAAAGTGAAGTGAGTATACAAGTCAAGTATTACAGACTTGTCCCCCATTGAGGTTGGGATAAGGTAATCTATTCAATTTTTCAGGTCTGATCTCATATTATTAGACAGAATGTCTACATTAGATGTCTTTATTGGGCAAGGGAAATCCCTTGGCAAAACTGGTGAGAAATTGGAAGAGTTTGCACTTGCTCAATATGCCAAGGCACAGAAGGCTGAAGAGAAAAGGATGCAAATGCAGATGGACAGAGAAGCAGAAGATAGAAGAATACAGCAACAAAGAGAAGCTGAAGAGAGAAAACTTCAAGCTGCTGCTGAAGCTGAAAATAAAAGATTAGACAGAGAAGCTGCTGCTGAGGAGAGAAAACTTCAAGCTGCTGCTGAGGAGAGAAAATTTCAAGCTGCTGCTGGGGAGAGAAAATTTCAAGCTGCTGCTGAGGAGAGAAAACTTCAAGCTGCTGCTGAGGAAAGGAAAGCACAAATGGAACATGAGGAAAAGCTATTAGCTTTGGAGTTGGAGAAATTAAAGGTGATGAATATGAGTGCTCCTCAATCAACTTCGGGTAAGATAAAGGAGAATACTTATAAGGTCAAATTACCTCCTTTCAACCCTCTAAAGGACGACATAACCTTCTACCTTGATAGATTTCAATTAACATGCGTAACGCATAAGGTAGATAAGGAACAATATGTCGGACAACTGATGGAGTTACTTTCAGGTGAACCATTAAGTACTGTAATGGCAGTAGAGGAAACTGATAGAACTAATTATGATGTTGTCAGGGCAACATTACTTAAAAGATATCAATTAAAAGAAGAAGATTATCGTCTTCGTTTTAAGACAATGCTACCAGAAACTGGAGTAGAGTTCTCTGACTTTATTACTAAGATTCGTCTTACATTCACACGTTGGATTGAGCTGTCTAAAACAGAAAAAAACATATGAAGCCCTTATGGACTTATTACTTCGAGATAAAGTTATGTCATCTGTCAATGAGTCTTTCCTTGCTTTTATTCATGAGCGTAAACCTAAGGACATAAAAGACATGGAAGAATACTGTTGCCAGTACGTCACTGCACATCCCCATGCTACTGTTAGCAATGCTAAGGTGAAAGAAGAATTGCCGGTTGCTTCTGCAGCACCATATGGCCCTAACTTTATGAATAAATTCCAAGGTGCTCAACAAAACTTCAATAAGAAGAGCAATCGTAATTATGATCAGAATCAGGGTAACCCATCATATAATGGGTCTTCTTCAAAGAACTGGAGGCGATCAGATAGTCCTCGTTATTTCGGGTCCAATAATTATGGAAATTTGCGGAGAGGTAGTCACTATAGACACTTTCAAGGCTATCCTTCGCGGGGGCATCGAAACCAAACAGGTAAACACTATAATCAATGGGGTAATGACAATAGTGATTATGGAACCTGGGATTCGAACCAGAGCGGTGGTCAAGGTAGATCAAACTATGATAATTTCAGAGGGAATAATAATCGTGGTAGATCTCAATACAAGAAAAAGAGATCATATCACCAGGGAAACTCTGTACAACAAGAGCCTCATGGTGCCAATAATCAAGTGAACGATAATAAAAATTCTAATGCTGTCACTTGTGCTGCTTTTGACTTTGGGAGAGCATCTAAATGCACCCAATGCTCAACATTATTTGAACCGACCACGGTAACTACTTTAAGTTGTGGTCACCCTCTTCCCGCTCTCCCTGCTGCAATTGCGCATGACGGGAGAGGATCGCTTATCTTGCATAAAGGTCTCGTGGATAGTAACCCAGTCTCAGTGCTATTTGATTCTGGGTGCACTACTATTGGGGTTAAGCAATCGCTTATAGATCCTCGCTGTGCCACGGGAAAAATAGTTAAATGTGTAACATTTGGTGGCACAGTAGAAAATTACTCGACTGCTATTATTCACATTGCTACTCCTTTCTTTACGGGAGATGTCCACGCGTGTCTTCTACCTAATCCTATTGCGGATCTTATAATCGGTCGTATTCACGGGGTTAAGGAATGCACCCCGCAGCAAATTGCCGCCTGGGAAGAACGGAATATGCAAACAGCCAATGCAGTGGTAACAAGAGCACAAGCTCTTATTCCTCAAACTTCATCTACTGAAGTTAATGAAGTAGGTAGCCAAGATGATCACTTGGAGATTTCGCATGACTCGTTTGTGAAACTACAAGAAAAAGACCCGTCTTTAAAGAAATTCTTTCTTCTCGCTAAAAACGGTGATCCGAATCAGAATACGAATCGCAAATCATATATCACTATGAAGAATGGTATACTAGTGCGTATGGTACAACACTCAGATGCGATTATGCATTCTCAAATTCTCGTACCCAAAAGTATGAGAGCTTTAATTCTTCAAGCCCACGATTCTCAGTGTGCTGGACACATGGGTTTTTCCCGAACTAAGTCGAGAGTTCTGGGGTCTTTCTTTTGGCCATTTGTCAATAAAGACATACGAATTTATTGCCGGTCTTGCAAAATATGTCAAGAGGTGAAATCTAGAGGTCCACGGCATGCTGCGCCTATTCAGGCTGCAGACATTCCTATTTGGTCGTTTCAGAAAATGGCCATAGATATCATTGGCCCTTTTAAGACTAAATCGGCCAGGGGACATCAATTTATCCTTACTTGCGTTGATATGTGCACGCGTTGGCCAGAGGCTATCCCTCTTAAGAGCATTTCCACTGCTGATATCGCAGACGCTCTTTGGCTTATATTTTCTCGTTTAGGCTTTCCTGGGGAAATATTGTCGGACCATGTCACACAATTGATATCAGAGACAATGTCGCAGGTAATGTCTACTCTGCACATTAAAAGATCTTTGAGTAGTATTTATCACCCAATGTCTAATGGGTTAATTGAGCGTCTTATTAGAACACTCAAAAACTTACTTGGGAAGATAACTGAGGATCATCC
Organism: Oreohelix idahoensis; assembly: GCA_024509875.1. Classification (NCBI taxonomy): domain Eukaryota; kingdom Metazoa; phylum Mollusca; class Gastropoda; order Stylommatophora; family Oreohelicidae; genus Oreohelix; species Oreohelix idahoensis. The sequence goes on along the minus strand of JAMPIV010003719.1, from coordinate 270,348 downwards.
TCAGGATTGGGACAGAGTCCTACCCGCGGCTCTCTTTGCCTATAGGGAGGTCCCCAACGAACACACAGGATTTTCTCCTTTTGAACTTGTCTTTGGCGCGCGACCGCACGGTCCTATGTCTTTGCTGCATGATCTTATAACTGCTGATAATATCGACAATGACACACAATCTTCATATGAGTATGTCATTGCTCTCAGAAAAAAAATTATTGAAGCATGCAAGCTAGCAACTTCATCATCCGAATTTGCTAAGGAAAAGGCAAGACAATTTGCTAATAAGAAGAGACGCCTACGTCAACTTTGTCCTGGAGACAAAGCGTTTGTTTTACTCCCTTCCAGAGAGAACAGACTTCTTATTACATGGAAAGGTCCATATGCAATAGTCTCGAAGATTTCCGATGTCGACTATGTTGTCGATATTGATGGAAGGCATAAAACCTTCCATATAAATATGCTTACGGAATATCATGAGCGACCAGACTATTTGCAGCCTATTTTCCAGGCAACGGACGACTCTCCAGTCCAACAAGGTCATATCTCATCCCTGTCAGTTATACAGGATGAGGAAACTTCTTTTTCGGATGTCAATCTACCTCTTCCTGTGATTCCACTTACTTCTACGGAATCATGGAGAAACGTTACTGTTTCTTCTAATTTGTCTTTTGAGGAACAGCGACAAATATCTTCTACGCTACAAGCATTTCAGGATGTCCTTACCGACATTCCTGGACACACAAATGTCATTGAGCATGACATTATACTTACTGATCATACTCCGATCAGAGTAAGACCATATCCTATTCCTATTCATTTCCAAGCACAAGTCGAGAAAGAATTGGATGAGATGATACAATTGAAGATAATTGAACCATCCACCTCAGCATACTCTTTGTCCATGGTTATTGTTCGAAAGAAAGACAATAACATATGCCTTTGTGTAGATTATCGCAAATTGAACCAAGTTACGAAGTTCGATGCTGAACCTATGCCTTTATTAGAAGATCTACTTACTAGACTTTCTTACTCTCGATTCTTTACTAAACTTGTCTTGTCAAAAGGCTTTTGGCATGTTCCGTTAACTGAACTCGCCAAACCTCTCACTGCTTTCTCAACACCTAGGGGTTTGTTTCAGTGGAATTTTATGCCTTTCGGGATTATGAACGCCCCAGCTACTTTCGTATGCATGATGCGTCGAATTCTCTCATATCGTTCAGATGTCATTGCATACTTAGACGACATCTGTCTTTTCAGTAATACTTGGGAAGATCACTATTTGGGTTTAAATGAATTACTGTCAACTCTACGTGAGCATAATTTGACTGCAAAACCCTCTAAAGCCTATGTTGGGTTTAGTGAAATTTCTTTCCTGGGTCATCGAGTTGGTCATAGTCTATTCAAGACAGAGGACCAAAACATTTCTAAGATATTAAATATCTCTGTGCCTAAAACAAAAAAACAAGTACGTAGTCTCTTGGGATTGATACAATTCTACGGAAGATTCATTAAGAATCTATCCTCTATCATGGCACCACTCTCAACCCTATCAAGAAAGGGTCTCCTAACATGGTGCGCTGGTCTCAAGAATGTCAAGCTTCATTTGATCAGATTAAGAATTTGTTCTCATCCCCACCTATCTTAAGGCTACCTATTGCTGATAAGACTTTTGTTCTTCGTAGTGACGCCTCATCCACAGGGATCGGAGCGGCACTAATGCAGGAGTATTCAGGAACTCTGCATCCTGTAATGTATATTTCTAGGAAACTGAATGCGGCAGAAAGGAATTACTCGGTTTTAGACAGTGAATTGTTGGCTATGGTTTGGTCAATCCTTAAGTTACAAAGATTCCTTCTTGGTGCGCATTTCATTGTGGAAACAGACCAAAAAGCTCTTACAGCTATTCAGTGTAAGAATTTGAAGAGCTCGAGATCTACTCAATATGCTATTGCTCTTCAACATTTTCATTTCACGGTGCGAGCTATCCGTGGACTGGATAATGTGATGGCAGACATACTGTCTAGATGCCCACATGAGTCCACTTAAGTCTTGTGTCCTAGATTTTCCTGATACACTGCCAGACACATGTCTCTTCACTATAAGTATATATATTAACACATTTGCTGTCACCTTAGAGTGGTAAATTACTTGTTTGCTTTCGCTATTACCATCTTTAGTGTAATGGATAAGGTTGAGTTGACATAACATAAAGGTCGAAAAAAATTAATGCGGCCACATTTAACACTTAAACATGTATTTGTAATTATAGTACATTATAGCATCTTGCTAATTGTGTCATTTATATTGTTCTCAGTGCAAACTAGTACCAGGTATGGACTGCTTTTGAGAACCTTGATGTTGTGATATGTCTTCCTTACATACTACGTGGATGCTGCTTTCATGATCTGCGAGATACAGAATTGATTTATTCTATATGGATGTCATTTTCTATTTGTTAGATTATACACTTGTATTGTCATATGTTAATAGAATGACTTTACAAATTTTGTTTATGTCCATCCATTAGTTGATAGTCATTATATAACATGAAACTTTGATAGATTTATATATTTATATGACTTTTCCATATACGTTATCATTCGCATTACTATAACATTGCATTTTTTGATATGTATGTGATTGTTGTTAGCATCGCCAGCAACTGATGTTTATTTCATGGTACCTGCTGGATATATTTTACTTTGATAAAATATTTTCTCTTATTTTGTGAGGTGAATTTTTGTTCTCACTAGACGCGCTATTGTGCGTTGATTGGGTCTGACATTATGTCGTTATATGTATATTGATCCTTTCTTCGGCGCATCATTCATGCATTATGAGTTTGTTGCATCTCGCTCATTGATATATTTCAACAACAAAAAGTTCCATTTTTTTTTTAACCGGAGGGGGTAGTAGTCTGTTGCTGTCGTTTTTTGACGGTTTCATAAGACGTAAATCTATTTAATACTTTTGACGATCGAAGGTAGAGAACTGTATGTTAACTCTCTGGGACAGGTTGATTTGGGGTTATCTTCCCTGTGTTTATTCTTTGTGGTTGATCTGTCTTAAGACGGGCCGGTTAACTGTTCTCAAATCTGTTCTGTCTACGCATGCGCTAGTTTTTAGCGTGAACCGAGAAGACTTCCGTCTGTGAGTGATGAGCTGTTTTTCTGACTGGACAAGATGTTTGTTGTTCTTATCTGCATTAACTGGGGGAAAGAGAGTCTTCAGTATAACTGTGATCTTAGTGATTCTCCCCAGAGTTATTCTGTTCATCTAGAATGACGACAGTGGTTATTTGTGTATTTCTCGGATTCTGTCCAAGGTAAAATAAACTTTATTATTATGCCAAGATTGCAGAACGTTTAGTATGAACCTGTGAGTAGCGCTCACAGTTCTTGAGATCCAGAGTCCATTATGTGTGCTTGATGTAGCTAACTAAGTCTATTCGTCGAAATACTTTATAGAAGCACAATGAACGTATATTTATATGAAACCCGCATTATGGCGGTATGTTTCGGTATGGAGGATAATGCCTGCCTATGAAAATACACAGTTGTTTATCAATCATTATGAGGCCCGACATTACGGTATATATCTTTGAGCAGAAGAAGAAGTGTCTGGCGGGAGAAGCCAGATGAAGTCTTGACTTTATCAACAAGTTCACAGACTTCGATATTAAGCAACTATATTTGTCACAAGACTACTTGACGCATTTAGTCAGGGGCTCTGAGCTACATTATGAAAATGTATATTATCAAGCCAACGTTACTAGCATCATACATACGAGCTATGCAGGGTTGATTATGCTCGATGGTTATATGCATTACTACACATGAAATGTCCTTGTTCCTTGTTCTACTGACTGTGTTGTCCGTCAACGTACTATTGCTGTAATAAATGTTGAAGAGAAAGTCATCTGCATTAACCACATCTGTGACTTCTACGTGTGGTGGAGTGAGTTTGTGTGTCCCTAAATAAGAGCCTATACGACTTCGTGTTCTCGATCTGCTGATTACACACACCATTACTCACTACAACATCTTACTACTTGTTCTACACACCTGAGAACCAGGTATGCTGTTATGTGGGAGTATCTGCATTACACCTTGGCTGTGCCTCACGCTGTTGACCTAGATACACTCAACATTACACTGTCCAGGTGATAAACGACACGCCCACTCAGCGACACTTCAACACGGTACAAATACCAGATTTCACACGAGCAAACAGACTTTAACATCTGGTAATAAACAGTCGGTAAAACAGTAGGTTACACTTTGTCTTTTCCCTGTGTATTTTCAGGCCCACTTGTTGTGACCTCTCATCGAGAATTTTCATTTTCTCTTGCATCTGATAATGGTTATGGGACAGAAGAGCCATGTCATCTGCAAAATCCAGATAATCAAGCTGTTTAGTCCGATTCCACTGGTTTCCATTTCTGTTGTGTGATGTCGATGTTTTCATGACCCAATCTATTGCTAGTAAGAAAAGAAATGGAGACAAGAGGCATCCCTGTCTCACTCCCGTTCTAATCCTAAACAGTTATGTAAGTTGTCCTTCATGAAGAACTCTGCATGTCATGTCTTCATAGGTCTTCTTTATTAAGTTAATGATCTTCATGGGAACTCCATAATGCCTCATCAATTTACAAAGCGATTCTCTGTCAACACTGTCAAATGCCTTTTCATAGTCCACGAATCCGATGTATAGCGGTGAATTCCATTCCAGACTTTGTTCAACTATTATTCTCAATGTGGCTATCTGGTTTGTACAGGATCTATTTTGTCGAAAACCTGCTTGTTCATCTCTCAGTTGCTTGTCTATGGACTCTTTTAATCTCTCAAGGATGATTCTGTTTAATACTTTTCCTGGCACTGATAGTAACATTATTCCTCTATAATTTGTGCACTCTTGTAAATTTCTTTTCTTAGGCAACTTGACCAGATAGCCTTCCTTCCATTCTGCTGGTATTTCCTCTCTCTCCCAGAGTTTGCTAAGCAGTTTGTATAATATCTCTTTAGAAGTATCAATATTTGTTTTGATGGCCTCTGCTGGAATGCAATCTGGACCAGCTGCTTTTCCATCTTTCAGAAGCTTTATGGCTTTCTTTATTTCTTCTCTACTTGGTCGTTTACAGCTGATTTGTAGCTCCTCTTCTGCTGGCTGGATGTCTGGGGGTTAGTTCGAGATGGTCTATTGAGAAGTTCCTCAAAATGTTCTGTCCATCTCTTCATTTGTTCTTGTATATTACTAAGCAATTTTCCATTCTTATCTTTTATGAGGCCATTTGCTTGCTTATATTTCCCTGTTAGCTTCTTTGTGTTGTTGTACAGGTCCCTCATATTTCCTTTGGCTGCAGCTTCCTCTGCTTCCCTTACCAAATCATCAATATATTTCATGTTGTCTCTTTTGATGTTTCTTCTTACTTCCTTGTTTGCTTCTATGTACACTTCATGAGCCTTGGCTTTGGAGCTTCTGGTTTTGCTTCTGTTTAAATCTGCTTTCATGTTTTTCCTGTCTTCTATCTTACTAATGGTTTCTGTTGTTATCCATGCTCTCTGCTGATGTTCTCTTGTTCTCAGTACTTCTTAACATGTTTCGTTCCATATATTTTTTACTTGTTGCCAGTGGTCTTCTGTATCTGTTTCATCTTCCAGCTATTGGAGTACCTGGAATCTTCAACTCAAATGTGAAGTCAGTCCTATTGTATGGCTCTGAGACATGGAGAACAACAAAAACAACAACCAAAAAGCTACAGACTTTTATAAACGGGTGCTTGCGTAGAATAGAAGGACTAAAATGGTATGACAAAGTCACAAATGTGGAATTGATGACAAGAACCAGACAAGTGCCAGTGGAACAAGAGTTGAGAAGAAGATGCTGGCTATGAATAGGACACACATTGAGGAAACCTGTTGATAGCATTACAAGGCAGTCCTTGTTCTAGAATCCACAGGGAAAGAGAGGCAGTGGTAGACCAAAAAACACATGGAGAAGAGAACTGGAAACAGAGGTGAAAATGATGAGGAAAACATGGAAAGAACTTGAGCGGATGGCACAGGACAGGAAGACTTGGCATGTGTTTGTTGAAGGCCTATGCTCCTTGGGGAGCTAAAGGGTATTGATTGATTGAATGGTCGTCTCAAAGAACAGGGCTTCCCCAGAATGCATAATCAAAAGTAAATATAACCGTTTTAAAACAAGTCAGTAGCATTCAAATACCTGGGAACATTAATAATAATGGATGGAAGATGCATCTCAGAAGTGAAGAGCAGAATAGCTCAGGCAAAAGTAGCATTCTATAAAATGAAGAGTATTTTATGCAACAATTCTTTGTCATGGGGACAATTAGTAAACAAATAGGGAAGACACTAGAGGCAACAGAGATGTGGTTTTACAGAAGAATGTGAAAAATACCATGGACAGCCAAAAAGAGTAATGTGGACATCCTGAAAGAGGCCAATATACAAAGGACGCTTATTTCACAAGTTAGAAAGAAGCAGTCCACTGTTTTGGGGGCATGTTATGAGAAGAGGAAAGCTGGAATATATCATAACAACAGGTAAGATTGAAGGAAAAAGAGATAGGGGAAGACAAAGAGAACAAATACTGGACATTTTGACATCGTGACATGGAAAGAAATCAACAGCAGAATTGAGAAATTGTACTGGAGACAGGAAGTTGTGGAGAGACATGATCTCCTACGCCACTAGGCATATCAGGAATTCATTGAAATTGATTAAATTACATGATTTTTCAAGCCAAAGTCAGCTGATAATTCACACCAAATTAAATGGTGTTGTGTTCACCAGGTAAAAAGATTTATTGCCTTCAGATCAAGAGAAAGGGCAAGCAACTAAAGTAGTGACTTTATAGAAGGCACAAACAGTCGTTAGTAAATGCTGCACCACAAACATCATACTTGTAAGGCTTCTCTCCTGCATACTTGTATTATTTTATGTATATTTAGGCTATGTCTTACAGTAAATGCTGCACCACAAACATCACACTTGTAAGTAGGTACCACAAACTGATTTTTCATATTTGTTAAATTGACAATTCAATAAGATATTTAGAAAGTACATTATAAAAAAAAAAACCAAAATTTAAAAAAAAACATCAAAATCGGTCTTAAAATAAAATAGTTATGAATTTTTATTTTATTTTTCGACTTCGAAATTTTATCGCTCCATCTGAAAGTGAAAATGGGTCATCTTTGACATCACCAAAGGATCACAAATAACATGTATAAGCACATATAAGGTCATGTTTGTGTTAAAAACTACTTGTAATTGTAAGAAATTAAGAAATGGAGGACATAAACAGGCCATTATACTCTTTTCAAATTTAGAGACAATCAGGTTAGTCATGTGTTTTTGGTTACCAAATCAGATCGACACACAATTTTAAAGTGTAAATGCTCAAAATCTATGCACTGTAGACACTAAATATCTATAATATTCAATGTCATAGACATACTGAGTAAGCCCAATTTTTTTCTAAACATGTCACATTATTCTGAACAAGGTTATTATGAGCTGAACATGACAAGAAAGCCAAAAAAACCGAATTCTGCAGAAACCGCTCAATTCATCAAGATTACATGTTTACAAAGAAGAGAAAACATTTACTAATGAAGTTACAGTAATGATCCATATATCATTTTAAAGCTTTTTTCAATCACTTTCAAACAGTACAGAAATAAGCACATTCAATTTTACTTGTTAAACAAAATATAGGCTCAAGTATGCCTTGTTTGGAGAAAATGCACAATTTTTCATATTTTTTGTCGAGCACAAAAAAAAAAAAAAAATCAATTTTAGGTATATTTACGGAAATTTGACTGAATAGCCTGAACGGCTCCTGTGATAAACCCTCTGTGGATGGGAAGGAGCGAAGCTCCTGACCGGGTTGGAAGGAAAGTCCTCAGGTTCCCCAGCCTCGCAATGACATGTCATTGGGCCGAAGGGCTGAAAGCCTAAGTGCCGCTGGTTAAGGAAAAAAAAAAAAAAAAAAAAATCATACATCATTTTAAAGCCTTTTTACAGCTCTTTGCAATGGAATTCAAATAAACTAATGTGTATATGACATATTCTGCGATGTGTCACTTTTTAGAAATGTCTTATTATTCCCAATCTCGTTAAGAAAGAATCCTACAGTCCGGTTTTGCAGACAATGATATTAAATTCGCCCTCAAATAATTAAATTGCCAGAACAAAAGCTAAGTCGAGCGAAGGACATTTTCGCTGTTCCAACATTGAATCTACTCCCTGCACTCCCCTTGCTAATTCCATTTGTTTTATTGTAGTTCTCGCAGTCATATTTATTTCAGTATAAATTAAATGTTATCAGTTTTCAACAATATATATTCTTACGCAGGTAGTTTCTCTCATTTGTGTGCTCAGTAGAATCCACCTGATAGTTTCTCTCATTTGCATAACACTCAGGGGTGGTTGATCTTTCCGGCGGAACAGCCATCTTGAATGGACACAAGCGAAAAAAAAACTTGTTGGGTTGCTCGTATTTTATGAAAGCTTGCTCTTTCAACAAATCTCAGAAAATGTAGGGAAAATAACTGACTAAATGCTGCTCCACAGACATCACAATTGTACGACTTATTTCCTGTATGCATTTTTCAATGTCTTTGCAGGGAAAATATCTGAATAAATACAACACCTCAAACACCATACATATAAGGTTTATTTCCTGCATGTATTCTTCTGTGTCTTTGTAGGGTACCTATCTTAGTAAATGCTGCATCACAGATATCATACTTGTAAAGCTTTTCCACTTTATGTAATCTTTTATGTTTTTGTAAATTACGAGTGTGAGTAAATGCTGCATCACAAAGATCACACTTGTAAGGCTTCTCTCCAGTATGTATTCTTTGATGAATTTGTAGACCATTGCTCCGAGTAAATGCTGCACCACAAACATCACACATGTAAGGCTTCTCTCCGATATGTATTCTTTTATGAATTTGAAGACTACTGCTCAATGTAAATGCTGCACCACAAACATCACACTTGTAAGGCTTCTCTCCTGTATGTATTCTTTGATGAGTTTGTAGATTACTGCTCCGAGTAAATGCTGCACCACAAACATCACACTTGTAAGGCTTCTCTCCTGTATGTATTCTTTTATGCGTTTGTAGAATATTCTCAGTAACTGCTGCACCACAGACATCACACTTGTAAGGTTTATTTCCTGTATGTATTCTCTATTGATTGGGTTATGAGAAACTATACCCACAATGAACAATTAGGTATAAAATGGACAAATGGAAAATTCCTGGGGGACCTGGATTTCGCAGATGATTTAGCATTCTTAAGCTCAACACCCAGACAATCACAAGAAGCAGTAAATAATTTGTGTCATCTTTCGGGTAAAATAGGTCTCCAAATAAATGCATCTAAAACTAAAGTTATGATCTTTTCTAATGAGACCTTTAATATCATCCTGAACGGGGAAAAACTACAGAAAGTTGAAAGTTTCAATTATTTAGGCAGTAAAATGACTCAGAATGGTGATACAACAAGAGAAATTCATAATAGAATTGCTTTGGCAGCTAGCGCCTTCAATAGATTATCTAACATTTGGAAATTACGATCATTGAATATACATACCAAGCTTCGTCTGTTTAATTCAAATGTTATCTCAGTGTTAACATACGGCTGTGAGAGTTGGAAAATAACAAAATCATTGGAGAACAAGCTGAATACATTCGAGAACAAATGTCTTAGAAAACTCATGAACATCAGTTGGAAAGAATTCAAGACTAATTGACAAATAAGAGAAGACTCTAAGCAGAAATATGTCTCCGACTATATAAGGAAAAGACGATGGTCATATATCGGTCATGTCCTACGAATGCAAAACAACAGAATACCATTGCAGGCACTCACTTGAGTTCCTGAGGGTAAGAGGAAAAAAGGAAGACCAAAAGAAACACTCAGAAGAACAATAATAAGAGAAGGAAGAACGTTGGGATTAAACAATGTGCAAGAGCTAAGAGGAGTGGCTTCACAACGTACAACCTGGAGAGCACTGGTTTCTGCCTTATGCGCCGTGTTTGGTGCTTAAAGAATTTATTATTATTATTATTATGAAGAGAGAGAGGACTGTGAGGTTAGTGAGCCAGTCTGAGAGAGAGAGATAGGACTGTGAGATTAGTGTGGCAGTTTGAGGACAGTGAGGTTAGTGAGAATGTTTTTTGTAGGCTAACTAAGTAACTGCAGCATCAAAAAAGAAAACACCATCTCTGTGTACTGCTTTCATATGCTTATCCAGGACATGAAGTTGGAAGAAATGAGTGTTGCACAGGTGACAAGAATAAACACCTGTAATAATAAAAATAATGAGCAAAGATAAATAATGAAATGCATGTCTTATATGTTTAATTACAATTTGTTAGGAAAGTGTAGTAACAAACACATTAGCACAATTTCCTGATAATTACGTGATTGTTATTCAGGATCAACATAATTGCAATCCAGGCAAACCCATTGGTGCTACATCTCCCTCAGCAAATGTTGAAGTGTATGAATGTTTACTGTACTATAGCATCCTGATTGTATACATGTTCGATGCATCCTCTCATATGTTATACCTGCTAGTCTTATGTTTGGTGCCACATTCCAGCTATCTTTGCCTTTTTGATTTATCTTGGCAGTGTTGTTTTCTAACAGACGATCATTAATTGATCTCAGTATCTCTACCTTGTGCAGAACCAGTGTCCCCACTATGGGTGAGAGTGAAGCTAGTCAGCACTCTTACTGATAAGTCTGTAATAAACGAGCGCCAAGCCTTATCACTCTATCTTTTCCCAAATCTTTCTTATTTTATTTTCTCCCATATTGCACTCTTTCATTGATGTTAAAGTTACACACTTGCTCTTTCATGGTTGTTCAAGTAATCTTTTAATCATGACTATACTTAAACTGTAATCTTCTGTAGCTGCGACTTGTATCTAAAGTGTAACCTTACACTCCTTTGATTTATTCCTCCACCTGGCATTATCTTTTGAGTCCACATTGCATCTAGTGAAAACCATCTGGTTTCATCAAAATCAAACACCTGGGCATGGTACAATTTACCTTACAAGACATGCCAAACTGGGTGTATGGTTAACTTTGTGAGACCAGATGGACAATTAGATTAGTCTCTTTATTGCTAAGCTGCTGTCTAAACAAATGGCACTCAGCATCTCGCAATTACAATAGTGTGATAAGAAAGGCCCTTGACACTGAACAGCACCCTTTGTTTCCAGATGATAGTTGATGGCCGAAGACCCGAATCTTAGATATGAAACAGGGAGATGAAAGGGTCGCTGCCTGCATGGTAAAACAAACTTGACATGCAGGGTGATAGACAGATGGAGGGCTTTGTGACAGTTAGAGGACAGGTGAGTTTTTCTAGCCAGCCAATCGGCAACCCCCAGGGAAACTAACAAAAACTGACAGGCAACATGAAGGAAAGTTTATGGCGAGTGGCCCACCCACTTTTAGACTGACAAGGGACAAGAGAGATCCAAGGCTTGAGCAACCAGATGGACTCTAAGCTACTGGGTAGGGGAGGAGTTAGCCGATTTCTAACACATTGGCTATACTCGCAATATAATGTAGCATATGGTTCACTAGAGATGAGTTTAAAGTTTGCTATAGCATGGTGTCTGCCTGTACCTATACCTTGTAGCAGTAAAGCAGCTTGTGTACCCTGACAATCCTCAGAGCTATGCCAGTGGGAGTTTTACTCCTGGTAGGTTCAACCAAGCTGGACTGGTCTGCGTGGGTTGGGGTTAGACAAAAGCTGGTACCCTGGTCCTCCGGGTTGGGGGTTTTAGCATAGGGCTGACACCCCTGTCTATGAAAAAAAAATTGAAGTTATGGAAACAACAATGAATAAACAAACTTTGCTGCGTGACGGACATCCGGAGTCTAAGGCTCATATGACTGTCAGTGGTGAAAGCCAAAAGGAAACCACTGACATGAGAACGGACGTCCTGACCGCAAAACATGATACAAGAATAGGATTTTGGAATGTTAGGACAATGAATGAGACGGATAAAATAAAACAGGTCACGGCAGAAATGAGAAACTATAGGTTACACATTCTAGGGATAAGCGAGAGCAGATGGACAGGGGCAGGAAAAGTTAAAACAGCAATAGGAGAAACACTACTTTACTCTGGAAGAGAGGATGGACAGCACAATGAAGGTGTAGCCATTATTCTACAGAAGGGAGTAGAAAGGACATTACTGGAATGGAAACCCATCAACAACAGACTGATAAGATTAAGATGAGAGGTAGATTCACCAATACTACAATAATACAATGCTACGCACCAACGAATGACAGCGATGAAGAGGTCAAGGATGAACTCTATTAACAACTGCTGAAAGAAATGGAAGACACACTTAGATATGATCTTATTGTAGTAATGGGAGACCTCAATGTGAAAGTTGGTACACACAATACATATAATGAAAGAGAAATGGGGAAATGCAGCAGCGGAACAGCAAATGAAAACGGGGATAAATTAGTAAGTTTCTGTAGTATTAACAACCTGGTCATTGGAGGAACACTTTTCCCACATAAAGAAACTCACAAATTAACATGGGAATCACCAAATGGTCGGGACAGAAACCAGATAGACCACATCATGATTAACGGTAGATGGAGACATGCATTACAAGATGTGAAGGTAAGAATGGGTGCAGATGTGGGAAGTGATCACCATTTAGTAGTAGCAAAACTGAAAGTGAAACTAAGAAGGGCTGGACCAACTGTAACTACACAGAAAAGGTTTGACATCAGCAAATTGAAGGACTCCCTTACCATAAAAGCTTTTGCGGCCGACATAAAGAAACAATATCAATTTGCCAAAAGTCCGGAAAAGACATTGACTGATGATATAAACCAGAAATTCAACACCATTTCAACAATATATAAGGAAAGCAGCAAATCATGCTTGGGATTCCAGGAAAGGAAGAAGCAAGACTGGATAACACCAGAAACATTAAACACCATAACACTGAGAAAGGAAATGAAAAGAAAGAAAACAGAAGCGAACTCCCCCAGGTTAAAGCAACTATATAGCGAACAGTACAGTCAGCTGGACAAGGAAGTTAAACGCCAAACCCGAGCCAACAAAAGGAATTTCCTAGACGATCTTGCAAGACAGGCAGAAGAGGCAGCACTGAGAAATGAACAAAGCACAGTATACAAAATAACTAAATTCATCAGCGGAAAACGAGGGGCAAACAATATTACATTAGTAAGAGATAAGCAAGGAAATCTCATCACGACAGCAGAGGGACAGGAAACAAGATGGGCAGAGCACTTCAGAGAAACTCTGAACAAGGAACCACCAGAGACACAATTGAATGTTCCTGAGGCTGAAAACGATCTAGATGTAAATACAGACATTCCACGAAAAGAAGAAATCATCACAGCAATCAAAGGGTTAAAGAACGGAAAAGCTCCTGGCCATGATAACTTAAATGCAGAGCTATTTAAGACAGACCCTGAGCTAGCAGCAGAACTATTAGAACCACTATTTGCACAAGACTGGAAAACGGGGACAACACCATCAGAGTGGAACAGAGGAATAATTGTCAAACTGCCAAAGAAGGGAGATCTTGCAGACTGCAATAATTGGAGAGGAATCACTCTTCTCTCAGTTCCCAGCAAATTCTAGGCAGGATAATTATACAGAGAATTTCAAAAGCAGTAGACCACAAACTGAGGAAAGAACAAGCAGGATTTAGAAAGAACAGAAGATGTGTAGATCATATATTCACTCTCAGGAACATAATAGAGCAGTGCTCAGAATGGCAAAGACAGCTTTACATTAATTTCGTTGATTTTGAAAAGGCTTTTGACAGCATACATAGGGACAGTTTATGGAAAATACTGAGGGCTTATGGAATTCCAAGCTGCATAGTGTCAATCATAAAAGGCCTCTATGCCAACTTTACGTGTAGTGTTGGGCAGAGCAACCTAACCTTTGAGGTGAAGACGGCAGTACGACAGGGATGCCCCTTATCAACCACTCTATTTTTAACAGTCATAGACTGGGTGATGCGCCAGAAAACAGAGGGCAATCCAAGAGGAATAAGATGGACTACATTTTCTACATTGGAAGATCTGGAATATGCAGATGACATTGCACTACTAGCACATTCACATCAACACATCCAGGAAAAAATGGATAGACTTAATAAGTTTAGCCAGCAGGTGGGCTTGAACATCAATTTAAAGAAGTCAGAGATCATGACGCTCAATGTGAGAAACCCTGAGCCCATATCAGTAAGGAATCAGCAACTGGTACAGACAGACACCTTCACATACCTAGGATGTATAGTAACACAAGACGGCGGGGCAGGCGAAGACATCAACATCAGAATGAATAAGGCAAGAACAGCCTTTTTTAGCCTAAACAACATCTGGAAGTCCTCTCAATACAGCACAAGCACAAAATTAAAATTATATCAGAGCTGTGTGCTTTCTGTGCTTCTCTACTGTGCGGAATGCTGGAGAGTTACAGAGAAGGAAATGTCGAAATTGTCCTCTTTTCACACAACATGCCTAAGAAGAATTCACCGAATCTTTTGGCCGAATACCATCACCAACCAAGATCTGCTTACTCGGAGCAAGCAAGAGGACATGCACACCATCATAGCTGGCAGACGCTGGAGCTGGGTTGGCCATGTCCTCAGAAGAGACCCTGATGACATCACAAGAACAGCTATGCTTTGGACCCCTGAAGGAAAATGAAAGAGAGGCCGACCAAAAACAACTTGGTGGAGGACTGTGGAGGCTGAGATGCAAAGAATGAACTAGAGTTGGGGCACTGTATGAAGGATGGCCACCGACCAAGCAAAGAGGAATCAATTTGTTGTTGCCCTACAGGACGCCACTAGGCGTGATGGCCACTGACTGCTTTGACGGTCGGCAGCTAAGGATCAAAGAAGAAGAAGATAGCATGGTGTAGAGAAAAATTCTAAAAGCCTAGCTTTATTAGACGTGCTTATTCCTGTGTGGAAATTGAAGTTTATATATCTAAAATTTATAGTGTTCTTAAATGAATTTGCGAAAGGAAAAAAAGAGGTTAGTGGATCTTTTAAAAACTATTAATAATTTTTATTAGCCTTTAGTTAAGATCACTTTCGCCATTAGCATCATAGCTAAATGTGCAGAAGACAGTTTTACAATAAATCCTTTGCATAAATGAGTAATTCAATAGAAGGATTTTCTTCTAAGATGTTAAGAGGTATTTGATAGTTCATACTTCAACTTCAATTACACTGTTAGATCATCCTTAAAGACTTGCATGTGCACCCACTCCCAGGCATAATGTATTTAACACCTAGCATCTCATGTCATACATAATTACTAGAGAATTTAAATCATCAACCAGTGATATTAAGTGTGAAAACTTATGAAGACATTTGTGTGTCTTCAGTCAAACAGAAGTCTGAGTCAACACATTCTGTGTTTGATGTCTGACCAGAAAGAAGCTAAGGTCATTGGGAAATAGAACACTTTTCATACTTTACTAGGAAACATTATCCAGTGAAAAGCATTTGCATTCTCTTTTTCTTGTCCCTCTCTCAAATAGGTCTCTTTCTTTCTTAATGAGCCAATTTCTGGAGACCTTGTTCATAATATTTTATAAGCCATTACTGGGGACAACTACTGTTGTAGCCACCCCAATATACATGATACAACAGTGTCATACACCTGAATGACTTGTACCATAGATTGACGCCAGTGTCTGAAGATCAAGGCCTCTATAATATTTTCTATTGATGCAACAGACATCCTTTTTGAACCCTTAAAAGCATGGACTGAGAGTGTGACACAATAACTGCCCTGGTTACTGCAGTAACTGCCTCTATCTCCATTATGTACACATTAAGCAAGTTTAATTAAAATTTGTAAATAGATTTAATTTTTAAGAAAGGCCACTTGCTGCTTAGTATTAAATGTCATACTGTGCTGATATTGAAATCATGTAAACGTGAAGCCAAAATATGAATTTAAAATAATAACATTGCTATTATACATACCTTTCTCATCTTCAAATAAGCATAACTGTTGTTGACTTTCTGTCATGTCCAAGAAGTCAGTATACTGTATCTCAGTTTTAGTACAGCTGTTGTCACAATCAGCCTGAAACAAATTTTGATCAATCCAGGCATTTATGACAAATTATCATTATCACTTTTAGCTCCCTAAACAGCCTAGGCCTTCAACAAATTTCTGCCAACTCCTCATGTTGTATACTATCAACTCAAGGTGTCTCCATGACTGACTCATATCTTTGACTTTAGTATCCAGTTCTCTACTATGTGTGTTTTTGAGTCTCCCAAAAACTCTTTTACCCTGTTTATTTCAGTATGCTATAAACTAGAGCTATATAATTGAAATGGCTTGACAATGGAGTTGAAGATTGAGATTTTTGTGTTGGACTTTATTTATTTTTCCATTTTTTACACTTGTAATACACAATATTAAAATGTAGAGGATATACGTTTTTTCTGTAATCATTTTCTCATTATTGCCATCACTCATGAACACATACAAAGACATACATGCACAAACACAAATGAACACATATACTTACATATACATGCACAGACAAATGCTCATGTACATACTTATATACACACCATATTCAAATATACAGAGCACACAATTATTTTCTACATGAAATAAGACCATATAAGGTCACAGTAAACTTTAAACATGAAAAACCATTTGAATTGTTTGTTTCCAAAAATAAATAAATAACTACTGTTTGTCTAAACAACATATAAGACTAGTTAACTGGCTGATATAGTTTGTCAAAACATCTGTACATACAACATATAAGGCTAATTATTTTGCCAATATAGTTTGTCTAAACAATGGTACATACAAGATATAAGGTAAATTAACTGGCTGATTTAGTGTGTCTTAACAATGGTACATACAATATCCCACCTCAGTTTTAGCATTATGAGTCTGGAAACTTTCATTATACTCCTGTTTACATTCAACAGGTCCTGAATTTTGATTACAGTACATGATATATTTTAATTATTACATATATTCTGACTGATTCTTTAATGCATTTTGAAAATCAGTTATGGCTATTATAAAGTCCAAGAATGTTTGAAAAGAAATATTATCTATAGTTGCATAAACTCAGTAAAATGCTTACTGACATAACAATGCACTTACAGGAAGAGTCTTTGAAAGTTTAGACTTGTTTTTTGTAACAAGAAGTTGTTGTTGATGAAGAAGGGTTGCTGAGCTTGTCACCCTTGTGCAGCCAATGCCAATTTGAAGAATTTTTATGTGTTCTGCAGCTGCTTATTGGTACTGATTAAAGTGGTTGTGATTGGTTGCCAATAATCAATATACCCTTTAGCTCCCTTCAACAAACTCATGCCAAATCCTCCTGTCACGTGTCAACAGCTCAAGATCTTTCCATGTTTTCCTCATCACTTTCACCTCTGTATCCAGTTCTCTTCTCCATGTGTTTTTTAGTCTACCTCTGCCTTTCTTTTCCTGGGGATTTCAGAACAAGGACCACCTTGTAATGCTATCAACAGATTTCCTCAATTTGTCTTATCCATTGCCAGCATCTTCTTCTCAGCTCTTGTTCCACTGGCACTTGTCTAGTTCTTGTCATCAAGTTCCACATTTGTGACTTTATAATACCATTTCAAACCTTATATTCTATGCAAGCTTCCATTTATGAAAGTCTAACTTTCTGTTGTTGTTCTCAATCTTTCAGAACCATACAATAGGACTGGCTTGACATTTGAGTTGAAGATTATTATCTGCTTTCTTGTTTTTCCTGTCTTCTATCTTGTTTATGGTTTTGGTTGTTATCGATGCTTTGTGCTGATGTTCTTTTTTTCCCAGTAACTCTCCACTGGTCTTGTTCCATATATTTTTTAGTTGTTGCCAGTGGTCTTCTGTTTCGGCTTTATCATCCAGTTGTTGGAGTAATTGGTATGTGTTGGATACTGTGATTGAAACTTTGTCTCTCATTTCTTGATTTCTTAGATATTCCACATTATACACAATTTTATGAGTGTCATTTTTGTTTTTATCTGATTCTCCATCTGCTCCTCTATGTACCTTTACATCACGTATTCATGATCTATACTTCTTATTTATCTCATGGTGATATCCATGTTGCTTTATATATTCTTTTATGTGGAAATATGCTTCACCCTGTAGCCAGTTGATTTGAAGCACAGAAGTTTATTAATAGTTCCATATTCTTGTTCATCATACTAATCCATGTTTTCCCGTGACTTCTTCAAAGCTGGTGTTGTCTGTTCCTGTTTTTGCATTTAGGTCCCCCATCAAAATTTTGGTTGTTGAAGAGCCAAGTAATAGCTTTCTTCTGTCTGTGGAATGTACTGGGCAAGTGAGCAGCACACGGCTGTTTGTGCCCTATACCAGAGCGCTCTTTTAGTTTCGGTGACCGGAATTCTGACACCGGGTATAAAATTTTGTGTGCACCGTAAAAGACTATTTAAGTTTTTGGCGGGGAAAATCAGCTGATGTGTGAGTAAAATCAGTAAAATATAAATCATTACACACTCGTTCTGGATAAACACAGCGCTAAAATTCTTTTGTGTGTAATGTTATGATGTATGTATAAAAGCATTACCTCGTCATCTACACAAGCACACACATGTTTCAGAAGGCACTCAGTAAAAGCATGTTCAGTTTGTAGCCATGTTTATTTACAGAATATCGTACATGTCAAGATTCGCATTATATTACAATGTGTGGTAACAGCGTCATCATTTAAGGAAATTCATAAAATAAGTAATCTTTTTATTAATTTAATATCTAAAAATCGGCCCATTCGTTTGAGTTTATAATTATAAAGACTTCTCGAAGGGAAGCTAAAGATTATTTCCACATACTTTTTTTTTTGGTTTCATATCTTGAGAATGTGTGGTAGTCAGTTTTGTGAGTGTGGCATTACAAGAACAAGCATATTGTCACCAGATTTTATAGCATTTAAATCCCTTTAAACGCATTCCTGATACCCACAAATCTTAAATAAGGTAGTAAAAAAATAACTTTTTGTAAAACACCATCTGTTTTTGCATTTTCATTCATTTATAATGATATTTAGCTACGTATATAAGCGTCAGAAAACATGTAAAGCTATAGATAGATTACTTCCACATAATTTGATCTATCTTTCAAGTCTTGTTAATCTTCTATTTATAATATGAAAATTTTTTTAAATTGTGTGTGAGATAAGGACTGTTCCATTGGTGTTCTTTGGTAGACAATCCTGTGCACACGACGGCTGCCATCGAATTATACGTAACTGTTTGTATATCTTCTTTCATTCAAAGTTACAATGCAGGTAGTAAATTTAGAGAAACCAAATTCTAAATCTAATACCATCCTTTTATCAATGGCTAGAGTCAGAGATACATATGATAATTTAGAAATATTTATGAATGGCATGAAAGCTCAGATAGAGTCACTAAAATATTTAGAGTGGGATGGTAAACAAGTTGTTGTTTTCTTATTCGGGGATTATTTCCTTGTTTTGCTGGAGACACCACAGACATGGGTATATTCCTTGAGCTCCAGACAAACCAGACATTTTCATCAAAGACATCCAGAGAGCATACAACTTGCAAACTAAGAAGTTTGGCCATGTTGATAAGAGATTACAATAGATATATGAAATATGGGAAAGGGAATAAAAGGCAAGTGGCACATTACCATAATTGTTTACACAAACCAATGTTAGAGATTGAAATTGAAAATGTAGCTCCTCCTTACCTTCATATTTTATTAGGCATTGTTTTGAAACACCACATACTTCTAGAACAGGTAGCTGATACAATAGACGCAAAGATATTTGAGAATTCGCAAGAGATACATGCAAACATTAGTACTTTTAAGAACTTGAAGAGATTTAGTAGGAACTGGAAATAGGCAGAAGAATTAGGAGCTAAAATTGAATTTTTCAGGTAGGTATTGAACTTTGTGAGGATAAGGAGGAGACAGATAATTTTGAAGTTAGACTTGAAAATGCACAAGATGCGCTGGCCAAACTTCAGTTTCAAGATCTGTGTACTAGGTCTGGTCCAGTTTGCTCACACATGGACAAGGTACTAGTCAAACACAAAATCATACAACAGGCTTATAATAGCAGAGCATTTATAGGGAATCACTGCCACAGATATCTCACACAAAAAGTTTATAAAGATCTTACAAGAGCAATCATTACACAAACACTGAAAATTACAGACAAACAAGATATAACTAACATAGCTTTTATTGCCCAAGAACAATTCAACTCACAGAAAGAAGCATTTGAGAAAGTACACAACAAAATATCACACAGTAAACCAATTAGTAAAGAATCAATAACAGCATCGATAGAGACTTATATGTCTTTGTTCAGAAAGCTATTCCCTAGTAAGACAATTCATAAACAGCACATATTAGAAAAACATTGCGCAGACTGGATCAGAACTCATGATGTATGATTGAGATAATTGTTAGCTCTCATGTTCTGGGGACAATTGGGTGTGTTATTTTAAGGTTATAAATGTGGACATGCAATTTAAACTTTCAATAATTAATGTTTGACGCATGAAACCAAAACAAAACTTTGATATCCATTTTCTGCAGGTTTTCTACTTTTGATTTCTGTAATTTGTTATGCATGTTGATTGTGACCGTTTTAGTGTAAATTTAATTAGAAACAAACCATAACAAAATGTAAAAAAAAACCGTAAATTTTACACTATTTCAGACTATTATATCTTCTGTTCTAATTGTGATAAAATGTTTGTTCTTGTTCTAAAATTTACTCTAACATTTCTAGTCTAGCTTTACGCAAAATTAAAGCCGGTATTTATAATAATAAAGTAGCATAAAAGCAATTCAAACATGTTTTGGGGACAATTGGGTGTGTTATTTTAAGGTAATAAATGTGGACTTGCAATTTAAACTTTCAATAATTAATGTTTGACGCATGAAACCAAAACAAAACTTTGATATCCATTTTCTGCAGGTTTTCTACTTTTGATTTCTGTAATTTGTTATGCATGTTGATTGTGACCGTTTTAGTGTAAATTTAATTAGAAACAAACCATAACAAAATGTAAAAAAAAAAACGTAAATTTTACACTATTTCAGACTATTATATCTTCTGTTCTAATTGTGATAAAATGTTTGTTCTTGTTCTAAAATTTACTCTAACATTTCTAGTTTAGCTTTACGCAAAATTAAAGCCGGTATTTTCAATAATAAAGTAGCATAAAAGCAATTCAAACATGTTTTGGGGACAATTGGGTGTGTTATTTTAAGGTAATAAATGTGGACTTGCAATTTAAACTTTCAATAATTAATGTTTGACGCATGAAACCAAAACAAATCTTTGATATCCATTTTCTGCATGTTTTCTACTTTTGATTTCTGTAATTTGTTATGCATGTTGATTGTGACCGATTGAGTGAAAATTGCATTATAAACAAACCATAACAAAATATAAAAAAAACGTAAATTTTACACTATTTCAGACTATTATATCTTCTGTTCTAATTGTGATAAAATGTTTGTTCTTGTTCTAAAATTTACTCTAACATTTCTAGTCTAGCTTTACGCAAAATTAAAGCCGGTATTTATAATAAAAAAGTAGCCTAAAAGCATTAATTAAGCCCTATCAAAAGTAAACATCGCCACATGTTTTTCCCATTAGGAAGCTGACCACGTGACCTCTGTCAAGTGGGCTATAAATAGCGCGGTCGGGGAAAAAATGGAAATAACTAAAAGATCGCTCGCAAACAGCCGTGAGCACAGTCTGGGCTACCTCAAATTAATATGAAATTAATATGAAACAAATATAAAGGTATGTTATCAGGCACTCGCAGGAAATAAAGAAGTAGAACACCAGACAACAGAAAAACAACAGACATGAGTGGCTTACCCAGGATTTGAACACTGGACCTTCCGTGCGACAACCCCGCCTAGCCATGCAAGCGAATCACACTATCCGCTCTGCCATCTACGCATCATCAAAAAATGATGTTTCAATGGCAGGTCAATAGTGCGAACCACAATACACGACACCAGAAGTCCTCCATGGGCAGTTCAGCCTATTAATGACGCAATCACTTCTGTTGTATTTCTATCAAGCAGTATAGGCCGAATCCAACAAGATCCTTAGGACCTTAATACTGTGTCCAGTAAATGATAGTAGATTAGAACAGTGAGAACAGGATAGTGGGTAGGTTTGGTATTGTACAAACATTTATTACAAATAAGGGAGGGAAACCTGAGGCCTGTAAACAGCAAATTAATATGAAATTAATATGAAACAAATATAAAGGTATGTTATCAGGCACTCGCAGGAAATAAAGAAGTAGAACACCAGACAACAGAAAAACAACAGACATGAGTGGCTTACCCAGGATTTGAACACTGGACCTTCCGTGCGACAACCCCGCCTAGCCATGCAAGCGAATCACACTATCCGCTCTGCCATCTACGCATCATCAAAAAATGATGTTTCAATGGCAGGTCAATAGTGCGAACCACAATACACGACACCAGAAGTCCTCCATGGGCAGTTCAGCCTATTAATGACGCAATCACTTCTGTTGTATTTCTATCAAGCAGTATAGGCCGAATCCAACAAGATCCTTAGGACCTTAATACTGTGTCCAGTAAATGATAGTAGATTAGAACAGTGAGAACAGGATAGTGGGTAGGTTTGGTATTGTACAAACATTTATTACAAATAAGGGAGGGAAACCTGAGGCCTGTAAACAGCAAATTAATATGAAATTAATATGAAACAAATATAAAGGTATGTTATCAGGCACTCGCAGGAAATAAAGAAGTAGAACACCAGACAACAGAAAAACAACAGACATGAGTGGCTTACCCAGGATTTGAACACTGGACCTTCCGTGCGACAACCCCGCCTAGCCATGCAAGCGAATCACACTATCCGCTCTGCCATCTACGCATCATCAAAAAATGATGTTTCAATAGCAGGTCAATAGTGCGAACCACAATACACGACACCAGAAGTCCTCCATGGGCAGTTCAGCCTATTAATGACGCAATCACTTCTGTTGTATTTCTATCAAGCAGTATAGGCCGAATCCAACAAGATCCTTAGGACCTTAATACTGTGTCCAGTAAATGATAGTAGACTAGAACAGTGAGAACAGGATAGTGGGTAGGTTTGGTATTGTACAAACATTTATTACAAATAAGGGAGGGAAACCTGAGGCCTGTAAACAGCAAATTAATATGAAATTAATATGAAACAAATATAAAGGTATGTTATCAGGCACTCGCAGGAAATAAAGAAGTAGAACACCAGACAACAGAAAAACAACAGACATGAGTGGCTTACCCAGGATTTGAACACTGGACCTTCCGTGCGACAACCCCGCCTAGCCATGCAAGCGAATCACACTATCCGCTCTGCCATCTACGCATCATCAAAAAATGATGTTTCAATGGCAGGTCAATAGTGCGAACCACAATACAACAGAAGTGATTGCGTCATTAATAGGCTGAACTGCCCATGGAGGACTTCTGGTGTCGTGTATTGTGGTTCGCACTATTGACCTGCCATTGAAACATCATTTTTTGATGATGCGTAGATGGCAGAGCGGATAGTGTGATTCGCTTGCATGGCTAGGCGGGTTTGTCGCACGGAAGGTCCAGTGTTCAAATCCTGGGTAAGCCACTCATGTCTGTTGTTTTTCTGTTGTCTGGTGTTCTACTTCTTTATTTCCTGCGAGTGCCTGATAACATACCTTTATATTTGTTTCATATTAATTTCATATTAATTTGCTGTTTACAGGCCTCAGGTTTCCCTCCCTTATTTGTAATAAATGTTTGTACAATACCAAACCTACCCACTATCCTGTTCTCACTGTTCTAATCTACTATCATTTACTGGACACAGTATTAAGGTCCTAAGGATCTTGTTGGATTCGGCCTATACTGCTTGATAGAAATACAACAGAAGTGATTGCGTCATTAATAGGCTGAACTGCCCATGGAGGACTTCTGGTGTCGTGTATTGTGGTTCGCACTATTGACCTGCCATTGAAACATCATTTTTTGATGATGCGTAGATGGCAGAGCGGATAGTGTGATTCGCTTGCATGGCTAGGCGGGGTTGTCGCACGGAAGGTCCAGTGTTCAAATCCTGGGTAAGCCACTCATGTCTGTTGTTTTTCTGTTGTCTGGTGTTCTACTTCTTTATTTCCTGCGAGTGCCTGATAACATACCTTTATATTTGTTTCATATTAATTTCATATTAATTTGCTGTTTACAGGCCTCAGGTTTCCCTCCCTTATTTGTAATAAATGTCTGGGCTACCTCAATGGATGGGTACAGTAGTGGTAATTAGGTATAAGTGTTGAGGTTTAAATATTGTATGTGCTTGGTGAGTCTTGTGTATTCTGTTCATAGTTGTAAGACCCAACTTCAGGGGGGTGGGAGATGTGCCAGATATTTTAGAAAGCAAGTTATTATAAACCCAGTACAATAAACAGATCTCAAATTTATTTGTATGAAAAATAGCACTAAAAGTGTTAATTTAATGTATATAGTGTACTTCATGCATTAACCTTGAATAATGGTGCAAATTAAATTTTAAAATTAAGTTTAATACGTTCACAGCTGTATGAAATAATGCTAGATATTAAGCATAAAAGCACTCATGTTTTATGTGCCTGTAAAGACGTGTTTCCTAATTCTACTGGCGCACTACTGCACAAAGTACACATAAAATAAAATATTTCTTTTCGTTTAATACAAGAAGACATATTTTTACCTCTGCTTTGCATTTCTAGCATGTTTTGTGAGCTAGAAGATAATAGGGCACATGGTTTTTTAAGATGTTGTAAAGGGGTGGGGACTTCTAGAAAAATTAAGAAAAACTGGTTCAGACAGAGAAACATTTTGAAAATTGATTAAGCTCTATGACTCAGATCACAAACATACCCTCATCAAACATGTATAACTCTTCACTAATTATTCAGATTGCAATACATATGTCAAGTTAAAAAAAATATTTGCTTCATGTTTCTTGTGTTAGCAGTATCTCCAAATACCAGCATGTTACGAACTGTTTAAGACTTTGTCACATATATTTGATTTTCAGATTGACAACAACAAAAAACGGAAAACAAAATCCAATTTCTGGATCAAAGAATAAAAGAGTATATAAATAACAGATTTTAAAGTGAACGTTCTGTTTACTTCTTTTTAAAAACTTAGATTTAGCCAAGTATGTTAAACTGGCAGACCTCTATTAAAATATTTCATGTGCCATAAGCAATTGCTTATCACAACATTAGGTTACTAAGGACTGCTAAGGGAGTAAAAAATATTATAGGGGGATGGAAATGGTTGTATAACACTTAGGTGTACATATTATTGGATGTATTCATGTATTGAATTTATATTATTGGATGTATTCATGTATTGAATTTATGTTATTGGATGTATTCATGTAATAATTTATCAGAAATAATGTTTTGCAAGTAGACACCTGTCTTGTCTCGCTATTGCTAACTCGTACTGAGCCATGTTGTCATTCATCCTACATGCAGACACCTGAGACACGCTCATCTCATACACAATAGAAATAGGTGGGCTTGAGGACATATATTATCCCCTATTTTTACTTGTTACAGGTTTTATTCGTGTCATCAAACCTGAGGTCGTATGTCCAGTCAATCCAGTTGCCTGGAACAATCGCAGGAGCACAGTGATTGCACAGGAGCTACATCTTTAGTCCCCCTCAGTCTTGGGTGGGCTAACGAAACGATCATCAGTGGGTGTTGTGTGCAAGAAATTAAGGACAGAACTGTTTCAAGAGATAAGTACACATTAGTACCATTTCTGTCAGCAATTGTAAGCATTTTACTGTCAAGGACGAAAAACTGAGTAGCACAGCAAGAGACGAGAATAATAGCATAGCTGATAAATTCTATATATGTAATTAACAGCACAGCTGATACATTTACTATAATTGAGTAACAGCACAGCTGATAAAATTTTGTTCCTATAATTGGAAAACTTGTAATATATATATATATATATATATATATATATATATCTATATATATATATATATATATATATATATATATATATATATATATATCTATATATATATATATATATATATATATATATATATATATATATGAGCGTCCGATTGACAGAGTTGTTACAGCGCTGGTCTCTCGTGGCTAAGGTGATGGGTTCGATTCATGGTATCATCGCGCTCCAGTCTACCCAGCTGTAAATGGATAACTGACTTTGCTCTTGAGTTAGGGAAGGAAAAGTCTCGAGGAAGGGAACTGGTCACCCCACCTCTTGATGCTGGACCTAGTAAAGTAAAGTCTCTAACACTTCATTCTCCTACGGCAGTATCTGCTATGGGACTATCTTGACCTTTTTATATACGATATGTGCTCTTTAATAATTATAATCACAGTGTTTTATACATATATATATAATCACACTTTGATTATTATTAAAGAGAGTCAGAGGTAAACCAAAAAAAAAAAAAACAAACACACACACACACAGACAAGATAACTAGATACAGAACTGAAAAAGAAGAGGAATTTGTGGAAAGACCTCGCGCGAAAGGCATCAGACAGGAGTTTTTGGCATGCGTTTGTTGAAGGCCTATGCTCCTTGGGGAGCTAACAGGTATCTTAAAATATTTCTGCATGTTTTAAAGTCAATACATGTCATTATCTTACAAACAAATTAATATTTATTTATTAATTTTGTAACGTGATTATAATTATTTACTGTCGTGACCACCGGAGGATCATCATTTATGCTATTCGTATTTCGTACGAATGTTTCCTTACTTGTAAACTCCGATTCCAAGTACAAAGTAAACGAAAAGTTAGAAGAGGACATCGGTAGGGCTGAAGGCGAACATTACCCCTAGGTCTGTCTATTCTCAACACCTCTTCTAAATTTATAGGTAAGTTGGATGCTTGCAAATAATCTAATATTGGTATTCTCATTTGCTCATACCTCTTACATTTTAACAAGAAATGTTCTATATTATTGTCTTGAAGACATCCTGCACAGTAAAGTTCTTCTATTCTGAAATAGCCTTTTCCCAGCTGTAGTCTGAGAAGTTTCTTATTACTGGGAATGTTCAATTCCCTAGATGTCTGACATTGTCTTGTTGGAGTCTTGAACATCATATATGCATGTCTTCCTTTCAGATTTTTATCCCACTCAGCTTTCCATTCATCTGTTATTAAATCTTTAATTAAGCTCTTAATCTCTGATTTACTCATCCCTACATTTATTAGATTTTTATCAGATCTACCTTTCTTGGCTTCTTTATCTGCCTTTTCCTTTCCTTCTATGCCAACATGTGAAGGTATCCAAGCAATTAAGACTGAACATCCTCTGGAATATAAGTATGTAGTAGCCAGAAATATCTCCTCTGCTATATCAAGTCAACTACATTCTTGTAAGTTTCTAAGTGCTTTAATTGTTGAAAGAGAGTCAGTTAAAACTGTTAATTTTTTGGGAGGGTTATTAGAGAATATTTCTAGTGCTTTTAGTATTGCCACCATCTCTGCAGTGAAAACAGATGTATTTTCCATATTGGAATATATATTCCTATCCCCAATTTGCCATCCTCTCCAGTGGATCCATCTGTGTACACAGTAATGCTGTCTTTTGATATTTGTTGTATATATTTATTGGCGGTGCTTTTAATATTTTCTATATTATTTGTTTTCTTAAGTATTTCTGCTAGGTGATAGTCCGTGTCTGGTTTCTTGATCTCCCAGGGCGGAATCACTGGCTTGTATTCACAACTGTTATTAATTGATGTAATTAATCTACCCAGATGAACAATTTCCTCCATACACTTCCATCCTGTAGGGTATCGAGTGGTATTCATTGGCTTGGCCTGAGTTGTTAGTTTGGCATCTGGTAAAAGCTGTATGTGCTGGGTGAGACTTATCTAACATAACTCTGTTCATGTCATTTAGTCTTAACTCCTTTCTCCGTAATTCTAAGGGTATAATTCCTAAAGCCACCTCTGTAGCTCCCATTGATGTTGATCTGATTGCACCTGCTATTGTACATAAAGCCTGATGCTGAATTCTGTCTAATTTAATCTTGTTACTGTGTGCAGCAGAGTCATATATTATACATCCATAATCTATTTTTCCTCTAAAAAAGATTTATAAAAATTGAGCATTGTCTTAGTGATTGCACCCCATCCATTACCTTTCAAATATCTTAATAAGTTAGTCAATCCTCTGCAAGACTCCACTAGTTTATCTATGTGTTTATTCCAGTTCACTGTTGGTCCAATATCATTCCTAGATATCGAGTGGTTTGTACTGTATTAATGTTTTGCAATTGGATATTTATGTCTATAATTTTATTTTTTACTATCCTACCTTTCTTCTTCTTTGATCCATAACCGCCAACCGTCAAAGCAGTCAGCGGCCATCACGCCTGGTGGCGTCTTGTAGGGCAGGAACAAATTGATTCCACTTTGCTCAGGCGGTGGCCATCCTTCGTACAGTGCCCCAACTGTGGTTCATTCTTTGCATCTCAGCTTCCACAGTTCTCCGCCAAGTTGTTTTTGGTCGGCCTCTCTTTCGCTTTCCCTCGGGGGTCCATAGCATAGCTGTTCTTGTGATGGTATCAGGGTCCCTTCTGAGGACATGGCCAACCCAACTCCAGCGTCTGCCAGCTATGATGGTGTGCATGTCCTCCTGGTTACTCCAAATAAGTAGTTCTTGGTTGCTGATGGTGTTTGGCCAAAAGATTCGGAGAATTTTCCTTAGGCAGATTGTGTGGAAGGAGGACAGTTTCGACATTTCCTTCTCTGTTACTCTCCAACATTCCGCACCATAGAAAAGCACAAAAAGTACACAGCTCTCATACAGTCTTAATTTGGTGTTTGTGCTGTACTGGGAAGACTTCCAAATGTTGTTGAGAACAGCAAAGGCTGTTCTCGCTTTATTCATTCTGTTGTTAATGTCCTTGCTTGTTCCGCCGTCAGGTGTTACTATGCTTCCTAGGTAAGTAAATATGTCTGTCTGTTCTATCTTCTGGTTCCTTACTGTTATTGGCTCAGGATTGCCCACATTTAGTGTCATGACCTCTGTCTTCTTCAAATTGATGTTCAGGCCAACCTGCTGGACATACTTATTCAGTCTATCGGTTTTGTCTTGAATGTGTTGGTGTGAATGCGCGAGTAGTACAATGTCATCTGCATATTCCAAATCTTCCAATGTAGAAAACGTTGTCCATCTAATTCTTCTTGGACTGCCCTCTGTTGTCTGGTGCATCACCCAATCTATGACTGTCAAAAATAATGTTGTTGATAAGGGGCATCCCTGTCGTACTCCTGTTTTCACTTCGAAAGTTACATTACTCGATCCAACACTGCACGTAAAGTTAGAATAGAGGCTTTTTATAATGGAAACAATGTGGCTGGGAATTCCATAAGCCCTCAGAATTTTCCTTAGGCTGTCCCTGTGTATGCTGTCGAAAGCCTTTTCAAAATCAACAAAGTTAATGTACAGCTGTCTCTGCCATTCTGAGCACTGCTCTATAGTGTTCCTGAGGGCAAATATATGATCTGCACATCTTCTGTTCTTTCTGAAGCCCGCTTGTTCTTTCCTCAGTTTATGGTCAACTGCTTTTGAAATTCTCTGGCTGATTATCCTGCCTAGTATTTTGCTGGGAACTGAGAGGAAGGTAATTCCTCTCCAGTTGTTGCAGTCTGCAAGGTCGCCCTTCTTGGGCAATTTGACAATTATTTCTTTACTTCACTCTGTTGGTGTTGTCTCAGTTTCACAGACTTGTGCAAATAGTGGTTCTAATAGTTCTGCTGCTAGTTCAGGGTCTGTCTTGAATAGCTCAGCATTCAGATTGTCGTGACCAGGCACTTTTCCATTTTTTTGCCCTTTGATAGCTGTGATAATTTTTTCTTTTCGTGGAATGTCTGTATTTACATCTAAGTCATTTTCAGCATCAGGAACATTCAGCTGAGTCTCTGGTGGTTTCTTATTCTGTGTTTCTCTGAAGTGCTCTGCCCATCTTGTTTCCTGCCCCTGTGCTGTGGTGATGAGATTTCCTTGCTTGTCTCTTACTAACATTATGTTGTTTGCACCTCGTTTTCCACTGATAGCTTTAGTTATTTTATAAACTGTGCTTTGTTCATTTCTCAGTGCTGCCTCTTCTGCCTGTCTTGCAAGGTCATCCAGAAATGTCCTTTTGTTAGCACGGGTTTGACGTTTTACTTCCTTGTCCAGCTGACTGTACTGTTCACTATATATTGCCTTTAACCTGGGAGACTTAGCTTCTGTTTTCTTTCTTTTCATTTCCTTTCTCTTCGCTATGGTGTTTAGCGTTTCTGGTGTTATCCAGTCTTGGCTCTTTCTTTCCTGGAATCCCAAGCATGACTTGCTGCTTTCTTTGTATATTGTTGAGATGGTGTTGAATTTCTGGTCCACATCGTCGGTCTCTGTTCTTTCCTGGCTTTTGGTAATCAGATATCGTCTCTTTACGTCGACCACGAACGCTTTTCTGGTGAGGGGGTCCTTAAGTTTCGTGATGTTATATCTTTTCTGTTTGACTGCAACTGGTCCAGCAGCTCTGAGTTTCACCTTCAGTCTTGCTACTACTAGGTGATGATCACTTCCCACATCTGCGCCTCTTCTTACTTTCACGTCTTGTAGTGCATGTCTCCATCTGCCATTGATCATTATGTGATCTATCTGGTTTTTGTCTCGTCCGTTTGGTGATTCCCATGTTAACTTGTGCACTTCTTTGTGTTGAAAAAGTGTTCCTCCAATGACCAGGTTGTTAACACTGCAGAAGCTTATTAATTTGTCCCCATTCTCATTTACTGTTCCACTGCCGCATTTCCCCATTGCTCTTTCGTTATAATTATTGTGTGTTCCAGCTTTCGCATTTAGGTCTCCCATTACTATAATAAGAACTAAGATGGTTTGGCCATGTCTGCAGAATGGGAGAAGATCGGCTACCACGACAAGCATGGGAAACAAAGAGCCAGGGATCCAGACCTCCAGGACGACCCAGAGTTCGCTGGGAGGACAACATTAGACAATCTTTGAAGGACCGAGGACTAGAATGGAACCAGGCCAGGAAGAAGACAGCTGATAGAATGGTCTGGCGCTCTCTCTTCCAAACCTCTACACCTCACGGTAGAAGGGGAACGACTAAGTAAGTAAGTAAGTATTACTATAATAAGATCGTACCGGGTACAGTTTCCATTTCCTTTTGTACCTGTTGATAGAACTCGTCCTTGATCTCTTCATCGCTGTCATTTGTTGGTGCATAGCATTGTATAATTGTGGTGTTGGTGAAGCTCCCTCTCAGTCTTGCTCTTATTAGTCTGTTGTTAATGGGTTTCCATTCCAGTAGAGACCTTTCCATTCCTTTCTTAAGGATAATGGCTACACCTTCGTTGTGCTGACCGTCCTCTCTACCAGAATAAAGTACTGTTTCCCCTGTAGCTGTTTTTATTCTCCCCATCCCTGTCCATCTGCTCTCGCTTATTCCCAGGATATGTAGTTTGTAATTCCTCATCTCTGCTGTGATCTGTCTCAGCTTTCCTGCCTCTTTCATAGTTCTGACATTCCAAAAACCAATTCTGGTTTCGTGTTTTGCGGTCTGGGCATCCGTTTTCATGCCACTGGCTTCCTTTTGGCTTTCACCACTGTCAGTCATACGAGCCTGAGACTCCGGATGTCCATCCCGCATCAAAGTATTTTCATTTAATGCTGTTTCCGTAACGTGTGCGATTTTTTACACAGACAGGGGTGTCGACCCTGTGCTAAAACCCCCAACCTGGAGGACCAGGGTACCAGCTTTTGTCTGACCCCTACCCACGCAGACTAGTCCAGCATGGTTGAACCTACCAGGAGTAAATCCTACCTTTACTGAAGATCATTCCCAATGTTTTATTTGTTTTTCAGCTGAAAACCCCATTTTGTCATCCATTTACATACTTTATTTATTTGCTTCTGTAGATCCTTATATAATTTTGGCAGATGTCTCCCAGTCCTTCAAATAGCAACATCATCTGCAAACTGTGACAATTTATTTGTTATATCATTAAAGTCCTCACCTAAATCATTTACCATTATTGTAAAAATTGAAGGAGATATTACTGATCCTTGAGGTATTCCATTTTGTTGTTCATACAGTGTTTTTATTCTGTAACAGTGTAATATATGTAAATGTTAAATATGGTCTTCATAAGGGACAGTGGCAACAGTTGAGAAAAGAAAGTAATTTAAATACATAAATGTGTTCATGTTGTTCTCAATCTGGGGCAATGTTTAAGACTGAAGTGGATTGTTTCAAACTTGAATATGTTCAATATTTTGTTTTCAGGGATACAGAGTGAAGATAGAAAGTGAAGGTGAGGAAGATGGTCATGTTTCTACAGGGAGAGAGAGAGTATGAGTAGCAGTTCCATTTCTGTATACCCTGCTGGGGACAATTGAATATTGGTTCTATTGCACTACATTTCTCTTCATTTGTGAAAAATGTCAAGTCTTCATGTGTTTTCTTCATTAAGTTAATAATCTTCAACAGGACTCCATATTGCCTCATCATTTTCCAAAGTGGTTCTCTATCTGGTTTGGTTTGGTTTGGTTTTAAAGGACTATCTTTATACACACAGACTACTCCATCAGTGCTCTGATCTCCTTCCTTAGATCACACAAGGAGGATATCAGCATAGTGCACAAACTCCATAGCACCAGCGAGAACCCCAGTGTGTGTATATAGGAATCACACATTCTATAAATATTTTTGAGGTGGGAAAGTTTCTAGTTTTTAAATTCAAAGAACAAACTAGGGAACCATTATAAATTAACCATTACTAGCAGATGTGCATACAATTATTAAGTCAAAGAAAATATTGCAGCAGGCTGGTATTTCCTTGTAGGTTGTTTCCAAATAAAATTAATACACTCTCACCCACTTAGAAGTATTTACTTGTCTTAACATTTGTGCTGGTTTTCTGTGAAAAAAAGGGGACAACGCATAAACGTGAGACAGTAAAAAAAAAAAAAAAGTCTAGTGGGGAACTGGTGGCAAGAACAAGAGAAGAGGTGAGAGGAAGATGATGGAGCAGGACAGAATACACATTGAGAAAACTTACTGATAGTATTACAAGAACAAGAGGTGAGAGGAAGATGATGGTGCAGGACAGAATA
The DNA here is from genome assembly GCA_024509875.1 of Oreohelix idahoensis. Taxonomy (NCBI): domain Eukaryota; kingdom Metazoa; phylum Mollusca; class Gastropoda; order Stylommatophora; family Oreohelicidae; genus Oreohelix; species Oreohelix idahoensis. The sequence continues at coordinate 237,053 of JAMPIV010003719.1, read as the reverse complement.
CACATTGAGAAAACTTACTGATAGTATTACAAGACTGTCTTTGTTCTGGAATCCACACAGAAAGACTAGTGGGAAGCAAGTAAAAAAAAACACACGTAGAGAAGGGAACAGGGATAAGACATGACAAGGGTAAAGAAGACATGGAAAGGATGGCACAGTATATAAAAACTTGCTATGCATTTGTTAAAGGCTTATGCTAGAGATAGTTTCCATTTCAGACTTTGTTCCACTATTATTCTTAATGTGGCATTCAGATCTGTACAAGATCTGCTTTGCCTAGAACCTGTTTGTTCTCTACCCATAGACTCTTAAGTTCTTGAGGATGAACCTGTTAAATATTTTTCCTGCAACTAATAATAAAATTATTCACATGTAATTAATTCACTTGTAAATCTTTTGTAAATCTCCCTTCTCAGGTAGTTTGACCAGAGATCCTTCTTTCCATTCTGGTGGTATTTCTTCTCTTTCCCAGACAGTTCCACAAAACAGACACAACTTCTCAACAGAATGGATCCACAAAATCCCCCAGACTTCCAGCCAGCCATCGAGGCGCTACAAGTCAACTGTGAAAAATCAACTAAGGAAGAAATAAAGAAAAGCATAAAGCTTCTAACAGAATTAAAAGGAGCTGGTCCTGATGACATTCCAGTAGAGGCTATAAAAGCAGAAATGGACACCTCTACAGAGATGTTATACAAATTACTCGGTAAAGTTTTTGTGGTTAAAAATTGTCGACAGGATGTGGTAACTGGTCCCAACTTTCCTTAATCATGACATGCTTGGAAGATAACAATGTTAGTATTCTTTACTCCCTTAGCAGCCCTTAGTAACCCACTGTTGTGATAAGCAATTGCTTATGGCACATGAAATATTTTTATAGAGGTCTGTCAGTTTAACTCACTTGTCTAAATCTAAGTTTTTATCAAGAAGTAAAAAGAACATTCACTTTAAAATCTGTTATTTATATCCTACTAACATGCTGGTATTTTGAGATACAGCTAACACAAGAAACACGATATAAATATTTTTTTAACCTGGCAAATGTAATGCAATCTGAAAATTTAGTGAAGAATTATACATGTTTGATGATTGTATGTCTGTGATCTGAGTCATGGAGCTTAATCAATTTTCAAAGTGTTTCTCTGTCTGAACCAGTGCTTCTTAATTTTTCTAGAAGTCCCCCACTCCTTTACAACATCTTAAGAAATCATGTACCCTATCATCTTCTAGCTCACAAAACATGCTAGAAATGCAAAACAGAAGTAAAAATATGTCTTCTTGTATTAAATGAAAAGAAATATTTTATTTTATTTATACTTTGTGCAGTAGTGTGCCAGTAAAATTAGGAAACTGGTCTTTACAGACACATAAAACATGAGTGCTTTTATACTTAATATCTAGCATTATTTCATACAGCTGTGAACATATTAAACTTAATTTTAAAATATAATTTGCACCAATATTCAAGGTTAATGCATGAAGTACAATATATACATTAAATTCACACTATAGTGTTATTTTTCATACAAATACATTTGAGATGTGTTTATTATACTGGGTTTATAATAATTTGCTTTCTAAAATATCTGGCACATCTCCCACTCCAAGAAGTTGGGTCTTCCAACTAAGAACAGAATACACCAGACTCCCCAAGCCCATACAATAATTAAACCTCAACACTTATATCTAATTGCCACTACTTTACTCATCCATTGAGCATGCCCAGACTGTGCTGCTTACTTGCCCAGTACATTCCACAGACAGAAGAAAGCTATTACTTGGCTACTCAACAACCACAATATTGATGCAGGACCTAAATGCAAAAATAGGAACAGACAACACCAACTTTGAAGAAATCATGGAAAAACATGGATTAGTATGAGGAACAAGAACAGGAAACTATTAATAAACTTCTGTGCTTCAAATCAACTGGCTATAGGGGGAAGCATATTTCCACATAAAAGAATACATAAGGCAACATGGATATCACCAGGCCATAAATAAGAGGTATAGATCATGATTACGTGAGGTAAAGGTACATAGAGGAGCAGATGGAGAATCAGATCAAAACAAAAATGACACTCATAAAATTGTGTATAATGTAGAATATCTAAGAAATCAAGAAATAAGAGACAAAGTTTCAATCACAGTATCCACCACATACCAATTACTCCAACAACTGGATGATGAAGCCGAAACAGAAGACCACTGGCAACAACTAAAAAATATATGGAACAAGACCATTGGAGAGGTACTGAGAACATCAGAAAATCATTGATAACAACAGAAACCATAAACAAGATAGAAGACAGTAAAAACAAGAAAGCAGATAATAATCTTCAACTCAAACATCAAGCCAGTCCTATTGCATGGCTCTGAAAGATTGAGAACAACAACAGAAAGTTGGACTTTCATAAATGGAAGCTTGCATAGAATATAAGGTTTGAAATGGTATTATAAAGTCACAAATGTGGAACTGATGACAAGAACTAGACAAGTGCCAGTGGAACAAGAGATGAGAAAAATATGCTGGCAATGGATAAGACACACATTGAGGAAACCTGTTGGTAGCATTTCAAGGTGGTCCTTGTTCTGGAATCCCCAGGAAAAGAAAGGTAAAGGTAGACTAAAAAATACACAGAGAAGAGAACTGGATACAGAGGTGAAAGTGATGAGGAAAACATGGAAAGAACTTGAGTTGTTGACTCGTGACAGGAGGACTTGACATGAGTTTGTTTGTTTTTGTTTTTTTTCCTTGCGTCTGATTATTTTGCTGTAATACCCTGTTCAACCAAAACCCATTTAAGGGTTACAAACGGTTATATTGGGGTATATAGGGTGTTATCTTCTTCACTGGTATCTCGTTCGTAGTCCTGGAGGTGACTGGTCCTGAAAAGGACCACTAGCTGGCTGTCTGGGTTCCTCTTTGTCCGTTTGTGGTGCCGTGTCGCGCTCATGGTGTTTTTTATGTCCTGCCTCAACTATCTGGCTCGTTTAGTTTTGTGTGTTTCTACGCTCATAGTTTCTGTTGCTTTTGTCTTCTTGCTCTCCTGTATCTGTGACAGTGCTTTTTCAATTATCGTTGGTAGTATCTGTTCTAGCGTTTCTTGGATGATTTCTTTTACTGCTTGGTTGTTCGTTGTAGTTTCTCGCGTGCTGTTTGATGATATTTCCTCAATGGCTATTCTTTCTGCTTCTATTCTTTGGAGTAGTTTTGTGTTTTTTTTCTGTCAGCTCTGTCAGCTTCTTGACATCTGTTTCTACTTGCTGCTGGATTCTTTTCATTTCTTCCATCATGTGTTTTATGTTCTGCATGTCTATCACATCTTCTCCACTGTCGGTTGGTTCTTCGGTGGCCTGCTTGCTGTTGTTCTCAATTCGCAGTTTCATTTTCATTTCTCTGACTTCAGCGGTCAGCTTGTGTAACTGTCGTCTGTCTATCGTGCGTTGTTTTTCTGCAACATCCGCAGCCACTCTGTGTTTTGCCTCCTTGAAGGGAATGTTTTTGGAAACCGCTTCCTTCAGGATGCTCTTGGTTTCCTGGAACATTGGGCAGCCTCGGTATCTAGCCCCATGGTTTCCGAGGCAGTTTGCACAGGTGCGGTTTGAGTTTATTGCTTTGTAGTTGTTGTCCTCCTTCGCCTTGGGACAATCGCGGTATGGGTGGCCACCCGCACAATATCGACAGACTGCATCCCTCCTGCACGTCTTCTTTGTGTGCGAGAACTGCTGGCAGTTGGAGCACTGCATCACCGGAGGGATATATGCTTCTGTCTTTTTGGTTGTGGTTTCGAGCGTCAGTCTCTCGGGTCTTGTCGATCCTTCTACCGTAACTATCATCAGATTGGTATCTTTCTTGGCCCAGGTTTTTAGTCTTTTGACCTGCGTGATTTTTAGATTTGCGTTTTCATCCTGAAGGCGTCTGTGGACCTCGGCTTCGGAACAACTGGTATCCACCCCTCTGATGACCAACTTCTTTGTTGTTATGTATTTCTCCACCACAACTTTTATTTGGTGGGGCAACTGGACTTCTTTTGGACTAAATTCCAGTTCGGTCATCAGTGAAGTGGTTGTTGTTGTGCTGTTGAGCGAAAGCACGACTCCCTTTTCGTGCCTCCCTACTTTAGCGATACCTCTTCTTCCAGTTATCACCTCGAGGATGTTGATCACTTTGTTGTCGGGTAGGGCCCTGAGTGAGGCCTCACTTCCTGATGTCTGGGTGATCTTTACGATATAAGGTGTTATATCTTGCTTCTGGGCCCTTGAGTTGTTGGCTGTTGTTTCCTTAGGACCAGGAATGGTAGCTTGCTTCTCAGTGTTTTTGATGTTCAGCACTCCTGGGGCTATTTCTACTATCGCTTCTTGAAGAGCGAGCCTAAGGAACTCATCTCCATCGTCAATTCTTTGAAGTGCATCTATATTGGTCTCTGCGATATCTTCCTCTTGTACCTGTCTGTGCTGAGGAGCTGTCTCTATCAGTTCTTTCATAGTGCTTGCAGGTGGGTCGGCTGTCATCTCGGCATCGTGTGGTGGTGTCAACGGTGTTTTGTGCAGCATCTCTGTGGTAGATAGGGTTTCTGCTGACGATTCAGGTATGTGCGGTGGTGGCCCCATGGTTTCAAGCTCCTGGTTTCTTTTCTCTCTTCTTTCCTGCATCTGCTTTATCTGTTGATGCGCTCTCAACATGTCTTGATGTTCTGGGTCTTCATAATCTCGGCCAGAGACGTTTGCTTCTGCCCTTTTCTGTATTCTTTCCATCATCTGCTTAAACTGTTGTATCGCTCTCAATATTTCTTTACGTTCTGGGTCTTCATCATCATCTTCTTCCATGCTAGCACTTGGGGCCGCACTGCTCTCCGGCAATCTGCTCTTGTCCTTTTCCTTCGAAGCTTTGGGTCGCTCATCGGTTGTAGTATCAACGGTTGCTTTGTTTGCCTTCTGAGAAGGACTGGCCACGAAGTTGGTAGTTTGAGTATTCTTGCTCTCTGGTTGACTCTGTTTGTTCTTCGTTGGTTCTTGTTTGATGCTGCTGACAAGTGTTTGAGGGCTTGTGTATACTTTCCTCTTTTTCGCTTTTGGCTTGGTACGAGTCATTTTAGTGAATTCCGATGGCTGTGTTCGCCCTGAAAAGGACGCTCGTTTTAGTATAGTGCTGTCTTCCCGTGATGACTGGTGCGATGACCTCAGAGAACGAAAAAAAACGATGAGTTTGTTGAGGGGAGCTAAAGAGTATATTGATTATTGGCAACCAATCACAAACACTTTAATCAGTACCAATGAGCAGCCTCAGAACACATAAAAATTCTTCAAATTGGCATTGGCTGCACAAGAATGACAAGCACAGCAACCCTTCTTCATCAACAACATCTTCTGGTTACAAAAAACAAGTCTAAACTTTCAAAAACTCTTCTTGTAAGTGCGTTGTTATGTCAGTAAGCATTTTACTGAGTTTATGCAACTATAGATAATATTTCTTTTCAAACATTCTTGGACTTTATAATAGCCATAACTGATTTTCAAAATGCATTAAAGAATCAGTCAGAATGTATGTAATAATTAAAATATATCATGTACTGTAATCAAAATTCAGGATCTGATGAATGTAAACAGGAGAATAATGGAAGCTTCCAGAATCATGATGCTAACACTGAGGTGGGATGTTGTATGTACCAATGTTTAGACAAACTATATCAGCCAGTTAATTAGCATTATATGTTGTATGTACCTATGTTTTGACAAACTATTTCAGCCAGTTAACTAGACTTAGATGTTGTTTAGACAAACTGTAGTTATTTATTTATTTTTGGAAACAAACAATTCAAATGGTTTTTCATGTTTAAAAGTTTACTGTGACCTTATATGGTCTTATTTCATGTAGAAAATAATTGTGTGCTCTATATATTTGTATGTGTGTGTGTTTATAAGTATGTACATGAGCATTTGTCTGTTTATGTATACGTAAGTGTATGTGTTCATTTGTGTATGGGCATGTGAGTATGTCTTTGTATGTGTTCATGAGTGATGGCAATAATGAGAAAATGTATACAGAAAAAAACTTATCTCCCCTACATTTTAATATTGTGTATTACAAGTGTCATAAATGGAAAAATAAATCAAGTCCAACACAAAAATCTCAATCTTTAACTGCAGTGTCAAAGCCGTTCAATTATAAAGCTCTAGTTTATAGCATTCTGAAATGTCCAGGGTAAAAGAGTTTATGGGAGACTCAAGAACACACATAGTAGAGAACTGGATACAAAAGTCAAAGATATGAGTCAGTCATGGAGATACCTTGAGCTGATAGTATACAACAAGAGAAGTTGGCAGAAATTTGTTGAAGGCCTAGGCTGTTTAGGGAGCTAAAAGTGAAAATGATAATTTGTCATAAATGCCTGGATTGATCAAAATTTGTTTTAGGCTGATTGTGACAACAGCTGTACTAAAACTGAGATACAGTATACTAACTTCTTGGACATGCCAGAAAGTCAACAACAGTTATGCTTATTTGAAGATGAGAAAGGTATGTATAATAGCAATGTTATTATTTTAAATTTGTTTTTTGGCTACACAAGTTTACTTGATTTCAATATCAGCACAGCATGACATTTAATACTAAGCAGTGAGTTGGCCTTTCTTTAAAATTAAGTCTATTTACAAATTTTAATTAAACTTGCTTAATGTATACATAATGGAGATAGAGGCTGTTACTGCAGTAACCAGGGTAGTTATTGTGTCACACTCTCAGTCCATGCTTTTAAGGGTTCAAAAAGGATGTCTGTTGCATCAATAGAAAATATTATAGAGACCTTGATCTTCAGACACTGGTGTCAATCTACGGTACAAGTCATTCAGGTTTATGACACTGTTGTATCATGTATATTGGGGTGGCTACAACAGTAGTTGTCCTCAGTAATGGCTTATAAAATATTATGAACAAGGTCTCCAGAAATTGGCTCATTAAGAAAGAAAGAAACCTATTCGAGAGAAGGACAAGAAAAAGAGAATGCAAATGCTTTTCACTGGATAATGTAGAGAATTCAATGTTGACCTACATACTTGTTTCATTGATTACACCAAGGCTTTTGATTGTGTACAACATCAGCAGTTATGGGCTATTATGAAAAATAAGGGATTTCCAAACCACCTTATACAACTCATCGCACTGCTGTACCAAGAACAACAGGCAGCCGTAAGAATAGAGGGGGAAACATCAGAATGGTTTGAAGTACAGAAAGGAGTAAGACAAGGCTGTACCCTTTCCCCTTACCTGTTTAACATTTATGCTGAGAATATCATGAGAAATGTAAGAGATGACCAAGAACACACAGAGTTTGACTCATTTAACATCGTCGGGTACCAGATCCCGGAAATCAGATATGCTGACGACACAGTCCTCCTAGCGACCAACCCAGAAGGACTTGAACAATTACTTCTGTCCACCAAAAAACACAGCGAGGCCCAGAATCTATACTTAAACACCAAGAAGACTAAAGTATTGACAACAGACAAAGTAAAGACCAAACCAGAAATTGAAATTGATAATGAAGAACTGGAAAGTGTTAATGAATTCGAATACTTAGGATCAATCATCAACAGCTCTGGCGACTGTGCAGTAGAAATTAAAAGAAGACTTGCAATTGCTTCACATAAACTAATACAGATGAAAAACCTATGGCAAGGCACAAGCAAAGAAACAAAATTACAGCTGATCAGAGCATGTATATTCCCAGTGGCAACATACGGCTGCGAGACTTGGACACTCAATAAAACAGTTGCAAAAAGATTACATCATTTGAAATGAAATGCTACAGAAGGATGTTGAGAATACCCTGGACAGAAAAAAAGACCAACAGAGAAGTACTGCACTCACTAAACGTACAGGAACATTGGCTCCTAAATACCATCGCAATAAGGAAGCTGAAATTTTTCGGTCATATAAAAAGACATAATAGCCTGGAAAAAACAGTGATGGAAGGCATGGTCCCTGGAAAAAGGGGAAGGGGTCGACCTAGATGACGGTGGACCCAGGACATCACAGAGAGTCTGAACTTGTCTTTGGCTGATGCAGGTCGACTTGCCCAGAATCGTGATGAGTTCAGAGCAGCTGTAATGGAGACAACGTTCTGGAAAGAATACGTCACATGATGAATGTTTCCTAGTAAAGTATGGAAAGTGTTCTATTTCCCAATGACCTCAGCTTCTTTCTGGTCAGACATTAAACATGGAAGGTGTTGACTCAGACTTCTGTTAGACTGAAGACACACAAATGTCTTCATAAGTTTTCACACTTAATATCACTGGTTGATGATTTAAATTCTCTAGTAATTATGTATGACATGAGATGCTAAGTGTTAAATACATTGTGCCTGGGAGTGTGTGCACATGCAAGTCTGTAAGGATGATCTAACAATGCAATTGAAGGTGAAGTATGAACTATCAATTATAGGAGGCTATCATCTTAGAGGAAAATCCTTTAATTGAATCTTGAATTATTGCCTTTAATCTTACAACAGTAAGAGTGCTGACTAGCTTCACTCACACCCGTAGTGGGGACACTGGTTGTGCACAAGGTAGAGATACTGAGATCAATTAATGATTGTCTGTTAGAAAACAACACTGCTAAGATGAATCAACAAGGGAAAGATAGCTGGAATGTGGCACCAAACATAAGACTAGCAGGTATAACGTATGAGAGGATGCATCCAACATGTATAAAATCAGGATACTGCAGTACAGTAAACATTCATACACTTCAACATTTGCTGAGGGAGATGTAGCACCAATGGGTTTGCCTGGATTGCAATGATGTTGATCCTGAATAACAATCACGTAATTGTCAGGAAATTGTGCTAATGTGTTTGTTACTACAATTTCCTAACAAATTGTAATTAAACATGTAAGATATGCATTTCATTATTTATCTTTGCTCATTATTTTTATTATTACAGGTGTTTATTCTTGTCACCTGTGCAACACTCATTTCTTCCAACTTGATGTCCTGGATAAGCATATGAAAGCAGTACACAGAGATGGAGGCTGGGAGTTTGATAATAAATGCAGTGATCTTCAGAATGTATTAGCACAGGACAGTGGAAATAACATGAATGAAGCAGTGAATAAGATTGGAGAAGCCACTTTTACTGATGTAGCAAAAAAGGATAGCATCAATCTGAGACTCACTGGTAATGAAGCATCATTGAACTTCATCAACAGTCAGGAAAGGACAGCTACAGTGTTTGACAGCCTACACAGTAATACATCATTTTCGAAACATCAAGTCTTACTTACTTAGTCGTTCCTCTTCTACCGTGAGGTGTAGAGGTTTGGAAGAGAGAGCGCCAGACTATTCTATCAGCTGTCTTCTTCCTGGCCTGGTTCCATTCTAGTCCTCGGTCCTTCAAAGATTGTCTAATGTTGTCCTCCCAGCGGACTCTGGGTCGTCCTGGAGGTCTGGATCCCTGGCTCTTTGTTTCCCATGCTTGTCGTGGTAGCCGATCTTCTCCCATTCTGCAGACATGGCCAAACCATCTTAGTTGGGACTGTTCTATTTGGGTCTGCAGCGGGTGGGATTTTAGGCCTTGACGTATCGTCTGGTTGCGGACCATGTCTCTTCTTGTTACTTCAACCACCTTCCTCAGATACCTCATTTCTGAGGTTTGGATCTGGCTTTTGTGGGTTGTAGTCATTGCCCATGACTCGCATCCATATGTCAAGACTGGGACATAGGTGGAGCGGTATACAGCCATCTTCGTTTTCTTACCAACCTCTTTCTTGCTGAGGAATCCTCGATTTATGGCCTGATAAAGTCTCCCAGCCGCTGCTTTTCGAGTGGCCAACTCTTCTTTGATGCCCCCCTTTCGGTCTATAATAGCTCCGAGATATTTAAAGTGGTCGACCTGCTCCAGGACCTGTTCTCCCAACTTAATCTGATGTTTTCTTTCTTCTCGTGATATCACCATGGATTTTGTTTTAGAGCTGCTTATGACCATCCCTCTCTTCTCCAGCTCTTCCTTCCAGACTTGCAGGTTGGATTGGAGATGTGTCTCTGATTTAGCAATCAGGACAACATCATCAGCAAATGCTAGCTCTGAAATACAGACCTGTCTCATCTTCCAGTACCCCATTGAATACTTTCTTGTTCTCTCCTTACATGCCTTGATGACATCGTCCATGAGAAGTATGAAAAGATAAGGTGACAGGATATCGCCTTGTCTTACACCAGTGGTGGTCTTGAACTCTTCTGACTTATAGTTTGCTGTCCTCACATAATTTCTGCAAGACTTGTAGAAGCTCTGTATAGCATGTATCAGAGGTGCTGGAATGTTCTTCCTTGCCAAACAGTCCCAAAGTTTGCTCCAGGGGACCCTGTCAAACGCCTTTTCCAGATCTATGAAACAAAGATGGATCTCACTCTTGTACTCAAGGGCCTTTTCACTCAGCTGCCTGAGTGTGAAGATTAGGTCTTGAGTATTTCGGTTTGCTCGGAATCCGCACTGGGCTTCATCCAATTGTGGCTCAGCTAGGCATCGGAGTCTCTGCTCTAGGATTCTAGAGTAGATTTTACCAGGGACACTGAGAAGGGATATGCCTCTGTGGTTTCCACATTGTCGATTGTCACCCTTTTTGAAAATCGGTGTTATGATGGCAATCTCCCAATCCTTTGGTATGGCCTTGTTGCACCATGCTGCTTGTAGGACCCTTAGGAGTAATAGGTCGCCTGATGCTCCCATGTACTTAACCATTTCTGGTGTTATACCATCATGCCCTGCTGCTTTGCCCATCTTGATTTTCTCCAGTGCTGCCTTCAGTTCTTCCATCTTTATGTCATCTTCATCACCATTTGTATCTTCTTCTGTGCTAGTGGTTATCATTTCTGATGCTCTACCTTGCTCACCATCAAGGAGTTCTGAGAAATATTCTTTCCATCTTTCCATTACTTCCTTCGGGGCAGTAAGCAATTTGCCTTGCTTGTCCTTTATAAATTTAAGAGGGCATTGTTTTTCCTTCCTCATGTTCTTTAGGGTCTTATAGAACAATTTCTGGTTTTCTTGCGCATCCTTTTCTAGCTTTTCTCCAAATTCTTCCCAGGACTTCTGTTTTGCTGCTAGCACCTTGTTCTTTGCTTCTGTTCTGAGTATCACATATTCTCTATATTTCTCTATTTGTCCTGCTGTGTTTTTAGCTCCCAAGTATTGTTTCCATGCCATTTTCTTCTCTCTTATTTTCTCTTTGACTTCTTCTGTCCACCAAGGTGTCCTCTTTCTCTTGTTCCCAAGTCGGACTTCACCACATGCTTCTGCAGCAGCTGTCTTTATGATGTCCTTGAATTTAAGCCACAGGGTTTCCAAGTCATCAGGTTGTTCTTCTGTGTTTCTCACCGCTGTAGCAATAAGCCCCTGATATCTGGTCTTAATTTCTGGATCTTTCAGCTTGTAGGTCTTAATGCTCATTTCTTCCGTTCGTTTACTTGGTTTCTTGCGTGGTGCTGGGCAGTTCCTAGGCTGAGCAACTCTTTCAGTTGTTCTTTTAATTGTAAGCAGGTAGTGATCACTTCCAATCTCTGGCCCCCTCCAGACTCTAGCATCCCGGACATATTTGAATGAGCTCCTCCTAACAATGGCATAGTCGATCACTGACTTCTCATTCTTTGTTGGTTCACACCTAGTGTATGCATGTATGCGCTTATGGGGGAACTTTGTGTTGGTAATGATCAGATTCTGCTCACTGCAGAATCTGAGGAGTCGCTTTCCATTGTCATTGAGAGTATCTTCTCCATATCTTCCGATAACTCCACCCCATCTAGCATGGTCATTTCCAACTCTGGCATTGAAATCTCCGAGCATGATAATTTCATCTAGGCAGTCATCCACTGTCCTTTGAAGCAGCTCGAAGAATTCTTCCTTGACCTCTGCTCTCTCATCCTCATTTGGCCCATACACTATGACCAGGTTGACTATGGTTTCTCCTTCTTTTAGTTTTACAACCATAATGCGCTCCGAGACAAAGTTCCATCCCTTGATACTATCTTTCTGGTTTTTGGCCACAATGCAACCCACGCCCCCTTTAGCTCTTTCAGATGTGGGTACACCACTGTATAGCAGAGTGTTGCCATCGAGATCCATGACTCCTTGTCCCTTTTTCTTTGTTTCGGTAATAGCCAGGATTTCTAGTTTTGCTTTCCTCATCTCTTCCATCAGCTCCTCTTCTTTCCCATTTATACTTCTTGTGTTCCATGTTCCATAAGTCGTAGTCCGTAGTCCGTTCCAGTTCGTCGCCTTTAAAATCAGTCCGGTTTTCTCTCTTATATTGCTTGTAATCATAGTTTTAGACAAACAGGTGATTGGCCTGTTGTGCCTTTGCATGGTGGAGGGGCTGCCTCCTTACGGCCTCCATGCAGGCCGCCCTCCTCCTTTTTCATCCGGGCTTGGGACCGGCATAGGCGGAGTTAAACATCAAGTCTCTAACATAAATTGTAGTAAACCATTTTCTGCCAGTGAGATAAATGTTCAGCTTTGTGCTAGTGACAGAGCTGTTGATACTTGCAGTGATTTAAGCATTCAGTCTCACATTAAAATAGAGGAAGATAGGTCCTACAGGTGTGGTATTTGTGGTGTTTCATTTTCTGTGAAAGATAACCTACAGCAACATAAAGAAATACATACACAAGAGAAATTTTACAATTGTGATGCAGAGTTTAATCAAAGTTGTAGCCAAAAATTACATGAAAGAATACATACAGGAAACAAACCTTACAACTGTGATGTTGGCAGTGCAGCATGTACTCTAAGCAGTAGTCTACAAAATCATCAAAGAATACATACAGGAGAGAAGCCATACAAGTGTGATGTTTGTGGCGCAGCATTTACTCAGATAGGTCTCCTACAAAGCCATAAAAGAATACATACAGGAGAGAAGCCTTTCAAGTGTGATGTTTGTGGTGCAGCATTTACTCGGACTGATAGCTTACAAAGACATAAGACAATACATACAGGAAATAAACCTTACAAGTGTGATGTCTGTGGTGCAGCATTTACTGAGAATAAACTACAAACGCATAAAAGAATACATACAGGAGAGAAGCCTTACAAGTGTGATGTTTGTGGTGCAGCATTTACACTGAGCAGTAGTCTTCAAAATCATAAAAAAATGCATACGCGTAAAAAGCCTTACATATGTGATGTCTGTGGTGTAAAGTTTACTAAGAGCAGTAAACTTCAAATTCATCAAAGAATACATACAGGAGAGAAGCCTTACAAGTGTGATGTTTGTGGTGCAGCATTTACTGTGAGCAGTAAACTTCAAATTCATCAAAGAATACATACTGGAGAGAAGCCTTACAAGTGTGATGTTTGTGGTGCAGCATTTGCTAGGAGCAGTAGTCTACAAACTCATCAAAGAATACATACAGGAGAGAAGCCTTACAAGTGTGATGTTTGTGGTGCAGCATTTGCTAGGAGCAATAGTCTACAAATTCATCAAAGAATACATACAGGAGAGAAGCCTTACAAGTGTGATGTTTGTGGCGCAGCATTTACTCATATAGGTCACCTACAAAGCCATAAAAGAATACATACAGGAGAGAAGCCTTACAAGTGTGATGTTTGTGGTGCAGCATTTACTGTGAGCAGTAGTCTACTTACTCATCAAAGAATACATACAGGAGAGAAGCCTTACAAGTGTGATGTTTGTGGTGCAGCATTTACTATGAGCAGTAGTCTACAAAATCATAAAAGAATACATACAGGTAATAAGCCATACATGTGTGATATCTGTGGTGCAGCATTTACTCTGATAGGTCCCCTACAAAGACATAAAAGAATTCATACAGGAGAGAAGCCTTACAAGTGTGATGTTTGTGGTGCAGCATTTAATCAGACTGGTCACTTACAAAGACATAAAAGAATACATATGGGAAATAAGCCCTACATGTGTGATGTCTGTGGTGCAGCATTTACTGAGATTGATAAACTACAAATGCATAAAAGAATACATACAGGAGAGAAGCCTTACAAGTGTGATGTTTGTGGTGCAGCATTTACTCAGACTGGTAATTTACAAAGCCATAAAAGAATACATACAGGAGAGAAGCCTTACAAGTGTGATGTTTGTGATACAGCTTTTACTTGGAAAAAAACCCTACAACTGCATAAAAGAATACATTCAGGAGAGAAGCCTTAAAAGTGTGATCTTTGTGATGCAGCATTTACTTACACTCGTAATTTACAAAAACATAAAAGAATACATAAAGTAGAAAAGCCTTACAAGTGTGATATCTGTGATGCAGCATTTACTAAGATAGGTACCCTACAAAAACACAGAATAATACATGCAGGAAATAAACCTTATAAGTATGGTGTTTGAGGTGCTGCATTTACTCAGATATTTTCCCTACAAAGACATTGAAAAATGCATACAGGAAATAAGTCGTACAATTGTGATGTCTGTGGAGCAGCATTTAGTCAGTTATTTTCCCTACATTTTCTGAGATTTGTTGAAAGAGCAAGCTTTCATGAAATACGAGAAACCCAACAAGTTTTTTTCACTTGTGTCCATTCAAGATGGCTGTTCCGCCAGAAAGATTAACCACCCTTTAGCGTTATGCGAATGAGAGAAACTATCGGGCAGATTCTACTGAGCACACAAATGAGAGAAAATACCTGCGTAAGAATATATATTGTTGAAAACTGATAACATTTATTTTATACTGAAATAAGTACGACTGTGAGAACTACAATAAAACAAATGGAATTAGCAAGGGGAGTGCAGGAAGTAGATTCAAGGTTGGAACAGCGAAAATGTCCTTCGCTTCACTTAGCTTTTGTTTTGGAAATTTAATTATTTGAAGGCGAATTTAATATCGTTGGCAGAGTTTCAAAAGCGTTGTGCACATTAAATGTGGTATTTAGATACTTTTTTAATCATGATTAATGCCCCAATCACTCTAAAACTCAGTCAGTTTGGTGACCTAATTTCATGTAAACAATCCTGGCAGTTTGCAAACATCTGTTGTCTGCAAAACCGGACTGTAGGATTCTTTCTTAACGAGATTGGGAATAATAAGACATTTCTAAAAGGTGCCACATCACAGAATATGTCATATACACATTAGTTTATTTGAATTCCATTGCAAAGAACTGTAAAAATGCTTTAAAATGATGTATGATAT
The DNA here is from genome assembly GCA_024509875.1 of Oreohelix idahoensis. NCBI lineage: Eukaryota > Metazoa > Mollusca > Gastropoda > Stylommatophora > Oreohelicidae > Oreohelix > Oreohelix idahoensis. The sequence continues at coordinate 221,887 of JAMPIV010003719.1, read as the reverse complement.
GTAAATATACCTAAAATGGATCTTTTTTTTTTTTTTGTGGGTGACAAAAAATAAGAAAAATAGTGCATTTTCTCCAAACAAGGCATACTTGAGCCTATATTTTGTTTAACAAGTAAAACTGAATGTGCTTATTTCTGTACTGTTTGAAAGTGCTTGAAAAAAGCTTTAAAATAATACATGGATCATTACTGTAACTTCATTAGTAAATATTTTCTCTTTTTTGTAAACATGTATAAATCTTGACGAATTGAGCGGTTTCTGCAGAAATTGGTTTTTAGGCTTTCTTGTCATGTTCAGCTCATAATAACCTTGTTCAGAATAATGTGACATGTTTAGAAACAATTGGGCTTACTTAGTATGTCTGTGACATTGAATATCATAGATATTGAGTGTTAAGTCGTGTTTTATTAAGGGGAGTTAACTGTTAAAAGATTTGTAGGTATGGGTCGGTTTTTTTGTATACGCCCCTGTAAGCACACTTTTTGTGATGAGATGAATGCTCGGTGATTTTTTTGAACGCAGCGCTACTGACTACCTGTTAGCTTGTTTTAAAAAAAAATATGGTAAGGAATCTGGTCGAAGGTTCTATGAGTAGTTTGAGAGGGGGGGGGTGAAAGCGGATGAGTCCAGCTCACATCTCAAGCTACGTGTTAGCGCTTGAACGAATTCATATAGACTGAACTGTTTTAAGCAACTGAGAAAGCGGGGAGTATTGTGCGGGCAGAGCTTGGAGAAGGTCATGCCTTCTTGCTAGTGTGTCCTGGAGTATTTGTGTTTTTCTATGAAGGGAATTTGATAATTAAAGAAGATAATGTTTTGAAGTAAAGATAAAGAGATTATTGTTGGGAATGTTCTTTCTCCCAGGAGTTTATGGATTATTTTCTAAGAGATATTACCCAGATGCCAGGGAGTACGCCGGCATTATATATTTTGTAAGAAGTCTGATGGATTTATTATAGAAGCCATTGATTGCACCGGCCGTGATTTTGATTCATGTTTATTCTGATGGATTTTTTCCCCTTGTTACTAGAAGCCATCATATGCCGCTGTGTAAGCAGCCAGTGATCATCATCACTTATAAAGATATTGATGTAAACCTTTATGAAACGTGAGCTGCTGTGTTCTGTAGCCTTGTACTTTTGAGTTGTGTACCTGTAGCCAGATATTTGGATATTGCTTTAAAGGGATTTATGCTATGAGTTACTGCATTCTACAGCCTATTGAGACTGCGATGCACGTCTTTTGTTTGGATGACTATTTTTGCTGGATGTTTACGAAATAAACTTACTTATCTGATCCACCATGATTTGCTATGAAGTGTCGTCCTATGTTACCATGATGTTTACGTGACTGTGGCATAATAAATATTTAAACATTACCATTCGTTGCAACGTGTCTGGACTATTACGTTTACTGTAGTGTGTGGTTACAGCCTGTGATGGTATGCCAGAACCTTTGTACATTCGCGTTTGTTGACAGTAACTTACTCACACATCAGTCGGCCACTCGTAAGCCCGACCTCACTGACTCTGTCCTTGTTGTACCACACCATCCACCAGAAACACTCCACCACTATCAACAGTAATTGAACATAATATGTACCACTATATTTAAACCTCAACAGTGTGGTAACATAACTGGTGAGCCAGTTCTTTGGGGTGCTGTACCAACTACAGATGAAGAATTCTATAGTGGATTATTGCCTAACAAGTTCAACAGCAGGATTTACAGTGTTCACAGTGCTGATTTTTGATGAGCAATTCAAGTGTTACCAGTTCATGCTTCCTGTGCAAGTTTCAAATAGACGTCATCCAGTGTCAAGGACCTGAGAAGCCAGGAGATCCTGTGGGCCATCAATGTTCTACTTTATCGATGCCTGTTGTACATCATTGTTGCTGTTACGGAGGCCGGGAATTTTTACCTTTTACAAGATAAGTGGTTGTTTGTAGTGTAAACTGTGGCACTGTATGTTTTGATTGAACCTTCCTCACAGCTTACACTATTGTATTCCTTTTTTCTATGTTATATGTTTCATATTAATGTGGGCGGTTGGTGAGGTGACTTACGGTAGGATATATCCCACCGAGGGCCTATGTAAGCATTCTGTAAGGACTTTCTTGCGAATTTCCCGCAGTGGAAATTTCCAGCGAACTTTTTACTGACTTATTTCAGTCCACTGTGTTGGTAATTTGTGACACTATTGTTTAGGTGTGACGAAACATCTCAGTGTTGTTGGCGTTATATTTTTATCTGTACCTTAGATTTTTTTATTAATTTGTTTGTGAGTGTCTTCCTCCTCTTACTATCTTTGATTTATATACAAATTTTTCATATATACATTGTGTTGTCGCTTGTCTTGTCATTTTATTTGCAACTGTCATTGCAAGCTTTGCAATATTTTTTCTTTTTTTCTGCTTTCTTACTTTAGTTGATTCCTGCGAACGTGGTCATTTGTGCTTTATATCGTGTCTTTGTCACTTTTGTGTGTATTGTCGATTTTGTCATGCACTGTCAATATTATAATGCATAATAGATATATAGTTAATTAATTATATTATTATACTTAAAGGTAATTGTACAGGTTCTTAGGTAAGGACTTGTCACTCAAGGAGTTGGGATAAAGTGTGTTTTTCCAGAAATATATATTTACATAAGTTATTTATATCATTTAATTGGGTATAATGTTGAGCTTGGATTACTTCATTACACAAGGGAAATCCCTTGGTATGACTACGAAGAGATTAGAAGAATTCGTACTTGCTGAATATGCCAAGGCGCAGAAGTCAGAAGAAAAGAAACAGAAATTAGAAGCTGAAGATAGAAGATTGCAAATACAGGCAGAAGAGAGAAAACTTCAGTTAGAAAATGAAAAACAGAAATTAGAGTCTGAGGATAGAAAAATTCAACAGCAAATGGAAATGGAAAAACAGAAATTGGAGGCTGAAAAACAGAAATTAGAAGCTGAGGATAGAAAAATTCAACAGCAAATGGAAATGGAAAAACAGAAATTAGAGGCTGAAGAAAGAAAATTGCAGATGCAGATGCAAGCTGAAAAAAATATGAGACTGCATGAGGAAAAGATGTCGTCTATAGAGCTGGAGAGAATAAAGGTAGTGAATATTGGTAAAACACAAAATGAGACAAACAATCAAACAACTTCTAATAAGGCAAATACTAATTCTTATAAAATCAGATTGCCTACTTTCAACTCTGCCTATGATGATATTTCATTCTATCTGAATAGATTTGAACTTTCATGTGTATCTCATAAGATAGACAAGTCAGAATATTGTGCACGACTTATGGAAATACTTAAGGGTGAAGCTATGAACACTATAAGTATGTTGGAGGGCCCTGACAAGAATAACTATGATGTTGTCAGAGCGGTTTTGTTAAAAAAATACCAACTGAATAAAGACGGTTATCGCCTATGCTTTAAGTCTTTATTGCCAGAGACAGGGAAAGATTTTTCAGACTTTTTAGCAAATATTCACCTTACTTTTTCACGTTGGGTGGAACTTTCAAAAACTGAACACACATACGAAACCCTCATGGACTTATTGCTTCATGAAAAAGTCATGTCGTCTGTAAACGCTTCTTTTCTTTCCTTTTTACATGAGCGAAAACCTGCAAACTTGAAAGATATGGAACAATATTGTCGCCAATACGTCACTGCACACCCAAATGTTACTGTTAGCCACTCTGAGATCAAAGAAGGTTTACCAGTGGCTTCAGCAATACCATATGGTCCTAATTTGCGCAGTAGATCTCAAAGGGCTGAGCGCAATTTTGGTAGAAGAGATAATTGTGGTTTTGGATGGTACCAAAAGGGTCCACCACATAGTAATTCTCCTTCTCCAAGAAACTGGAGACAATTTAACAGTCCTCAACATTTTGGTTCCAACAATTATGGAAATTTTGGAAGGGGTAACTATAATAGAGATTATCAACCTTACAATAATTGTTCTCGAAGACAACAGAATCCATCTAACACATATTTTTACCAAAGGGGAAATAGTAATCGTGACAATGCTAACTGGGGTTCAAATCAGAACAATAGTTTCAATAGAGCAAATAACAATGCTCTCAATAGAGATAATAGTCGTGATAGATCGCGATATGACAGTAGATCTCCAAATAATAATAGATCTTATCACCATGCTAACTCTGCTCAGCAAGAGCCCCAGGTTATCAATGATCAAGGTAACAATAATGATAGTGCCTCTAACACTATTGCTTGCTCTGCTTTTGATTTCGAGAGAGCATCTCAGTGCCCAGAGTGCAAAATGTTGTTCCAACCTACAGCCATAACTACCTTGAGTTGCGGTCATCCTCTACCGACTCTTCCTGCCTTAGCTGCGCATGACAAAAGAGGTTCTCTTACTCTACACAATGGGTTTGTGAATAATAATCAAGTCTCAGTTCTCTTTGATTCTGGTTGCACAACTGTTGGGGTTAAGCAGTCTCTGATACATCCTTCTTGTGCCACTGGTGATGTAGTGAAATGTGTGAAATTTGGTGGGACAGTTGAGACTTTTCCAACTGCTATTATCCACATAGCCACTCCCTTTTTCATGGGACATGTCCACGCATGTATGCTCCCGAATCCTATTACAGACCTTATCGTCAGACATATACATGGAATTAAGGATTGTACCCCTCAACAGATTGCTATCTGGGAAAAATAAAACATGCAGGCTGCTTATGCAGTCACTACTAGAGCACAAACTCAAAATCTTTTGCAGACTCCATCTGCAGAAATTGGTGAGGTGCATGATCAGAATGCTCACTCTGTGATTTCACGGGAGTTTTTTATTAAACTTCAGCAAAATGATTCATCATTGGAAAAAATTTTTCTCCTAGTTAAGCAAGATAATGTAAATTGTGATACAAATCTTAAATATTGGTTCTTAATTAAGAATGGAATACTAGTCCAGATGGTACGAGTAATTAAACATAAACATAATACAGCTAATGCGTGTGGAAGAAACCTTTTTCAACATATTATTATTAAAAGATCAATTCTGGTACCTACCGATATGAGAGTCCGGATCTTGCAACATGCCCACGACTCTCAGTGTGCAGGACATATGGGATTTTCCCATACTAAATCTAGGGTTCTTTCTTCCTTCTTTTGGCTGGGAGTAAATAGAGATATAACTATTTATTGTCGCTCCTGCAGAATATGTTAGGAGGTTAAGTCACGAGGTCCACATCATGCAGCACCTATCCAAGCTGCAGATATCCCTATTCGTCCTTTCCAGAAAATGGCAATTGTCATTATTGGCCCTATTAAGGTCAAGTCTGCCAGAGGACATCAGTACATTCTTACATGTATTGACATGTGTACACGTTGGCCAGAGGCTATACCTCTCAAGAGCATTTCTACTGCTGATGTTGCAGATGCTCTTTGGCAAATATTTTCACGTCTAGGGTTTCCCAAACAAATCTTATCAGATCATGGCACATAATTGATATCAGACTTGATGTCTCAGGTGATGTCCACGCTCTGCATTGAAAGGTCATTAAGTAGTGTATATCATCCTATGTCAACTGAATTAGTTGAGCGTCAGAATAGAACACTTAAGAATTTACTTGAGAAAATAACTCAGGACCATCCTTAGGATTGGGACAGGGTTTTACCCACTGCTCTTTTTGCGTATAGAGAAGTGCCAAATGAGCATACAGGGTTTTCACCATTCAAGCTCATCTTTGGTGCGCAACCTCATGGTCCCATGTCATTGCTGCACGATCTATTAATTGCTGAGGACCTTAACGATGATACTCAGTCTTCCTACGAAAATGTCATTTCTCTTAGACAGAGAATAATCGATTCATGTAGGTTAGCCACCTCAGCATCTGAGTCTGCCAAGGAGAAGGTGAGGCTCTTTGCAAATAGATACAGGTGTCTACAACAACTCTATCCTGGTGACGAGGAACTTGTAATGCTCCCTAGTAAAGATGATCGACTTCTTATTACATGGAAAGGTCCTTATACTGTCATTTCTAGAATTTCTGATGTTGATTATGTTGTCGATGTTGATGGGAAGCATAAGACCTATCATATTAATATGCTGAAACATTTTCATGAACGTCCATACTACCTACAATCTGTTTTTCAGGCTATAGACGACTCTCCGGTTCATCATACCCGCTATGCATCATTGTCTGTTATTCAGGAGGAAGAGGCTACTTTCTCTGATGTAAATCTTCCTCTTCCTGTTGTCCAACTTCAGTCAACAGAATCATGGGAAAATGTAACTGTTTCTTTGCAGTTATCTACAGAAAGACAACAGCAAGTCTCTTCTCTATTGCAAACTTTTCAGGACGTCCTTACTGACATTCCTGGTCAAACATCAGTCATTACACATGACATAATACTCACTGATGATAACCCTATTAGAGTCCGACCTTACCCAATTCCATTACATTTTCAAACACAAGTCGAAAACGAATTAGATGACATGCTACAGTTAAATATAATTGAACCATCTACTTCAACATACTCCTCTTCTATGGTTATTGTCCAGAAGAAAGAAAATAACATATGTCTTTGTGTCGACTATCGCAAATTAAACCAAGTGACTAAATTTGATGCAGAACCAATGCCTTTGTTGGAAGATCTGCCCACCAAGCTTTCTCATTCACTCTTCTTTACTAAAACTCGACTTGTCCAAGGGATATTGGCAAGTTCCTCTTACTGAACGTGCCGAACCCCTTACTGCCTTTTCTACCCCTCGTGGTTTGTTCCAGTGGAACTTCATGCCTTTTGGCCTCATCAATGCCCCAGCTACTTTTGTATGCATGATGCGTCGAATCCTTTCACATCGTCCAGATGTTATTGCATACTTGGATGATATTTGCCTTTTTAGTGATTCTTGGGAAGATCACTTTAGGGATCTTTCCTAACTTTTCTTTACTTTACACTCTCATAATTTGATGGCTAAACTGTCTAAAGCCCATATTGGGTTTAGTGACATTTCTTTTTGGGCCACCGGGTTGGTCATGGTCTCTTACAGATGGAGGACCATAACACTTTGAAAATCCTCAATATCACTACTCCTAAAACAAAAAAACAGGTGTGTAGTCTTTTGAGTCTAATTCAATTTTATGTTAGATTTATCCCATACCTAACGTCTATCACTGCACCTCTTTCTACTCTTTTGAAAAAGGGGTCGCCTAACCTAGTACACTGGTCCCCAGAATGCCAAACTTCTTTGGAGAAAATTAAGCTATTGTTTTCTTCTACTCCTATTTTACGCCTACCCAAGGCAGATAGGCCTTTTATTCTTCACAGTGACGCCTCATCGATAGGAATCAAGGCTGCATTGATGCAAGAGTATTCTCAAACTTTGCATCCTGTGATGTATGTCTCTAGAAAGTTGAATGTGGCAGAATGGAACTACTCTGTCCTAGACCAAGAATTATTAGCTATGGTCTGGTCGATTCTGAAGCTGCAGAGGTTCCTTCTGGGCGTGCATTTCATAGTAAAAACTGACCAAAAAGCTTTCACAGCAATACAGAATAAAGACTTGAAGAGTTCAAGGTCCACGTGTTATGCTATTTTGCTGCAACCTTTTCACTTTACAATATGTGCTATTCGATGTTCGAATAATGTGATAGCAGACATACTGTCTTGATGCCCCCATGATTCTGATTGACTGTCATTTTCTTGATTCCTTTTTAGATTTTGGGGTTACTTATATACCCACAACTCTATTGTACATTAGCACACACAGCTAAAACACTTTTATGACCCTGTGAAATTCATGATTCTAAGTTTGTTTGTGATACTTTCTTTGTTACCCTTGCTTGTGTAACGGAGGAAGGTTTCATTAACATCGTACAGGGGTCAGAAGTTTACACGGCCACATTTGGTAAGTTAGGATTTAAATTGACTGTTACCTGTCATAAAATCTTACCTTTACCAAACAGAGATTTTCATTTGTGTTTTTTCACAGCAACGGCTTTTCCATGAGAGTCAGAGTTGCTATATTGCTTGATTAAGCGGTTACTTTTCAACACCTTGTTTAAGTGGCCTTGCAAAAGATTTCCTGTTCCAAGTGAAGCCTGCTGGCAGTTTGACACAACTAGATTTCTTTGTATAGACAGTACATAGTATTGTAGTATAGTATAGTATATTAGATAGTATTGTATTAGGATATGATATAAATTCTTTAAGATAGTATGTTGGTTCATTACCATGTTATTTTATATGACTCTGTTCTGATAATGTATCATGTCATTACAATATTTTTCTTATGCTACTGTGTTTTGATAAATGTTGATCGTATGATATTGTAATGATGATTCAATTTATCACTTAACTTGTCAGTGCGATACATTTCAGTATTGTATTTTTTGAAAAGAATATGAAGACAAGAAAAAAGATATTTTTTTTCTGTGCCCAGTGCTTGATTGTGCACTAGGGATAACTATGTATGGTGATGATATTCCATTGAAGGGGTGTTTTTTCTGATGTTGTAATGTATTTTTCTTGGCCCAGCGCTTGATTGTGCACTAGGGGTAACAGTTTATAGTGATTTTAGTACATTGAAAAGGTGTTTTTTCTGAGATTGTGAAGTTTATTAACTTGGTTATCATGCGTATTATGCTATTTTTAAATGGTAACTAATTATTTGTTCTTTGCTATAGATATGCATCATTTAACTTATTGTTTACCATGATATATCATTGATTGCTTTCTTTCATTGCTGCTCATTCCTCTGGTACTTCATTTTGTATTTCTCACTTTTCATTTAGTATTTCATACCTAGTCTGTACTTTACATACTTCATATTTCTGTGAATTTGTTTATCTCCGTATGCTTATCTCATTATCTTTCTATACTTCATGTCTTACTTTACACTTACTTATATCCCTCTTTTGTTCATTTTTGTTGACATGACTTAACATAGTTGTAATCCTTGTGGGTAGATATTGGGATTCCATCGAACTCGATATTTTTTGGTTCCATGTACTTTTTCAAAAAAAAAAAAAAATTAATCATTTTCTTTTTTCCCGGGGTCAGTGTAGTGTGTTAAGTCGTGTTTTATTAAGGGGAGTTAACTGTTAAAAGATTTGTAAGTACGGGTAAGTTTTTTGTATACGCCCCTGTAAGCACACCTTTTGTGATGAGGTGAATGCTCGGTTATTTTTTTTAACGCAGCGCTACTGACTAGCTGTTAGCTTGTTTTTTTTAAAATATGGTAAGCAATCTGGTCGAAGGTTCTATGAGTTGTTTGAGGGGGGGAAAAGCGGATGAGTCCAGCTCACATCTCAAGCTGCATGTTAGCGCTTGAACGAATTCATATAGACTGAACTGTTTTAAGCAGCTGAGATTGCGGGGAGTATTGTGCAGGCAGAGCTTGGAGAAGGTCGTGCCTTCTTGCTAGTGTGTCCCAGCATATTTGTGTTTTTCTATGAAGGGAATTTGATAATTAAAGAAGATAATGTTTTGAAGTAAAAATAAAGAGATTATTGTTGGGAATGTTCTTTCTCCCAGGAGTTTATGGATTATTTTCTAAGAGATATTACCCAGATGCCAGGGAGTACGCCGGCATTATATATTTTGTAAGAAGTCAGATGGATTTATTATAGAGGCCATGGATTGCACCAGCCGTGATTTTGATTCATGTTTATTCTGATGGATTTTTTTCCCTTGTTACTAGAAGCCATTATATGCTGCTGTGTAAGCGACCAGTGATCATCATCACTTATAAAGATATTGATGTAAACCTTTATGAAACGTGAGCTGCTGTGTTCTGCAGCCTTTGTACTTTTGAGTTGTGTACCTGTAGCTGCATCTTTGGATATTGCTTTAAAGGGATTTATGCTATGAGTTACTGCATTCTACAGCCTATTGAGACTGCAATGCACGTCATTTGTTTGGATGACTATTTTTGCTGGATGTTTACGAAATGAACTTACTTATCTGATCCACCATGATTTGCTATGAAGTGTCATCCTATGTTACCATGATGTTTACGTGACTGTGGCGTAATAAACTATTTAAACGCTACCATTCGTTGCAACATTTCTGGACTATTATGTTTACTGTAGTGTGTGGTTACAGCCTGTGTTGGTATGCCAGAACCTTTGTACATTCGTGTTTGTTGACAGTAACTTACTCACACATCAGTCGGCCACTCATAAGCCCAACCTCACTGACTCTGTCCTTGTTGTACCACACCATCCACCAGAAACATTCCACCACTATCAACAGTAATTGAACATAATATGTACGAGGGAAGGTCAAAAAGAAATGCCTCCGATTTTTTATGTATGTAAATACTGCATCGGTGTGCAATTTGTAAATTTAGCAGGATTCCTCAAACACTCTTCTGCACTGTATAACATTACCAACCTGTTTCAGTAACAGGTGGCACCACTGTAACAGTTTAAAAATGGCTGCCAAAGACGTTCAGTTAAAACAACGTTATGTCATAGAATTCCTCAATGCTGAAGGTGAGACCCCAATTGGCATCCACGAACATTTGAAGAATGTTTATGGAGATTCAACAGTGGATGTTAGCACTGTCCGACGTTGGGTACATTGTTGTGACGAAGCTGAAGTAGGTCAATCCTCAATGGCTGATGCAAAGCGGATTGGCCGTCCATCTACCGCAGTGACTCCACACAACATTCATAGAGTTGATGGCATCATTCGTGGTGACCGTCGGGTAACACTGGATGAACTTTCTTCCATCTTGTCCATTAGTAAAGGCAGTGTCCAGAACATCATTAAAGACCTGGGTTATTCAAAAGTTTGTGCACGGTGGGTACCCAGAATGTTGACAGACAGACATAAAGAAACAAGGAAAACCATAGCCATCAACCTCCTGCACCGTTACGAAACTGAAGGAGAAGAGTTTTTATTGAATATTGTGACAGGTGATGAGACTTGGGTTCATTGTTTTGAACCAGAATCAAAGAGGCAGTCAATGGAATGGCATCACACAACATCGCCGACAAAAAAGTTCAAAAGTTCACCATCTGTAGGGAAAGTTATGGCCTCCGTGTTTTGGAATGAGAAGGGTGTGATTCTTCTCGACCTCTTGGAACAGGGAAACACGGTGAATGCAGACCGTTACATTAAAGACCTTCGAAGAAACTTAGAGGTCGTCTTCGGCGACTTTACCCATTAAAAGATCAGAGAACTGCACTACTGTTGCACGATAATGCCACGCAACACACCGCTAAATGCACCATTGATGCGATTGCAGAATTTGGCTGGACATTATTACCACATCCCCCTTACAGTCCTGATCTTGCACCTTCTGACTTCCATCTGTTTGGACCACTGAAAGAAGATCTTCACGGACATCACTTTGAGGACACCGAGACCCTTAAACGCGCCGTACTCCAGTGGTTTAGGAAAAATTACACAAATTTTTACCATGCGGGGATACATGCCCTTGTGAGAAGATGGACAAAAACTGTAACAACTAACGGAGACTACATTGAGAAATAAATTTTTGAAGTTCAGACTTGGAGCTACATTTCAATGTGAATTTTATCTGTTTTCTTGCCTATTAAATGAAATTAAAAATTACGAGGCATTACTTTTTGACCGTCCCTCGTACCACTATATTTAACCCTCAACATAGTGATAACAGAGTGTCTACAGTGCATAGATTTTGAGCATTGACACTTTAAAATTGTGTGTTGAGCTGATTTTGTAACCAAAAACACATGACTAACCTGATTGTCTCTAAATTTGAAAAGAGTATCTTGGCTTTTTATGTCCTCCATTTCTTACAATTACAAGTAATTTTTAACACAAACTTACCTTCTATGTGCTTATACATGTTATTTGTAATCCTTTGGTGATGTCAAAGATGACCCATTTTCTTTTTCAGATGGAGCGATAAAATTTCTAAGTCGAAAAATAAAATAAAAATTCATAACTATTTTATTTTAAGACCAATTTTGATAATGTTTTTGTTTTTAATTTTTTTTTTTTTTAATGTACTTTCTAAATATCTTAATGAATTGTCAATTTAACAAATATGAAAAATCAGTTTGTGGTATCTACTTACAAGTGTGATGTTTGTGGTGCAGCATTTACTGTAAGACATAGCCTAAATATACATAAAATAATACAAGTATGCAGGAGAGAAGCCTTACAAGTGTGATGTTTGTGGTGCAGCATTTACTGTAAGAAATAGCCTAAATGTACATAAAATAATACAAGTATGCAGGAGAGAAGCCTTACAAGTGTGATGTTTGTGGTGCAGCATTTACTAACAGCTGTTTGTGCCTTCTATAAAGTCACTACTTTAGTTGCATGCCCTTTCTCTTGATCTGAAGGCAATAAATCTTTTTACCTGGTGAACACAACACCATTTAATTTGGTGTGAATTATCAGCTGACTTTGGCTTGAAAAATCATGTAATTTAATCAGTTTCAATGAATTCCTGATAAGCCTAGTGGCGTAGGAGATCATGTCTCTCCACAACTTCCTGTCTCCAGTACAATTTCTCAATTCTGCTGTTGACTTCTTTCCATGTCACGATGTCAAAATGTCCAGTATTTGTTCTCCTTGTCTTCCCCTATCTCTTTTTCCTTCAATCTTACCTGTTGTTACGATACATTCTAGCTTTCCTCTTCTCATAACATGTCCCAAAAAAAGTGGACTACTTCTTTCTAACTTGTAAAATAAGTGTCCTTTGTGCATTGGCCTCTTTCAGGACGTCCACATTACTCTTTTTGGCTGTCCATGGTATTTTTCACATTCTTCTGTAAAACCACATCTCTGTTGCCTCTAGTGTCTTCCCTATTTGTTTACTAATTGTCCATAACTCACTCCCATATGTCAGGATTGGTTCTATATAACAATTAACAACTCTCTTTCTTACTCCCAATGACAAAGAATTGTTGCATAAAATACTCTTCATTTTATAGAATGCTACTTTTGCCTGAGCTATTCTGCTCTTCACTTCTGAGATGCATATTCCATCCATTATTATTAATGTTCCCAGGTATTTGAATTTTATTGACTTGTTTTAAAATGGTTCCATTTACTTTTGATTGTGCATTCTGGGGAAGCCCTTTTCTTTGAGACGACCATTCAATCAATCAATACCCTTTAGCTCCCCAAGGAGCATAGGCCTTCAACAAACACATGCCAAGTCTTCCTGTCCTGTGCCATCCGCTCAAGTTCTTTCCATGTTTTCCTCATCATTTTCACCTCTGTTTCCAGGTCTCTTCTCCATGTGTTTGTTGGTCTACCTCTGCCTCTCTTTCCCTGTGGATTCCAGAACAAGGACTGCCTTGTAATGCTATCAATAGGTTTCCTCAATGTGTGTCCTATCCATCGCCAGCATCTTCTTCTCAACTGTTGTTCCACTGGCACTTGTCTGGTTCTTGTCATCAATTCCACATTTGTGACTTTGTCATTCCATTTCAGTCCTTCTATTCTATGCAAGCACCCGTTTATAAAAGTCTGTAGCTTTTTGGTTGTTGTTTTTATTGTTCTCCATGTCTCAGAGCCATACAATAGGACTGACTTCACATTTGAGCTGAAGATTCCAGGTACTCCAACAGCTGGAAGATGACACAGATACGGAAGACTACTGGCAACAAGTAAAAAATATATGGAACAAGACATGTAAAGAAGTACTGAGAAAAAGAGAACATCAGCACAAAGCATGGATAACAACAGAAACTATTAGTAAGATAGAAGACAGGAAAAACAAGAAAGCAGATTTAAACAGAAGCACAACCAGAAGCTCCAAAGCCAAGGCTCATGAAGTGTACATAGAAGCAAACAAGGAAGTAAGAAGAAACATCAAAAGAGACACAGAAAATATACTGATGATTTGGCAAGGGAAGCAGAGGAAGCTGCAGCCAAAGGAAATATGAGGGACCTGTACAACAACACAAAGAAGCTAACAGGGAAATATAAGCATGAAAATGGCCTCATAAAAGATAAGAATGGAAAATTGCTTAGTAATTTACAAGAACAAATGAAGAGATGGACAGAACATTTTGAAGAACTTCTCAATAGACCATCTCCAACTAATCCCCCGAACATCCAGCCAGCAGAAGAGGAGCTACAAATCAACTGTGAACGACCAAGTAGAGAAGAAATAAAGAAAGCCATAAATCTTCTGAAAGCAGCTGGTCCAGATTGCATTCCAGCAGAGGCCATCAAAACAAATATTGATACCTCTACAAAGATATTATACAAACTACTTGGCAAACTCTGGGAGAGAGAGGAAATACCAGCAGAATGGAAGGAAGGCTATTTGGTCAAGTTGCCTAAGAAGGGAAATTTACAAGAGTGCACAAATTATAGAGGAATATTGTTACTATCAGTGCCAGGAAAAGTATTAAACAGAATCATCCTTGAGAGATTAAAAGAGTCCATAGACAAAAAACTGAGAGATGAACAAGCAGGTTTTCGACAAAATAGATCCTGTACAGACCAGATAGCCACATTGAGAATAATAGTTGAACAGAGTCTGGAATGGAATTCACCGGATTCATGGACTATGAAAAGGCATTTGACAGTGTAGACAGAGAATCGCTTTGGAAATTGATGAGGCATTATGGAGTTCCCATGAAGATCATTAACTTAATAAAGAAGACCTATGAAGACATGACATGCAGAGTTCTTCATGAAGGACAAGTTACAGAATTGTTTAGGATTAGAACGGGAGTGAGACAGGGATGCCTTTTGTCTCCATTTCTTTTCTTACTAGCAATAGATTGGGTCATGAAAACATCGACATCACACAACAGAAATGGAATCCAGTGGAATCTGACTGAACAGCTTGATGATCTGGATTTTGCAGATGACTTGGCTCTTCTGTCCCATAACCATAATCAGATGCAAGAGAAAATGAAAATTCTCGATGAGAGGTCACAACAAGTGGGCCTGAAAATACATAGGGAAAAGACAAAGATTATGAGAATAAATGCAAGAAATGATAATAAGGTTGAACTTGAAGAAACACCACTAAAAGATGTAGAATCGTACACATATATTGGAAGTAATATAGACAAAGTTGGAGGGACAGACAGTGATATCAAAATAACAATACAAAAAGCAAGAGTAGCTTTCATTGCATTGGGAAACATGGAGAATAACAGAAATCAAGTCCAACTCGAAAATAAGAGACGACCATTAGTTCTGTCTTTTTGCTGTTAAGGCTAAGGCCTTTATTTTCACTTTCAATCACTATTTTATCAACCATTTCCTGCAGCTCTTTTTCACTTCTTGCTATTAAGACTATCATCAGCGTATCTTAAGTTGTTTATTTTATGTCTGCCAAATGATATTCCTTGTATAAAGCACAAGTACAGATCTGTCTTCACCTCTATGGCTCTTTCTATTAATGTTCTTATAATATATATAGCATTGTTTGTTCCCTTACTCTCTACAAATCCACACTGTTCGTCACTGATTTCTGGTTTAATTTTATTTCTCACTTTTCTCCTTATAAGCGCTGGACTAAAATAATTTCTACAGACAAAATATTATCATTATGTGGATTTCCATTGTTTATTATATTATTTTGCTTTGTAGCAGCTGTTACAAAATATCATCATCAGTAGAGGAAAATATTACGTAGGGTGACACATTTACTAGTTAAATATCTCAAAACTTATTGAGCCCAGACAATTTAAACTTATTTTTTTTTTAAATGTTGAGGAGAAATTTGTGGGAGAGGATGGACAAAGACTGGAGGCATTCTTCTTCTTCTTCTGCATTCAGTTTGTAGTCATGCTAAATCTGCAGGAATGTCGCCAGGACGAAGTCCACAGTCTTTACCAAGTCAGCTCGGCAGCCCATAGCTTCTGCTGGAGCTCAGCACCCCTTGGCCAGGTCACACATCGTGGTTCATCATGGGTTGGGCAGTTCTGGAGAAATGTTCTGGGGTCTGGATTCCAGTTCCACGTGGGCATTCATTTGTGTGGGATATCCTGAGGCGATAGAGATGTCCAAGTAATCTGCAGTGGCCAGTTCTCAGGTGGAAAATGGTGGTCTGTTGGTATCTGTTTAGATGGTGGATTGGGTCATCTCTGCTGTACATATCACCTTCCTCCTTCCATTGATTTTTTTACTTGTTGTGGATGATGGTTTTTGCTTCCCGATAGGGCAATGGGTGGCTGTATTGTTCCATTTTACTGCCACTTCTTGATAGAGCATCATTACCAGCAATTCCACAATGGGACGGTAACACTGAAGGGCAATGGTTGATGACCTTTGGATGATGTTAAGCTCAGATCTGATCTCATTCATCATGTTATCATTTCTGGTGTTCTGTATTGATTCCAGTAATGATCTGCAGTCAGTGAAGATTACTGTCTTAGCTTGTGGCTGCTGTTCGGATCTGGTGAGGATTTTCAGAGCTTGCAGTAGTGCCATAGGTTCTGCCCTGAAATTGGAGGAGATCT
This sequence comes from Oreohelix idahoensis, assembly GCA_024509875.1. Taxonomy (NCBI): domain Eukaryota; kingdom Metazoa; phylum Mollusca; class Gastropoda; order Stylommatophora; family Oreohelicidae; genus Oreohelix; species Oreohelix idahoensis. The sequence continues at coordinate 205,480 of JAMPIV010003719.1, read as the reverse complement.
GTCCAGTTGGGAAGGCCTTTCGGATGATCTTTCCATTTAGGAATCTTATAAAAATGCCTCCTCCACCGTTCTTTACTGCCCCCTCAGCAGATCAATCTGTGTATGCGTGTGTCCACTATTTCGGGTTTTACTTTTCTTCAATCATTTCTTGAGCCAGAGTTTTTATTTGTTGAGGGGTCTGGTGGCCTTTCTTTTTTATTTCAGGGACTTCTGGGATGATAGATATTTTTTCGTGGCAGTCGTCTGGCTCCTCGTAATCAATTCTTTTTCTTTTCTTCCTCGTTCGTCCTGAAAAGGACGTTGGTTGCGTTGTGTCTGTTTAAGCCGGAGCTGCGATATCTGCGCCTTTCGGCGGACACATCCGACTTCATCACAGCATTTTTTTGGGACCGGGTTTGCCTTCCCTCTCTAATCCCTACTCTCTCAGCCAGACTGCAGTGATGCAGACTGTTTCCAGGACCACCACGTGGAGGTGGAGTAGGGTCTTGGTCAGTTCTGGTTCGCTGACCCTGACGCAAGCAGTCAAGCTATGGGTCGCTGACTGCATTCTCTATTGCTGCATCTTTGGGTCCCTGTAATCAATTAACATTTCAATCTCAGTAGATCGATTTTGGAGGAGGTCTTCGTGGCATTGATGCAGATGTTTGGAGATGTTTAAGAAGCTGGTTCTTTTTAGCCTGTTCTTTGTCAAACTATGGAGTTTGGCATGTATTGGATGACTTGGCATTCGTAGAAGCCTCTCACTGTGAGTGTATACCTTTTCCTCACGTCTGTCATCAAGAGAGCGGATGTTGGTGTTTCTCTCCATTGCCTGGATTGGAGAAGTCTTCATCCCTCCAGCGATTAATCTAAGTCCTGAATTTTGCACTTTCCCTATATGTTCTGTGTTTGCTTTAGATGCCGTGGCCCAGGCTGACATGCCATATTCAAGTACAGGCCTGACTTTTTTTAAGTACGCTGGTATTTGCCCCCCAACTTGTGCCAGCCAGTTTCTTCATAATATAGAGCTTTCTTGTTGCTCTCTGTTCTACTGCTTTTATGTGCGGCTTCCAGGCGAGTCTCTTATCCAACTTGACTCCCAGGTATGTTGGGTTTTCCTCAATTGGAAGCTCACTTCCATTTAGTTGCAGTTTTATTGTTTCTCGGCAGTTTGACAGAGAGAAGAAGGTTGCTACTGTCTTCATAACCCTCCACTCCCAAAGGAGCATAGACCTTCAACAAACACATGCCAAGTCCTCCTGTCTCGTGCCATCATCTCAAGTTCTTTCCACGTTCTCCTTATCATTTTCACCTCTGTTTCCAGCTCTCTTCTCCATGTGCTTCTTGGTCTACCTCTGCTTCTCTTGCCCTGGGGGTTCCAGAACAAGGACTGCCTTGTAATGCTATCAACAGGTTTCCTCAGTGTGTGTCCTATCCATCGCCATCGTCTTCTTCTCATCTCTTGTTCCACTGGTACTTGTCTAGTTCTTGTCATCAGTTCCATGTTTTTAACCTTGTCATACCATGTTAATCCCTCTATTCTACGCAAGCACCCATTTATGAAAGTCTGTAGCTTTTTGGTAGTTGTCTTTGTTGTTCTCCATGTCTCAGAGCCATACAATAGGACTGACTTCACATTTGAGTTGAAGATTCTTATTTTCATGTTGGATCCGATTTCTCTAGATCTCCATATATTTCCCAATGCAATGAAAGCTCCTCTTGCTTTTTGTATTCTTATTTTTATATCACTGTCTGTCCCTCCAACTTTGTCTATATTGCTACCAAGATATGTGTACGATTCTACATCTTGTATTGGTGTATCTTCAAGTTGAACCCTGTTATTATTACCTGCATTTATTCTCATTATCTTTGTCTTTTCCCTGTGTATTTTCAGACCCAATTGCTGTGACCTCTCATCACGTGTTTTCAATTTGTCCTGCATCTGATTACGGGTATGGGACAGAAGAGCTAAGTCATCAGCAAAATCCAGATCATCCAACTGCTTAGTCAGAGTCCATGGATTCCATTTCTGTTGTGAGTTGTCGATGTTCTCGTAACCCAGTCTTTTGCTAGTAAGAAAAGAAATGGAGATAAGAGGTATCCCTGTCGCACTCCTGTTCTTATCCCAAACGGTTCTGTAAGCTGTCCTTCATGAAGAACTCTGCATGTCATGTCTTCATATGTTTTCTTTATTAAATTAATGATCTTCATGGGAACTCCATAATGCCTCATCAATTTCCAAAGTGATTCTCTGTCTACACTGTCAAATGCCTTTTCGTAGTTCACAAATCCGATGTATATTGGTGAATTCCATTCCAGACTTTGTTCAACTATTATTCTCAAAGTGGCTATCTGGTCTGTACATGATCTGTTTTGTCGAAAACCTGCTTGTTCATCTCTCAGTTTCTTGTCTATGGACTCTTTTAATCTTTCAAGGATAATCCTGTTTAATACTTTTCCTGGCACTGAAAGTAACATTATTCCTCTATAATTTGTGCACTCTTGTAAATTTCTCTTCTTAGGCAACTTAACACGATATTCTTCCTTCCATTCTGCTGGTATCTCTTCCTTTTCCCAGACTTTACCAAGTAATTTATATAACATCTCTGTAGCCGTGTCGATATCTGCTTTGATGGCCTCTGCTGGGATGCCATCAGGCCCAGACGCTTTTCCATCTCTTAGAAGCTTTATGGCTTTCTTTTTTTCTTACTTCGTTGGTCTTTCACCGTTAATTTGTAGCTCTTGTGCTGCTGGCTGGCTGTCCGAGGGGTTTTGTGGAGCTGGTCTATTAAGAAGGTCCTCAAAATATTATGTCCACCTCTTCATTTGCTCTTGTATATTGCTGAGCAGTTTTCCATTCTTGTCTTTTATGAAGCAACTTGTTTGCTTGTATTTCCCCGTTAGCTGCTTTGTGCTGTTATACAGTTCTCTCATATTACCTTTGGCTGCAGCATCTTCTGCCTCTCTTGCCAACTCCTCAATATACTTCCTCTTGTCTCTTTTCATACTTCTTTTTACTTCTTTGTTTGCTTGTGTGTACACTTCTTGAGCCTTGGCTTTGGAACTTCTGGTTATGCTTTTGTTTAAACCTGCTTTCTTGTTTTTCCTGTCTTTTATCTTATTGATGGTTTCTGTTGTTATCCATGCTTTTTGTTGTCGTTCCCTTTTCCCCGGTATTTCTTCACATGTCTCATTCCATACCGTTTTGATTTGCTGCCAATAGTCTTCTGTATTCTCTGCCTCTTCCAGCTGTTGGAGCACCTGAAATTTGTTGGATCTGTAACCGCAAATTTGTCTCTTGTGTCTTGATTCCTTAGATGTCCTACATTAAATTGTTGTCTATAATTTTGCATTGCTGCATATCTCTTGAGTTTCATTTTTACTTTGGCTATCAGAAGGTGGTGGTCTGATGCCACATCTGCTCCTCTATATACCTTTACATCCTGCAATGATGATCTAAACTTCTTGTTTATGCATATATGATCAATCTGATTTTCTGTTCAATGGTCTGGTGATATCCATGTTGCCCTGTGTATTCTCTTATGTGGAAACATGCTTCCTCCTATAGCCAGTTGATTTTTGCTACTGTCTTGGAGAGGTTTATCTGTACTCCCCAGTCTGATGCCCATTTACCGATGGTATTCAGTGCTGCTTGCATCCTGAACTTCGCAGTAGGCAAATGTTCAGCAGCACACCAGGCAGCAAAATCGTCAGCACGACGAGCCCTGGAGATATGCCATCCCTTCTGTCACGCTGTTCCAGACTTAGATCAAATCCCGTGGACGCGTGACCATTCTGTCGTGCGTAGATAGGTTTTAAAGTTATTTAAGGTCTCGCCTGAAAATAGGAGATGGTGATAGTATGTGAGAAGTAAAGTGTAAGAAATAGATTTTCACGAGTGAATAGTTAAGGAAAAGAACTGTCTCTAGGCTGAGTAGTTTCTCTAGTCCAGCCTATCTGTACAACTATAATTTAGTATCAGATAATCTTGCACCCCCTTATATTGAGAAAAATAAGTTTACTATACACGCATGCACACACACAGCTATGTGACAACAAGACACACAAACGTGAAAAAACTATGGGTAAATTTGGGTATGGGTCGGACCAACACACACAAAATTAGTTCTTTTGTTGTTTATTATCACTAAATTTTACAACATCGAATATCTAAAAAAAAAAAAAATCCAAAATTACATATATAGAGAGAATTAACAGAATACCCGTGCCCTCCCCTCCTTGAGAAGATAAGAACCCAATAAGTTAATAACCCCAAAGGTTAAAGGTTAGCACTAGGTTACAGTATAGACAGTCAGAAAACAAAATTCCTAATACGTGCTACTCTGTAAAGTAAACAATTGTTAAAGCAAAATAACTAGTTTGGTACAAGCTACCGTAACAAGAAAATATTCAATCTCTCTATCTCTGACATACATGGCCACGCTCTCTATCTCTCTCTCTCTCTCTCTCTCTCTCTCTCTCTCTCTCTCTCTCTCTCTCTCCTTACCTAAATCTTGGTGATGTTTCCTGGAATGTACAGTTATCCTGAATATATTTACCGATATAATAATGTCAGGGTTCAGTGCCAAATTTGGCCCCAGTCCAGCCTTGACAATAACTTTATAAGGTGGACGCCAAGTTTGGTGAGGTAATCCTGAATCGATAATGTCACCTCGAATAGTTAATGGTAGAAAAATCGAGATCTAGTGTTCACGGCAAAGCATGGAAAAACAAATACTTCTGGTATGTGGACACAGATAGTTGCTAACAATTTTTACTGATGATGGTAAGTACATGTAATTGATTGGTAAATCCTATCGGCTGGCTCTGTGGTGATTGCCGATTTTGAAAAAAGCACAACTTTCTGAATAAATCCAGTGCTGCGTCTGTCAAAAGTTAGATGTTTCTATTATTGCATATACCACTCCCGTGGGCTGATAAAATTGGAAAAAATATCTGGGAATTGATAGTCCAGTTAAACTTAATAGTTAAATGTGTCTTTGACTTTTGGCCAGTCCTGTTCACAACATAGACTTGAGACTTGTAAGCCACGAAGACGACAACATAAATCCCATCAGTAACTGGAGACAATAATAAAGGAAAAAAACCGCTGGCCGCTATTTCAGGCCTGCGAGAAATAAACAAGACATTATGAAAAAGAAATGCAACTATTCTATATGTGCACGGACGGGACGAGACGATCTCTCTCCAGCTCCGGCAGTCTTACTTAAAGTTAAAAGGCACACTGTGACTTTATTTACAACTATACGGTCAGCTTTTCGCCGGCGCTGCGCTGTTAGGTTCAGACCAAGGCCTGCACCTTCCCACCCTTTCTGCGTGTTAAGGCTCAGCTCACACTGTCAAATATTGTTTTAATTACCCCTACGCGCACTTACAAATATCGTCTGTCTTTAATAGTTATTTTATTGTCGGAGCCTGTTAGTTTAGTCATAAAGTATAAAAATAATCACTTACTATAAAATGCAAAATGAAATAAACGTGAATCCTATTCAGTCACTATTCTTCTTCTTCTTCTTCTTTGATCCTTAGCCACCGACCATCAAAGCAGTCAGTGGCCATTACGCCTGATGGCGTCTTGTAGGGCAACAACAAATTGATTCTACTTTGCTCGGTCGGCGGCCATCCTTCGTACAGTGCCCCAACTCTGGTTCATTCTTTGCATCTCAGCCTCCACAGTCCTCCGCCAAGTTGTTTTTTGGTCGGCCTCTCTTCCGTTTTCCCTCAGGGGTCCATAGCGTAGCTGTTCTTGTGATGGCATCGGGGTCTCTTCTGAGGACATGGCCAACCCAGCTACAGCGTCTGCCAGCTATGATGGTGTGCATGTCCTCTTGCTTGCTCCGAGTAAGCAGATCTTGGTTGGTGATGGTATTCGGCCAAAAGATTCGGATAATTTTTCTTAGGCATGTTGTGTGAAAAGAGGACAATTTCGACATTTCCTTCTCTGTAACTCTCCAGCTCTCCGCGCCATAGACAAGCACAGAAAGCACACGGCTCTGATATAATCCTAATTTTGTGCTTGTGCTGTACTGAGAGGACTTCCAGATGTTGTTTAGACTAATAAAGGCTGTTCTTGCTTTGTTCATTCTGTTGTTGATGTCTTTGCTTGCTCCGCCGTCTGGTGTTACTATGCATCCTAGGTATGTGAAGGCATCTGTCTGTTCCAGTTGCTGATTCCTTACTGATATGGGCTCAGGGTTGGTCACATTGAGCGTCATGACCTCTGACTTCTCTAGGTTGATGTTCAAGCCCACCTGCTGGCTATACTTGTTAAGTCTATCCGTTTTTTCCTGGATGTGTTGATGTGAATGTACTAGCAGTGCAATGTCATCTGCATATTTGTCGTAAATTTAATTTGAGATAGTTCTTAGAAATAGTGGTCCCGTTAGAGTGAAGAATGACGGTGAAGGCTCTATGATAGAAGGGGTAAGAAATAGATAGTTGATTCACAGTGTGCTGAAAAGAGAAAGGACAGTCTCTTAAATCGGGTAATTTTCCGATTTGCCTATCTTACGACAATTTTTATTTAACTAGAGACTCCTAAATCTCTCCTGACTAAACAATTGTTGCCAGTTTCCAAACACTCATGTACACACGCCGATTTGGTGCTTCAAACACACAGACGTTACGTGAATACAACTACGTATAACAGGTATGGGTAATTGTCATGGGTCTACCAACACAGTACTAAAGATTTATGGTGTTTGTTTATCATTAAACCAAAATCACAATCTTTAGCATGTTACAGTCAGCAATCATAGCTACAGAAAATAATACAAGTAACAAGGGGGGAGGGGGGTTTGAGGAGTAGAATCCCAATATGCCCTTCCCGCTTGTACAGACAAAGAAAAACCCAGTCCAAAGACAGGTGTTTATCAGAAGGAAATAATTTAACCCAAAAATAGATTTAATATATTCTGACAAGAGGTGTTACAATATTTGGTAAGGGGGGGTAGGAAACCGAGTCCAATTATTCTCCAATGTCTTCCCTTGACTAAGCAGATTTAGGTGGAGGGGAAATAAACAAAGGTAAGAATTCCCACTTAAAAGAACAATACAAGGAATACGGTAAAACAGGTATTTACCAGGTAAAGCAAATGATAAATTTTTAACAAATATGTCTCATTCATTCATGCACGCTAGCAATGGCCATCACGCAATTTCTCACACACACTTACCGATCGTGGAATCTGGCACCCCATAAAAAAAATATAAACAGCAATTAAACACTCGAAAAATGAAAATGTCTTTTCCTTCGTTTTCAAGCCCCAGATTTAGCGGGTTTTGACGTTTAGCAAAAGTGTCCCGAAATCGCTGGAAAGGTGAAGCTTTATTGTTTTCTGTTGGTTTTTATATAAAGTTTCTATGGGATCGCCCTGTCACAAATAAAGGTATGAGAAATGGTGTGGTCTCTTGGATTTTCACCGCTGGTGGTGGAAACTTCTATAGCGTGATGACAACGACTGAACAGTGAGGTATGTTTTTTCTTCGGGGGTTTTAAATCCAGTGAAAAATACTCGGACTGTCAGTATGCTTGAAATAAGTGTTCTCTTCCACAGTAGAGCAGTAAATAATATATATATATATATATATATATATATATATATATATATATATATATATATATATATATATATATATATATATGTACAGAAGTCGACAGCCGCATTGGCAAAGCTGCAGCTACCTTTGCCCGTCTCACATCGCACGTTTGGGGAAACTCTAAACTCACAATGAAGACCAAAGCTGCGGTATATAATGCCTGCGTCACCAGCACACTCCTATATGGCAGCGAGACCTGGACGACCTATGCTAAGCAAGAAAGAAGGCTCAATACCTTCCATTTGCGGTGTCTACGCCGCATCCTCGGCATCTCGTGGAAAGATAAAGTGACAAATGTCGAGGTGTTGTCACGTGCTGGCCTTCAAAGTATGTATACGCTTCTTAGACAGTGCAGACTTCGCTGGCTTGGCCATGTTTGCCGCATGGAAGATGGTCGCATCCCAAAAGATATCTTCTACGGACAGTTAGCAGATGGCAAGAGAACAGTTGGGCGACCACAGCTGAGGTTCAAAGATGTGTGCAAGAGAGATATGAGGGCACTGGACATGGATCCAGCAACACGGGAGGATGAAGCTGCCGATCGCACTAAGTGGCGATGCTATTTACGGCGCCACCTCAGATTGGGCGAAGAGAGGCTCACACAAGAAGCAGAGGTGAGGAGAAAACGTCGAAAGGAGCACCAGGAAAATAAGCAGCTGATGGCTGTCACCTCAGAGGCGCATTCCCATAGTCAGTTATGACTGAAGGGGTTATTATTATATATATATATATATATATATATATATATATATATATTATATATATATATATATATATATATATATATATATATATATATATATATATATATATATATATATATATATACTGGCAATGTTCTTCTCCAGTTTATCTTTACAGAATTTTATTGATCTATTGATTTAAATGTTCTTGGGTTGATTTTTCTCATGTAAAGTTTGATAGCGATAGCGAGACCAACACAGGGCCGCCACAAGATTAAATTTAAATGTTCATAGAATCTCTGGAGGTTTATAGAACCGAAGCTGGATGACTCTGTATATTGTTGCTGGGACGCAAAGGTTTATGATCATCCTATGTGGAAAAATAGAAAAACATGAAATCAATAAGCCCAATAAAATGTTATATTCTGACGTGCGATAAATTTACAGTTAAGACTATTTTATACACTCGCGTATTCAATTATATATAGATAAGAAAAACTCTCCGCGAATCAAATGGTTAAAAACACATCTATATATACAGAACTAAACTGTATTAAATAGTTATAAATTCCTTTACGGCTTCAATATTAATTTTAGCATCTATTATATTTGGAAATAACTTATAGATATATCATTTAATTTACAACTGGAAACTTTTGAGATGGGTTTATTTAATATGTTTAAATTAACACAAAATCTAGTGAAATAAAATGAAAGAACTAGACCACTGATCACTTGAAACTAATATATTATACAGTTGCACAGAATGAATTCACTCCAATATAGCCGAAAATCCAGAGTAAATCTAGCAGGATTCTACTATAAGCTAGTGCTTCTTTAAATCTCTGGCAAACGAATGATAAACTGCATTCTTCAGTGGTCTCAATATATATTAAATGAAATGAGAGGTAATATCTAGATGTTAAGTTTAACGCCTTATCTGAAATTAGGGAACTTTCGAGATTCTGCGCCGCCAGTCCCCGCTATATTACTCAACTCTCTGACCGCTCGTCTTTCCCGTTCGTCTCCGTCTTGCGAGCGATTCTGTGGTTCACACTGAGATGTGAAATGCCGACGAGAAACTGCTTCCTCCGTTCTGAGACCAACGCTGCCTCTTTGATCGTTAACCGCTTTTCTCGTTGAACTCTGGCAACGCCCTACTAGGCAGTAAGAAAGAAAGGTCAAGGAGGTAGTTGATTTAGATCGCTCTAAGGTAAGGCAGAAGGCGTGGCTTAACCTCCCCTTTAAGTTACAGCGATGTCCTGGGTGCACGTATGAAAACTGTTTATCATATTAATTAGCCCACTTTGTAGAATTCCACGTTGTATTTGTGCATGCTAATGAGAAAACGTGGGACCCACGTTGGCGATTAAATTTGCAACATAAATGAATGAGGGCTCTCTTGCTCCCCCAGGGTCTACCATATCATCCAACAGTTCAGGGACGCTGAAATTCTTCTGTCACAATTGCCAATGGAAAAAATTTGTTCAATGAGTTATCAGCCATTTGCATGGCAATAAATGAATCCTTACTAATTAAAGAGATATGATGTTCATCATCATCCATGACTTCTTCTCTTTGAGTTTGGGCATGAGATTGTGCTTTGGTAGTAACAGCATTGGCTGACAACATATGAGGGCTATTCTAAAATCAACCTCCGATTGGCTCGTAAAAATAAACTGGTTGCCATAGCAATTTGGTGCATTGCCTACAGCAATCAGTATTGTGTTATCTCGCTACACGCAAACCCACAGTCCCAATTGTTCAGTTGTTCACAAGTAGCGACCGAGTAAACATGGACCCTATCATCGCCACTCCTGCCAGCTGTGAGGTCTGTTGTGGGATTTGTTTTCTGTGAGCAGAAGGACCCCTGGGTAGGTCAACTTTCAGTACATTTTTCAGTGAAAGTTATGTTGAGTTTTGGGTTCTCACATATTCCATTAGTGGTTTTCTGTATTTTTTGCATGTTAACACAAAATGTGCTATGGTGTTTTTCTCTAGACATGTTGCACAGTAGGGTTCCTCCAAAATGAAATAGCCTGTTCCCAGTTGAAGTCTAATCAGTTTTCTGTTGCATGGAATTGTTTTTCTCTAGATATCTGACATGTCCAGGTAGGATCTTTTATCAATTTATAGGCATGTCTGCCTTTCTGCTCTCTTTCCAGCTTTCTTTCCATTCTTTTGTTATAATATTTCTAATTATACTTTTGATCTCTGTTGTGCCTAACCCTGAGTTTATGTGGTTTGGGCTGCTTCCTGCTTTCACTTCACTGTCTGCCACCTCGTTTCCTTCTATTCCCATGTGAGAGGGTATCCATGCTAATAATACTGAGCAGCCCCTATTATTTAGATGTGTACTAAGTTGCAAAACTTCTTCTGCTATGTCTGGTTGGCTACATTCATGTGGGTTTCTTAATGCTTGAAGAGTTGACAGTGAGTCATTTAGGATTGTTAGCTTTGTGTGTGTGGGGGGGGGGGGGGGGCTTGTCAGTAATTATTTCAAATGCTTTTGCTATTGCCACCATTTCTGCCATGAATATTGATGCGTTTTCAGTTAAACTAAAACTTTTCTTCAGCTTGCAGGCTGGTATGTGTATTCCTATTCCAAGTTCTTCATTCTCTATCTTAGATCCATTAGTGTATACTTTCAAGCTACCATTATTTATCTGTTCTATATATTCTCTGGCTATAATTTAATGTTGTTTATTTCTGCTTTTTTGTTTATTATATCTGAAAGATGAGAGTCAATTTTTGGTTTCTTAAACTCCCAAGGAGGAATCACTGGTGTGTATTTACTACTACATTTGATTGCATTTGTTATAATACTGTTGTCTTCTATTTCCTCCATGCACTTCCGTCCTATTGGGTATCTTGTAGGTTCCAGAGGGGTGTCCCATGTCAACGGGAAATTCTTCACAAACATTGCATGGGCTGGGTGGTTTTTGTCAATTAGGACTTTGCCCATGTAATTCAGTCTAAGTTCTTTTCTTCTTAGCTTGAGGGGTATTATTCCTAGTGCTACCTCTAGTGCTTCAAGTGATGTTGATCTTGAGGCTCCAGCTATTGTACATAGTGCCTGGTGCTGTATTTTGTCCAATTTATTTTATTGCTGTGAGCTGCAGAGTCATATACTATGCTTGCATAGTACATTTTCCTCCTTACATGAGAAGTGACTTGATGCTTGCTTCCCCACTCACTGCTTTTTAGTTATCTCATCATATTAGTGAGTCCTCTGCAGCTCTCAACAAGCTTGTCTATATGTTTTTCCCACTTTAGTTGTTGATCTAAATTCATGCCTAAAAATTTGGTTGTTCTTACTGTTTTAATTATGTGCGCTTGGATTTTTGTGTCAAATGTTTTATTTTTTATAATTCTACCTCTACTGAATATCATTCCGACTGTCTTTTTAGAGTTTAGTTGGAAGCCCCACTTAGCAATCCATTCTGCGATCTTGTTAATTTGAGCTTGCAGATCTGTATATAATCTGGGATGGATTTTCCCCATTCTACAAATAGCTGCATCATCTGCAAATTGTGACAATTTGTTACTTCTGTTGCTGAATTCCTCTCCTAAGTCATTAACCATAATAGAAAATAGGGAAGGAGATAATACTGAGCATTGAGGGATGCTGTTCTGTTGCTCGTATAGCACGTATTTGTCATTTTTTACTTGTACTGTAAAGTATCTGTCCTCCAAGAAGCTTTCTATGTAGTTGTAGTATATGTTTCCAGTTATGCCTATCTTGTTAATCTTATATAACATGCCTTCTCTCCAGCATTCATCAAATGCCCTTGCTACATCTAAGAATACGGCTACTGTATTTGCATTTCTTTTAAATCCTGATATTACCCCATGTTCTAGTCTGATAAACTGGTCCATAGTGCTTCTGTTATCCCAATGGATGGGTTTGAAAAAAAATGGAAAAAAGGTGATTCGTCTTACGAGGACAAAAGACAAAGAAAGTAGTCTACGTTACGGCCACAAGGCCTTCGTCAGGAAAAGAAAGAAAGTGAAGGCTAGATAGGAGACATAAGAACTTAAAGAAATATAAAAATAAAACCTAGGTACTTCCCTGCAGGCGAAGCATGGCTGAAAAGGAAGTGACTTCTGCCCCCGGATGTACACAATACATACTAAGAAACTAAAAACTAAAAAACGAAACTGAACAAAAAAATACCCAAACGTAATAAAAGTGGGGACTGGAAATAGAAGAGGACAGAATAAGTAGGAGATAAATGAATATGTAATAAAAAATCAAGACAAATTAGAAACCGTATATATCCATACATATTATGGAGGATGGCATAAAAATAGAAGAATAGGATAAGAGTGGAAAGAGTCCAAATAGAGCAAGAGAGGAAATGGTTACCTCAGACAAAGGTGTGGAAAGTGTTGAGACCGGCTGGTTTTAGACACCCCATGCGGTGGATAAGACGGTTCTCAAGCTGTTCTCGGCTGGCAGTGTCAGAGGAGCAGGATCGGATCGCAGTGACCTGGATGTCGATGGGACCATGGTGGTCAGGACTATTGAAGTGTGTGGCAACTGGTGTGGACTTTTGCTGAGAGATGTCATTTAAGTGCTGGCTGAATCTGTCCCCAAGTCGTTTGCCTGTTTGGCCAATATAGGTTTTGCAGCAACGTTTACATATGATCGTATAAATAACATTACACGCTTCACACGTGAAGCTACTAGTGATGGTGTACGTAGCCTTAGGAAAGGACACCTTCTGGGTTGAGATGACATACTTGCACGTGTTGCATCGTGTCCGACCACAGGGTAGTGTGCCAAAGTGAGTGGCATTCTCCTTTGGGAGACGGCTGTGAACAAGAAGATCCATCAAGTTCTTGTCGCGTCTATATGCCACCAAAGGTGCTTCACCGAATACTTCTTGGGTCGCAGGCTCTGCTTGGAGGATAGGGAGGTGACGGAAAAGGATCTGTTTGACAGCAGTACTGTGAGGGTGATGGGTCAAGATTAATTTGACTCTATCTGAAGTGGATTTATAGTGAGGTATGAGGTTCTCCTGACGCGAGATAGGGAGCACACGTTGGAGAGCAGAGGTGAGAACATGTTCCGGATAAAGTCTGCTATGGAAGAAATCCAACATCTCATTTGCTCGGAAGTGGAAGTCATCGTCGTCTTGGCACAAACGGCATAGGCGGAAAAGTTGTGAAAAAGGAAGGGAGTCACGACAGGCCCGAGGATGAGAAGAGGTATACAGGAGGTAGCTGTGGGCATCTGTAGGCTTGTAGTATACTGCGGTATTAAGGCCAGAGGGTGTGATAGTAATAGTAATGTCAAGGAAGTTGACAGATACTGTCGAGACGAGAGAGGTGAACTTGATGGTGGGGTGAAAGTGGTTGACAAAGTCGATGAAGCGGTATAAATCAGTCTCAGACATATCTGTGAGACCCATGCCATCATCGATATATCTGCGGTAAAACCCGGGGAAAGGACCGGAGTATTGATGCCATATCTGATGCTCCAAGTGGCCCATGAACAGGCAGGCATAGCTAGGACCCATCTTCGTTCCCATGGCAACACCACTACTTTGGTAAAAAAAACTGACCATTGAATTCAAAGGAATTCAGTTGAAGGACCAGTTCAGCAAGTCGGAGAAGAGTAACAGTGGATATAGAAGGGCAAGTGTGCTGGTCAAGAAAAAACCGAAGAGCTCGGAGACCATCAGAGTGGGGAATAGAGGTATACAGAGAACAGACGTCTAACAAGAAAAGACGGTAGGAGCGGTCTGCTGGGAGTCGGATAGAGGAGAACGTTGTAAGAGCATGATTGGTGTCTTTGACAAAGGAGGGAAGATTCTCAACGATAGGCTTGAAAATGCTATCGAGGAAGTCAGAAATGTGTTCAGTAGGACAGGAACAGGCTGAGACAATAGGTCTGCCAGGGTTTTCGATCTTATGAATTTTGGGGAGCATGTAGAATACAGGCTTGCCCAAAGAGCTGTCATGAATCATAAGATGAGATGCTTCGAGAGGAAGAGCATTACTAGTGATGAGCTGTTTAATCGTGTTGTGTACAATGCAATTGTTAGAGACAGTCGCATCGCTGGTCCTGGACCTGTAAAAAGAGCCATTGGTCAACTGGTTTTTACCTTCACTTAGGTACAAGTCCTTCTGCCAGACGACAATGGCTCCTCCCTTGTCAGCCGGTTTGACGACAATGTCGTCTCTACGGCGAAGAAGGGAGAGAGCACCGGACTCTGCCGAAGTGACACCTAAACCTGGGGCCTCTCATGCCCTGGACCTGTATATCAAGAACACCATCCATGACATTCAGCAGCTCCGCCCTCGTAGATTGCATTATTCCAATCTCACTTAGGCAGAGTCCGGTGCTCTCTCCCTTTCGGCTTTCACCACTGTCAGTCATACGAGCCTGAGACTCCGGATGTCCGTCCCGCATATAAGTTTTTTCATTTATTGCTGTTTCCGTAACATGTGCGATTTTTTACACAGAAAGGGGTGTCGGCCCTGTGCTAAAACCCCCAACATGGAGGACCAGGGTACCAGCTTTTGTCTGACCCCTACCCACGCAGACCAGTCCAGCTTGGTTGAACCTACCAGGAGTAAATCTCCCACTGGCATAGCTCTGGGGGTTGTCAGGTTACACAAGCTGCCATACCGCTACAAGGTATAGGTAACAATGATGGCAGAGTTAATCAACAATGTGTTGTAATCACCAATAAAACTTATTCAATTATTTATATGTACTCAATGGCCTACGTAGTACTATTCCTAATAAAATTATACTACTTAACATCTAACATGATACTCATATTCACTAGGAAATATAACCCTGTAGTTGTTTGTCAATATACTATATCATTATACCTTAGTCATGATGGACAAACACTAGTGCCTTGGGCCACTACTGCAAATAGTTGCAATCATCAAGTTCCTCCCAATTTTTTTTCAAAAAATTTATCAAAATATATTTTATTATATCAATACCCAATTACTATATGCTATCCCTATTATATTATAAGCTTAAACATCAATAATGACAAGACAAACCATAAATAAAATTGTACAAGACATAAACACATCACAATTGACAGTTGCAAACATTAAAATATGATTACTTGAACGAAATAAGAATCGGAAGCCTACCAGAAAAGGTCAAGGTAACCAAATATAGGTTAATACACATGGGTACAGATAATGATGACGTCACATGACTCCATAACGGACATATATTAACAATTAAAATAAATTATAGAAAAGTGGAGACAATACGAAATACTGTAGTTACAAACAAATTACGGAAATGAATAAAAATTGAAACTGAATACAGGAAAATACACCAGAAATCACAATCACTATACACCTAACATCAAATATCGAATCTTTGCAATAACAAGCAGAACGAGTCCAAAATTAATATTTCTTTGGGGTCTCTTGTATTCAAATTGCAAAAATTCAATTACCCTAGGATCGACTAGAATCTCTGTGGTCAGCTTGTGGCGACATTACAGAAAATTCCAGTTCCCTACTAACCAACCCGCTTAAACACATATAAACATACGAATAGATATACATACATACAATATGCATGAATTAAATATGCCTACACAATTCGATGGACGACATTTTGCACTGATACAACCACTGATGGGTTTACTTATCTTTTAGCGTATGAAAGTTTTCCCCGCACGATGCTGGCATTCGTCAACGGTACAGATGAGATTTCCTTGAAGCTGGTTTAGTAACTTTGAAAGCATTAGCGTAGTTCTTGATACGGTATTGATGGTAAATCGAAGTTTGATACAGTTTTCAAATGGTATTGACTTCTGCTATGGATCTTGCACATGAAATGCTGACGTTGTACAGTTCTTTCGTTGTTATGCGTGTTACGTCACTAACTGCAATTCACGTGAGCACTAGCCGATCGTAAACAATTCTGGGTCAATCGAACGCTACAATGTCTTTATTTTCCATTTGACTTGAATTCATTTTTAGCATGGCTTGAAGAAAAATTTTTTTTCGTTACTTCGTTAGCTTGTCATCTCGGTCCCTGCGTTGGCAAACCGTTTTTTTATCCACGCGCTGGCAACTAATCTCGATCTACGCACTGGCTAATCATTCTCGATTCCCGCACTGGCTAACCATTCTCGATCCCCGCACTGGCTAACCATTTTTTGTTGCATCGGATTTCCCAGCCGATGAACAAAGTGTATTACCACAACTGACACAGATTTCTATCGTGCTTTATTGTTCCATTATTGTTACCAGTTTTATTCTTGTATTCTCAGCTAACTTCTATGTGTGCCGGTTTCTGACCACTGTCTTGTTTGGAATATTAATTTAAGAAATACTTCAAAATGGTAGAGCTTCTAATGCCGTGCTGACAAACACGAATAGTGGGGTAACGGTCGGAACTTTCAATAATATCAATTGATAAGTCCGTGGGGTTCAGAGTCCGAACAAATACAATTTAATAGCACATCACATCCAAGTAAATACAGTTCATCAGAATTCAATCAATACATCATAATTCGTCACTTAAATCATATTCCTTAAGTCGTGGTACGGTCAAGCTATTTACTCGTGATTCCTAGATTGGCAATCCGGTATTGAACAACTCAACTTACGCGACTAAGGTGACCTTCTTGGATACTTTCAATAAATGTTGCTCCCTAATATATATTCTCCACTTCAAAACATAATCCCTCTCATTATTGAGGTATAATATTGTATCCACAAATTATAGGCTGACCCAAACACCTATTCATCAAGAAAATCCTTGATATAAATATCCTTCTACTGGGAGACTTTAAACTTCCGTCCGTCTAGGACCAAGTACAACAAAATATGGGTACAATTACAATGTCGTCACGTGCTACCTTATCAACATGACATATCACATTAAAACTAAGCAAATTATACTCCTCGCTTTCAACACCGTGAAGTGCAAAAACTATAATATATCTATCTCTATTGTATTTCAACAACTAAAATGTGCAACTTTTATCCGAGCTCACTACCTAGTTGCTACAAATCATATATCCTCTCGTAACACTTGTAGTGATGATAGTGAGTCTGTAAATATCGTAACAGCTTCTGGTGGGTTATCTTCGATTATTTCTAAACTTTTAAGAATTGCTACCAATTCAGCGGTAAAAATCGAAGCCCTTTCCGTCACACTGTAGCTCTTTTTTTATTCCCCATTGCGTTATTACAACTCCGGCACCTAGTTGCCCACTATCACCCTTGGATCCGTAAATGTAGACGGCCAGACTTTGTTTAGTTAGTTGATCTATGAACTTTCTACTTATCATTTTGGCTTCCTTATCTTCTATGTTTTGTTTGATCTTTTCAGTAAGTGAGTAGTCTATGATTGGTGTTTTTAGTTCCCAGGGTGGTATTTTGCTTCTGTATTTATTACTATTTTCAATTGTGTTTGATAGTTCTTTGAACTGCGTTAGGTCTTCTATAGTTCTCCAGCCTGTTGGATATCTATCTTTATTTAAGGTGACGTCCCATACACTTGGTTGGTTTTTGACATATGCTTTATGTGCTGGGTGGGTCACTTCTTGTGCTACTTTACTCCAATAATTTAATCTTAGTTCTTTCCGTCTTAGACAAAGGGGAGGTATGCCAATAGCTACTTCTAGCGCTTCTACTGGTGTCGATATAAAAGCACCTGTAATGGTTCTCATGGCTGCATTTTAAATCCTTTCCAGTTTTGCTTTGTTAGAAGCTGCAGCTGAGTCATAGACTATACTGGCATAATCCAGTTTCCCCCTGATGAAAGAATTGTAGAACATAAGCATTATTTTATTGCTGCCCCCCACTCCCCTCCCCACCCCCATCCATTACCTTTTACAATCCTTAGTATATTTAGGGTCCCCTACAGCTTTCTACCAAAATTGTCTATATGTTTATTATAATTTCTGGGTGTTTTGTCTCAACGGCCTTTTTATACCGAGTATACTGCCACAACGCGTACACATTTTCAGGGTCATAGCTGATGGGAATCGTGTTGCACGTGTAACTTTCATTGTTTTCATGTAGTCTGTACACAAACCCGTGGGTTGAATCATGCACTTTCCATTTCAGCAGCCAATCGCTCTACCTCATGACAAACACGGGGAAAATCCATTCCCACACACTTTTTTCCAGCTTCTCGGCATCAGTATATATAATAGTTGTGCGTTTTTAATGTGCTTCAGTATATATATATATATATATATATATATATATATATATATATATATATATATATATATATATATATATATATATATATATATATATATTGTCGTAAAACGTGTGTGTAAACCCACTTCTTAGTTAATACACTATGTCGAGATACAATATCGCCCAGCCAATCAACGAGCAACGTTCACCAGTCTCTGAGACAGAATAAAATTAGGCATAAGCCCTGTTTTTCGGAACTCGGTTGGGGCCATCTTGTCACCCAATATGGCGGAAAAAACAGAATAAAATTAGGCATAAGCCCTGTTTTTTCGGGACTCGTCTCGGTCAAGGATGGTACGACGGATTGTACTAAACTGCATATAACCAATCAGCTTGCCACGATGAGAACCAACCAAAAGCTTTCCTTAAGCAGTAAAAGTTACCTCGTCTACCTATTTATACTTACTTACTTAGTCGTTCCCCTTCTACCGTGAGGTGTAGAGGTTTGGAAGAGAGAGCGCCAGACTATCCTATCGGCTGTCGCCTATTTGTACGGGAGAGTTTATTCATAATCACACAACACTAACACTAAGCCAGATAGACGACCGACTGAAGAAGAGAAGCTGTCAACCTTGATTTATTGCTTACCTGCGTGCATTGACCTGGCAGACTGCTTCACTAGTCGAGTCAAAACCTGGCCTGTTTAAATTTTGGAGGGTAAATATATTTACTATAAACTTGTAGGAGATTAGGCCTACAGCAGATATAAAATGTTTGTATTTGTTGTGTGTCATTTATACTACATACACCTGTATATATTTAATAGGAATTGTTTCACTATGAATGTATCAGGTTACTGATTGTATCTTGGGGAAATTAGATATAATGATTGTATTTCCTAATATGATTGATGAAGACGAAAACCAACTGAAATATAACCAAAACAAATATTGTCTCACATAACTTCAATCTATTGTCTCAGATAACTCCAACCTAAAATATAACCAAAACAGTCCTTCTTAGGACTCATATAACTTCAATCTATTGTCTCATATAACTTCAACCTGATACATATGTATACATGTATATATAACCAAACAGTCCTCGTCTCATATACTCCTATCATCCGAACACAACAATATTGTTAGGATACATGTTACTAGCCAGTATAGCACTTGTCAGAGAGGACCTGGTATATTATAGGGGGATGTAAATGGTTGTATAACGCCTAGGTGTACATATCATTGGATGTATTCATGTATTGAATTTATATTATTGGATGTATTCATGTATTGAATTTATGTTATTGGATGTATTCATGTAATAATTTATCAGAAAGAATGTTTTGCAAGTAGACACCTGTCTTGTCTCGCTATTGCTAACTCGTACTGAGCCATGTTGTCATTCATCCTACATGCAGACACCTGAGACACGCTCATCTCATACACAATAGACATAGGTGGGCTTGAGGACAGATATTAGCCCCTATTTTTACTTGTTACAGGTTTTATTCGTGTCATCAAACCTGAGGTCGTATGTCCAGTCAATCCAGTTGCCTGGAACAATCGCAGGAACACAGTGATTGCACAGGAGCTACATCTTTAGTCCCCCTCAGTCTTAGGTGGGCTAACGAAACGATCATCAGCGGGTGTTGTGTGCAAGAAATTAAGGACAGAACTGTTTCAAGAGATAAGTACACATTAGTACCATTTCTGTCAGTAATTGTGAGCATTTTACTGCCAAGGACAAAACACTGAGTAGCATAGCAAGAGACGAGAATTATAGCATAGCTGATAACATCTATATATGTAATTAACAGCACAGCTGATACATTTACTATAATTGAGTAACAGCACAGCTGATAAAATTTTGTTCCTATAATTGGAAAACTTGTTATATATATATATATATATATATATATATATATATATATATATATTTATATATATATATATATATATATATATATATATATATATTATATATATATATATATATATATATATATATATATATATATATATATATATATATATATATATATTTATATATATATATATACAAGGGGCGTTCAGAAAGTAATGCACCACATCGTTTTTCTCGGCTAATAATAAAGTTAGAAGCATGGAATTTTGCACACTTCAAACATGGCATGTGCCAATTGTGTGCACCAAATTGCACCGCAATCGACCAAATAATACGGCTGCCCTAAACCGTTGAAATGGAGCGTGTTAGCAACTTGCGTTATAAGCTGCGAATTGTGATAGAATTTCTCGTTGCAGAGAAGGAAACTGTTGTGAACATTCACAAGCGTCTAAGTGATGTGTATGGAAGTTTTGCAGTCGACAGGAGTACAGTCAGTCGCTGGGTTCAGAGAATCAAAGAATCAGGAAGTGGAGATAAGGAGCTGCTTGATCGGCCGCGCTGTGGACGTCCTGCCACAGCCACCAACGCAGAAGTGTTGAAATGCGCTGATGGCATTATTCTTATTGATAGGCGAATCACTACTCAACAACTGGCCTTACAGCTGTCAGTCAGCATTGGTAGTGCAAATGCAGTTATAAAAACTCTCGGATTTTCTAAGGTTTGTGCAAGATGGGTTCCTCGAAGTCTCACAAATGACCACCGATTGCAAAGGAAAGCAATTTCTTCTGAATTGTTGGAGCGTTTCAATGCTGATGGAGAGAACATTTTGGCTAAGATCGTTACAGGTGACGAAACCTGGGCACATCATTTTGAACCTGAGGCAAAAAGACAGTCAATGGAGTGGCATCATCCGCAATCACCACGAAGAAAGAAATTCAAGACAATTCCTTCAGCTGGAAAGGTCATGATCACTGTCTTTTGGGACATTGAAGGTGTGATTCTTGTGGACGTTATGCCAAGAGGAGAGACAATCAATTCGCAAGCTTACATTAAGGCATTGAAAAAACTCAATCAACGTTTTCGTAGAGTTCGGCTGCACAAGAATCCAGCAGACCTGCT
The DNA here is from genome assembly GCA_024509875.1 of Oreohelix idahoensis. NCBI lineage: Eukaryota > Metazoa > Mollusca > Gastropoda > Stylommatophora > Oreohelicidae > Oreohelix > Oreohelix idahoensis. The sequence continues at coordinate 184,055 of JAMPIV010003719.1, read as the reverse complement.
TCTCCTTCACGACAATGCGCGACCTCACACAAGTCTGGCAACACGGGAAGCAATCACCAAATTGGGTTAGACTGTACTACCACATCCACCCTATAATCTCGATTTGGCACCCTCTGACTTTCATCTATTTGGTCCACTTAAAGATGCACTCCGTGGGACAAGGTTTGAAGATGATGAAGGAGTGATTCATGCAGCGAATAAATGGCTACATGATCAAGACAAAATATGGTACGGGCAAGGAATACATGCACTTGTTTCGCGCTGGCATAAAGCCGTACAAGTTGATGGGGATTATGTTGGATAATACCGATGTTTACATGACATTTCCGTGTATATTGTGTATAAATTTTATGCTTTGTAAATAAACAGCTCCTGCGCAAAACGATGTGGTGCATTACTTTTTGAACGCCCCTCGTATATATATATATATATATATATATATATATATGAGCATCCGATTGACAGAGTTGTTACAACGCTGTTCTCTCGTGGCTAAGGTGATGGGTTCGATTCACGGTATCATCGCGCTCCAGTCTACCCAGATGTAAATGGATACCTGACTTTGCTCTTCAGTTAGGGAAGGAAAATAATTGAGGAAGGGAACTGGTTACCCCACCTCTTGATGCTGGACCTAGTATAGTGGAGTCTCTAACACTTCATTCTCCTACGGAAGTATCTGATATGGGACTACCTTGACATTTTTATATACGATATGTGCTCTTTAATCATTATAATCACAGTGTTTTATACATATATATATATATATATATATATATATATATATATATATATATATATAGTCACAGTGTTTTATACATATATTTATATATATATAAACACAGTGTTTTATATATATATATATATATATATATATATATATATATATATATATATATATATATATATATATATATATATATATATATATATATATAATCACAGAGTTTTATACATATATTTATATATATATATAATCAGTGTTTTATACATATATATATATATATATATATATATATATATATATATATATATATATATATATATATATATATATAATCACACTTTGGTTATAATTATTAAAGAGAGTCAGAGGTAAACCAAAAAAAAAAAAAACACACACACACACAGACAAGATAACTAGATACAGAACTGAAAAAGAAGAGGAATTTGTGGAAAGACCTCGCGCGAAAGGCATCAGACAGGAGTATTTGGCATGCGTTTGTTGAAGGCCTATGCTCCTTGGGGAGCTAACAGGTATCTTAAAATTACCCCTGCCTATTCTCAACACCTCTTCTATATTTATAGGTAAGTTGGATGCTTGCAAATAATCTAATATTGGTATTTTCATTTGCTCATACCTCTTACATTTTAACAAGAAATGTTCTATATTATTGTCTTGAAGACATCCTGCACAGTAAGGTCTTCTATTCTGAAATAGCCTTTTCCCAGCTGTAGTCTGAGAAGTTTCTTATTACTGGGAATATTCAATTCCCTAGATATCTGACATTGTCTTGTTGGAGTCTTGAACATCATATATGCATGTCTTCCTTTCAGATTTTTATCCCACTCTGCTTTCCATTCATCTGTTATTAAATCTTTAATTAAGCTCTTAATCTCTGATTTACTCATCCCTACATTTATTAGATTTTTATCAGATCTACCTTTCTTGGCTTCTTTATCTGCCTTTTCATTTCCTTCTATGCCAACATGTGAAGGTATCCAAGCAATTAAGACTGAACATCCTCTGGAATATAAGTATGTAGTAGCCAGAAATATCTCCTCTGCTATATCAGGTCAACTACATTCTTGTAAGTTTCTAAGCGCTTTAATTGTTGAAAGAGAGTCAGTTAAAACTGTTAATTTTTTGGGAGGGTTATTAGAGAATATTTCTAGTGCTTTTAGCGTATTGCCACCATCTCTGCAGTGAAAATAGATGTATTTTCCGTGATGCTTTATTCTTTTGCCATTTTCCATATTGGAATATATATTCCTATCCCCAATTTGCCATCCTCTCCCGTGGATCCATCTGTGTACACAGTAATGCTGTCTTTTGATATTTGTTGTATATATTTATTGGCGGTGTTTTTAATATTTTCTATATTATTTGTTTTCTTAAGTATTTCTGCTAGGTGATAGTCCGTGTCTGGTTTCTTGATCTCCCAGGGCGGAATCACTGGCTTGTATTCACAACTGTTATTAATTGATGTAATTAATGTACCCAGATGGACAATTTCCTCCATACACTTCCATCCTGTAGGGTATCTAGTGGTATTCATTGGCTTGGCCTGAGTTGTTAGTTTGGCATCTGGTAAAAGCTGTATGTGCTGGGTGAGACTTATCTAACATAACTCTGTTCATGTCATTTAGTCTTAACTCCTTTCTCCATGATTCTAAGGGTATAATTCCTAAAGTCATCTCTGTAGCTCCCATTGATGTTGATCTGATTGCACCTGCTATTGTACATAAAGCCTGATGCTGAATTCTGTCTAATTTAATCTTGTTACTGTGTGCAGCAGAGTCATATATTATACATCCATAATCTATTTTTCCTCTAAAAAAAGATTTATAAAAATTGAGCATTGTCTTAGTGATTGCACCCCATCCATTACCTTTCAAATATCTTAATAAGTTAGTCAATCCTCTGCAAGACTCCACTAGTTTATCTATGTGTTTATTCCAGTTCAGTGTTGGTCCAATATCATTCCTAGATATTGAGTGGTTTGTACTGTATTAATGTTTTGCCCTTGGATATTTATGTCTATAATTTTATTTTTTTACTATCCTACCTTTACTGAAGATTATTCCCAATGTTTTATTTGTTTTCAACTGAAAACCCCATTTTGTCATCCATTTACATACTTTATTTATTTGCTTCTGTAGATCCTTATATAATTTTGGCAGATGTCTCCCAGTCCTTCAAATAGCAACATCATCTGCAAACTGTGACAATTTATTTGTTATATCATTAAACTCCTCACTTAAATCATTTACCATTATTGTAAAAATTGAAGGAGACATTACTGATCCTTGAGGTATTCCATTTTGTTGTTCATACAGTGTTTTTATTCTGTAACAGTGTAATATATGTAAATGTTAAATATGGTCTTCATAAGGGACAGTGGCAACAGTTGAGAAAAGAAAGTAATTTAAATACATAAATGTGTTCATGTTGTTCTCAATCTGGGGCAATGTTTAAGACTGAAGTGGTTTGTTTCAAACTTGAATATGCTCAATATTTTGTTTTCAGGGATACACAGTGAAGATAGAAAGTGAAGGTGAGGAAGATGGTCATGTTTCTGCAGGGAGAGAGAGTATGAGTAGCAGTTCCATTTCTGTATATCCTGCTGGGGACAATTTACTCAGTAATGCTTTACAACTTTTAAACATAAATGTAACCTGTGCTCAATATGTTACCATGATCAACAAATATGTGAATAATAAGTATTATTATACTTACACACATCCACGACAAACATAATTTTTTTAGGGTTTCCACCCTTTATGCACACATAAGTGTTTTTTTTTTTTTTTTATTTCAATTATTTTTGTTTATCTTTAGTTCAGACAGAAAATCCCTCGCAGCAAATTTTACTTGTTTTGTGCAGTGGCGTGCCGAGGGTTTTAGCACAAGGGGCGAAACAAGAAAAAATGCATCCCCCGTCACCGCTAGATAAAATACATGTTCATTTTGTAGACCAATCAAAAAAAAGTATAAAGAACTATATCATGCACTGTTGTAACGTTTAAATTCTATTAAGAACACCAGGATGAATTATTGAGAAAATATGAAATTTAAGAATTAATTAAACACAAAAGAAAAGAAATAAACCATTCTTTCTAATAAGCTTTTTTATTTTAACAGCATAAACAGTACATCACAGATGTCAATTTTTTTTTTTTTTACTACATATTGATCTTTAGCACCATTCCTGAACAATGTTACCAAAATGAATCTTCTTCTTCTTCTCGTTCACTGTTGTTTAGTAATATCTACACAAGAAGTCTAGTTCTCTGGATGTATGTTGCTGTGGTTGAAAGTTCGTCAAGACTCCCAAACAGCTTTGTGTGGATATGCGTCTCTATGGGCCAATATTCAGTTCATAATTGACTAAGCATGTGGCAGTCCTGCAGGATATGTACATCTGTCTGTGCTGCCTGTCCACACATGCACAGGGGTCTTCTTTGATCCTCAGCCGCCGACCGTCAAAGCAGTCAGTGGCCATCATGCCTAGTGGCGTCTTGTAGGGCAACAATAAATTGATTCCACTTTGCTCGGTTGGTGGCCATCCTTCGTACAGTGCCCCAACTCTGGTTCATTCTTTGCATCTCAGCCTCCATAGTCCTCTGCCAGGTTGTTTTTGGATGGCCTCTCTTTCATTTTCCTTCAGGGGTCCAAAGCATAGCTGTTCTTGTGATGGCATTGGTGTCTCTTCTGAAAACATGGCCAACCCAGCTCCAGCGTCTGCCAGCTATCATGGTGTGCATGTCCTCTTGCTTGATCCAAGTAAGTAGATCTTGGTTGGTGATGGTATTCGGCCAAAAGATTCGGTGAATTTTTCTTAGGCATGTTGTGTGAAAAGAGGACAATTTCGACATTTCCTTCTCTGTAACTCCCCAGCATTCTACTCCATAGAGATGCACAGAAAGCACACATCTCTGATATAATTTTAATTTTGTGCTTGTGCTGTATTGAGAGGACTTCCAGATGTTGTTTAGGCTAAAAAAGGCTGTTCTTGCCTTATTCGTTCTGATGTTGATGTCTTTGCCTGCCCCGCCGTCTGGTGTTACTATGCATCCTAGGTATGTGAAGGTGTCTGTACCAGTTGCTGATTCCTTACTGATATGGGCTCAGGGTTGTTCACATTGAGCGTCGTTACCTCTGACTTTTTAAAATTGATGTTCAAGCCCACATGCTGGCTAAACTTATTAAGTCTATCCGTTTTTTCCTGGATGTGTTGATGTGAATGTGCTAGTAGTGCAATGTCATCTGCATATTCCAGATCTTCCAATGTAGAAAACGTAGTCCATCTTATTCTTCTTGGACTGCCCTCTGTTGTCTGGTGCATCACCCAATCTATGACTGTTAAAAATAGAGTGGTTGATAAGGGACATCCCTGTCATACTCCTGTCTTCACCTCAAAGGTTAGGTTGCTCTGCCCAACACTACATGTAAAGTTGGCATAGAGGCTTGTTATGATTGACACTATGCAGCTTGGAATTCCATAAGCCCTCAGTATTTTCCATAAACTGTCCCTATGTATGCTGTCAAAAGCCTTTTCAAAATCAACGAAATTAATGTACAGCTGTCTTTGCCATTCAGTGCTCTATAATGTTCCTGAGAGTGAATATATGATCTACACATCTTCTGTTCTTTCTAAATCCTGCTTGTTCTTTCCTCAGTTTGTGGTCTACTGCTTTTGAGATTCTCTGTATAATTATCCTGCTTAGTATTTTGCTGGGAACTGAGAGAAGAGTTATTCCTCTCCAACTATTGCAGTCTGCAAGATCTCCCTTCTTGGGAATTTGACAATTATTCCTTTTCTCCACTCTGTTGGTGTTGTCCCTGTTTTCCAGACTTGTGCAAATAGTGGTTCTAATAGTTCTGCTGCTAGCTCAGGGTCTGTCTTAAATAGCTCTACATTTAAGTTATCATGGCCAGGAGCTTTTCCGTTCTTTAACCCTTTGATTGCTGTGATGATTTCTTCTTTTCGTGGAATGTCTGTATTTACATCTAGATTGTTTTCAGCCTCAGGAACATTCAATTGTGTCTCTGGTGGTTCCTTGTTCAGAGTTTCTCCGAAGTGCTCTGCCCATCTTGTTTCCTGTCCCTCTGCTGTCGTGATGAGATTTCTTTTCTTATCTCTTACTAATGTAATATTGTTTGCACCTCGTTTTCCACTGATGAATTTAGTTATTTTGTATACTTTGCTTTGTTCATTTCTCAGTGCTGCCTTTTCTGCCTGTCTTGCAAGATCGTCTAGGAAATTCCTTTTGTTGGCTCGGGTTTGGTGTTTAACTTCCTTGTCCAGCTGACTGTACTGTTCGTTATATAGTTGCTTTAACCTGGGGGACTTCGCTTCTGTTTTCTTTCTTTTCATTTCCTTTTTCAGTGTTATGGTGTTTAATGTTTCTGGTGTTATCCAGTCTTGCTTCTTAATTTCCTGAAATCCCAAGCATGATTTGCTGCTTTTCTTATATATTGTTGAAATGGTGTTGAATTTCTGGTCTATATCATCAGTCAATGTCTTTTCCTGACTTTTGGCAAATTGATCTCATTTCTTTATGTCAGCCGCAAAAGCTTTTCTGGTAAGGGGGTCCTTCAATTTGCTGATGTCAAACCTTTTCTGTGTAGTTCAGTTGGTCCAGCCCTTCTTAGTTTCACTTTCAGTTTTGCTACTACTAAATGGTGATCAGTTCCAACATCTGCACCTCTTCTTACCTTCACATCTTGTAATGCATGTCTCCGTCTACTGTTAATCATGATGTGGTCTATCTAGTTTCTGTCCCGACCATTTGGTGATTCCCATGTTAATTTGTGAATTTCTTTATGTGCAAAAAGTGTTCCTCCAATGACCAGGTTGTTAATACTACAGAAACTTATTAATTTATCCCCATTTTTGTTTGCTGTTTCGCTGCCGCATTTCCCCATTACTCTTTCATTATATGTATTGTGTGTATCAGCATTCGCATTGAGGTCTCCCATTACTATAATAAGATCATATCTAGGTGTGTCTTCCATTTCTTTCTGCAGTTGTTGATAGAATTCATCCTTGACCTCTTCATCGCTGTCATTCGTTGGTGCAAAGCATTGTATTATTGTAGTATTGGAGAATCTGCATCTCAATCTTAATCTTATCAGTCTGTTGTTGATGGGTTTCCATTCCAGTAATGTCCTTTCTATTCCTTTCTGTAGAATAATGACTACACCTTCATTGTGCTGTCCATCCTCTCTTCCAGTACTGTTTCTTCTGTTGCTGTTTTAACTTTTCCAGCCCCTGTCCATCTGCTCTCGCTTATCCCTAGAATGTGTAACCTATAGTTTCTCATTTCTGCCGTGACCTGTTTTAGTTTACTTGTCTCATTCATTGTCCTGACATTCCAAAATCCTATTCTTGTATCGTGTTTTTTGGTCAGGACATCCGTTCTCATGTCAGTGGCTTCCTTTTGGCTTTCACCACTGACAGTCATACGAGCCTCAGACTCCGGATGTCTGTCCCGCAACAAAGTGGTGATGGGACCAATTTCAGTCTGTATAAGTGACTGTTCAGTCTGTTGTATCCTGTTTTGCTCAATCAGGATAGTGATAGTTGTCTCTTTGTTGGTCGGCTTTCCTAATAGCCTTCATAAGGGTCATCTTTTCCTGGAAGGAGATTTTTTTTTCTTTTTGTTCCCGTGTTGCTCCCTCTTTTGCTAACATGTCTGCTCTCTCGTTTCCTGGTATGCCACAGTGTGATGGTATCCACTGTAGCACTACCCTTTTGATATTCACTTCGCATAGGGCTCTTTTTAACTCTGGCAGTTTATCACTGTTGAAGGCTTGCATAACTGACATTGCATCGGTAAGGAATACAATCTACTGGCATTAGCTTATTGTGTTATTTATAATTTCTGCAGCAATGCTCAAGGCTTGTACTTCAGCAGAGTAGTTTGAATAGAATATTCCAGTAGTTGAACAGGTGGATTCGTTTACTTTGTCTGGGGAGACCAAATACACTCCTGCACCTCCGTCCTTCACTGCTTTGGTTGCAGATCCATCAGTATATACTTGGATCCATGCCTCTCTGGGGTATAGTTCTTCAATCATCATATGCTACTGTTTTCGTTTGCAGACTATTTAGCTCTCCCATGGGGCAGGTAGTAGTTATCGAAGTCTTAGTGCTGAAGTTCAGTTGTTGTTCCCAAGGGGTTGGGAGGGGTGTTGGAATTATTTCCTTACTGATGTCTGGTAGTTCATCCTTGTATGTTCTATGTAGATTTTTGGACTGATGCACAAACTGCTTCTCTTCAACCTCCCACTTGCTAAATCTCTAAATCTAGTTTTCATCGGATGTGCTAGCATGTTCTTGTACTTTTCTGCTTGTATCTTAGTGTCTCGTCTGTAGGAAAGAAGTGGAATACATGTGATTTTTTTTTCCATTTCATTTATTGGAGTGGTCTTCATGGCATCCGTGATCAACTGAAGCACTTGATTTTGTACTTTGTCCAAGGCTTGTAGATGTGATTTGACTGCTGTAGACCATGCTGCTGATCCGTACTCTAATACTGGTCTTATTGCAATGTATAAACTTTCCTTAGCATCGTTTCATTAGTTCCCCAACTTGATCCAGCTATTTTCCTCAGGATGGCAAGTTTTTTTCTTGCTTTGGCCTCTGTTCTCTCTATGTGGGGCCTCCATGTCATCTAATGTAATGCCAAAGTACACCGGTTCCTCGTCTGTTTGGACATGTATATTTCCAAGTCAAATCTCTCCTGCTTTAATGAATGTTCTCAAGAGTTTCTCTTTCAACAATACGAATCGCCAGATTACTCAGATGTTCCTGTCCTATAGATACTCGTAAATATGAAACAGTTATCTTTATGATCTAAACAAACGCTCACAACTGGCTACTGAAGTAGAAATCATTAGCCAAATTTACAGTGCACGTAACTTTGGGAATACAATATTTCCATAAGACACCATGAATGAAAGTAAACCCAAAGCAGTTGTTGAACAAAATCAGTTCGTGATTGCATTAGCAGCCTGCAATTGCTTATCTTCAAAAACATGACCTTGCCATCAATTGACTTTCATTTCTGTTGGTTACTATTGTTGTCTTCATAACCTAATCTATGAATCTTAAGAAGAGAAATGGTAACATGAGATCACAGTTGTCTCATTTAGACTCTAGACAGGGTTCGTAGCGACCTGGAAAAACCTTGAAAAATCCTGGAAAATGGAAAAAAAAATTCTAGGCCTTGAAAAGCCTGGAAAAATGGCTAAGAGCCTTGAATTTCCCGCATCAGACCTGGAAAAAAAATCGAAAGTTGTCCATTTTCGGTTATTGGTGGTATTTTTCATTAAACTTCAGTTACCGAAGAATTTTTACTACCCTTTGCGCACTAAATACATTTCCAGACGTTTTCGGCAGTTTGTGTTATCAGCGATTTGCGTTTTCGGCGATTTGCGTTAATGATGTGAATGCAGATTTATTTTTAGCTCTCGCCTCTGTTGTTGTTACTCGAAAGCTACTCTGAAAAAATTGATTTATAACCTCAGACCTAAGGGTCTTTTATATTTGGACATGCGCCCTAATATAACCGACTAGGTTGAACGGGACGCGCCTCGCCAAAACTTTAAAAAAAAAAAACCCAGAACTTGTCTCTACGCATTCAAGTTGTGTTAAATCGTTCATTTCAACTGGGGTAAGTAGGCTAATAAATTCATTTATCTTACTTACTTACTTAGTCGTTCCCCTTCTACCGTGAGGTGTAGAGGTTTGGAAGAGAGAGCGCCAGAGTATTCTATCAGCTGTCTTCTTCCTGACCTGGTTCCATTCTAGTCCTCGGTCCTTCAAAGATTGTCTAATGTTGTCCTCCCAGCGGACTCTGGGGGTCTGGATCCCTGGCTCTTTGTTTCCCATGCTTGTCATGGTAGCCGATCTTCTCCCATTCTGCAGACATGGCCAAACCATCTTAGTTGGGACTGTTCTATTTGGGTCTGCAGCGGGTGGGATTTACAGTGTTTGAATGCAATTTCTTGGTTTACAACTGCTTACGGGAATATGTTTGACACAGTTTAAGATGGTCAGGAATAGAAATTGATGGCGATTCCATATCCTATAGCCTACCCTGTTATCAGACCATGTCCCACTGTTCATTTCACCACATTTTTGGGAAATAAATATATTTTGAATGCTTTTTTAAATTATATTTATGATGAAGAAACATATCCCGTTCTCCTCTGCAGGGTTATAATTAGGATATGCCTAGACCTACATGTTTTCAATTCCAGATAACATGAATAACCGCCAATACATGAAAGTGTCATCACATCTGTCAAATCGCTGTAATTAAGATAAATGAAAATTACTTATCATAAGTATTATAAGGATATCATCATACCTTCACCCTCCCAATTACTATATTTTAACTTTTGTTCTAGTTAAATATTGTTTGACTATATTATTCATGCGTTTAGAACTTTGACTTGGTAAATATACATAGCTTAGGTCTACTCATAAGTTATTTGTGTATTCCGTTTTGTTGTTGTTTTTTTAAACAGAAAAGAACACAACCCCAAGTTGCAGTTTTTCCCTCAGAAACATCAAAACCATCTAACACTACTCCCTCGGACACGTCAAAAACATCTAACACTACTAGGAGACCTACAGATGTGACATCATTTGTGACCAAGGAAGAAACTCTCAGCTGAGATTATTTGGACTCTTTTTTCAGTGAAAAGTCACCATAGTTTTAATTCAAATTTCATACGCAACAAGGGACATATTCTCTTCTGTGGTAGTTTTTATTCAGCCTTCAGCTTTATTTCAAGACCTGAAATTCAGATTGGTGCATTTGGAACAGTAGCTGAAAATAGGAAGCATTTTCCTGTAGCACTGAAGAAAAAAGAACTCAAATTGAAAAAGACTAATCATCCTGTGTTTTGTGCGACAGAAGATAAGGCATGCCGACAGTCACCTGGCATGATACGAAAAGATTTAACCTTATATCTACTGTTCACTCTAATGATAATATAAACAAGACAGTTAGAAAGACAAATTCTTTAGGGCAGAACAATTCAGAAGTCAGTGCTTGCAGAAAAATACAGCAAAAGTATGGGAGGTGTCGACCACTTCAGCCAACTAGGTGCAAGCTACCCCTACACACACAGATCCTATTTTTATATCATTTCTTAGTCGAAACTGCCCTGGTCAATGGGCACATAACCTACAACACTGCCAACTCTACAAAAATAAAGATCAAAGCAAAGATCAGGATGTCAGTGTGACTCTTATTGAACCTGCTATTCTTCGACACAATGTGACACCTTCAAAACCACAGGTCTCAACAACACGACTTACTGAGCACCACTTCATTGATAAATATGAAAGGGCAAGGTACAAACCAGACTGTAAAGTATGTAAGGCTGCAGGGAACAGAAGCCAGACTTGCATGTACTGTCCAGATTGCAATGTACCTCTATGTCTGATACCCTGCTTCAAGTTATACCACACAGTCAAGGATTATCAATGATCCAGACAAAGACTCTTGCAGAGGCCTACAGCTACAACTTCAACCCCAGTTAATGAAAAAAGCAGCTCAGCCTCCAATTAGAGGTACTTAACTACTCAAACATTTACAAATGCTTATTGTCAGATGCCACAGACGCAGAATACATTCAAAAAAGACAAACACGAAAAATAGTTTTTTTTTGCATTTTATTCACAATTTTATTAGCCTTTTATGTTGATATACGTGGTTAATCGTTAAATCAATACGTCAATCAAGCTTATTTTATTCATTACCATCCATGTCACTAACATTTTATTGCGCCGACGTTGAACAAATTCACTAAAAACTGGGAAAAGATGTCTGTTTTTCAATCTTTCATGAATTTAAAAAAAAAAAAAAAAAGTTCTTTTTAAAGAAATCTGCAAACACCCTTGGTAATGGTAGATGGTAATGCTCCGGATTGCTGGTCAGCAAAGTGATAATTATATCTGAGAAAATTAGATGAGGATAATATTAGAGTTTCCCATCCTTGAAAATCAAGTGATTAACCTGGAAAAAGCCTGGAAAATGCTTGAAGAAATTTGCTATGAACCCTGTCTAGAATAAAGGATTGTTGACACTGCCCTTCTTGAGGAATGCTGCATTTCATGTCCTCTTATATTTGACACATATTTTTAATGAACTAAGGGCGTGGCTGTCAACAAATTCTATATTTCATGTCCGCTTATATTTGACATGTATTTTTAATGAACTAAGGGCATGACTGTCAACAAAAAGCATTTCTGTCTCTCTCATCACCTGTGAGCACCCCTGGGAGCATAGGCTTTCAACAAACATTTGTCAAGTTTTCCTGTCCTGTGTCAAGTTTTCCTGTCTTGCATCAAGTTTTCCTGTCCTGTGTCAAGTTTTCCTTCCTGTGTCAAGTTTTCCTGTCCTGTGTTAAGTTTTTCTGTCCTGTGTCAAGTCTTCCTGTCCCGTGTCAAGTTTTCCTGTCCTGTGTCAAGTGTTCCTGTCCTGTGACAAGTTTTCCTGTCCTGTGTCAAGTCTTCTTGTCCTGTGTCAAGTCTTCCTGTCATGTGTCAAGTTTTCCTGTCCTATGTCAAGTTTTCCTGTCATGTGTCAAGTCTTCCTGTCCTGTGTCAAGTCTTCCTGTCCTGTGTCAAGTTTTCCTTTCCTGTTTCAAGTTTTCCTGTCCTGTGTCAAGTCTTCCTGTCATGTGTCAAGTCTTCCTGTCCTGTGTCAAGTTTTCCTGTCCTGACTCAAGTTTTCCTGTCCTGTGTCAAATTTTTTTTTCCTGTGTCAAGTTTTCCTTTCCTGTGTCAAGTTTTCCTGTCCTGTGTCAAGTTTTCCTTCCTGTGTCAAGTTTTCCTGACTGGTGACAAGTCTTCTTGTTCTGTGTCAAGTCTTCCTGTCCTGTGTCAAGTCTTCTTTTCCTATGTAAAGTTTTCCTGTCCTGTGTTGTCTTCATGTCCTGTTTCAAGTTTTCTTGTCCTATGTCAAGTTTTTCCTGTCCTGTGTCAAGTTTTCCTGTCCTGTGTCAAGTTTTCCTGTCGTGTGTCAAGTCTTCCTGTCCTGTGTCAAGTCTTCCTGTCTTGTGTCCAGTTTTCCTGTCTTGTGTCAAGTTTTCTTGTCCTGTGACAAGTTTTCCTGTCCTGTGTCAAGTCTTTCTGTCCTGTGTCAAGTCTTCCTGTCCTGTGTCAAGTCTTCCTGTTCTGTGTCAAGTTTTCCTGTCCTGTGTCATGTCTTCTTGTCCTGTGTCAAGTCTTCCTGTCCTGCGTAAAGTTTTCCTGTCCTGTGTCAAGTCTTCCTGTCCTGTGTCATGTCTTCCTGTCCTCTGTCAAGTCTTCCTGCCCTGTGTCAAGTTTTCCTGTCCTGTGTCAAGTCTTCCTGTTCTGAGCCGTATGCTCAATGTATTTCATTATCTTCTTAATGTCTGTTTCCAGTTCTCTTCTCTGTGTGTCCTTGACCTTCCTCTAGACTTCTAGGAGTGTTGTCAACAAGTTTTCTCAGTGTGTTTCCTGTCAGACTCCATTGTCTTCTCATCTCTGGTTCCAGTGATGCTTGTCTGGTAGTTGTCATCAGTTCTCAGTGTGTTTCCTGTCAGACTCCATCGTCTTCTCATCTCTGACTCCACTGATGCTTGTCTGGTAGTTGTCATCAGTTCTCAGTGTGTTTCCTGTCAGACTCCATCATCTTCTCATCTCTGGTTCCAATGATGCTTGTCTGGTAGTTGTCATCAGTTCTCAGTGTGTTTCCTGTCAGACTCCATCGTCTTCTCATCTCTGGTCCCACTGATGCTTGTCTGGTAGTTGTCATCAGTTCTCAGTGTTTCCTGTCAGACTCCATCATCTTCTCATCTCTGGTTCCACTGATGCTTGTCTGGTAGTTGTCATCAGTTCTCAGTGTGTTTCCTGTCAGACTCCATCGTCTTCTCATCTCTGGTTCCACTGATGCTTGTCTGGTAGTTGTCATCAGTTCTCAGTGTGTTTCCTGTCAGACTCCATCATCTTCTCATCTCTGGTTCCAGTGATGCTTGTCTGGTAGTTGTCATCAGTTCTCAGTGTGTTTCCTGTCAGACTCCATCATCTTCTCATCTCTGGTTCCAATGATGCTTGTCTGGTAGTTGTCATCAGTTCTCAGTGTGTTTCCTGTCAGACTCCATCGTCTTCTCATCTCTGGTTCCAATGATGCTTGTCTGGTAGTTGTCATCAGTTCTCAGTGTGTTTCCTGTCAGACTCCATCATCTTCTCATCTCTGGTTCCAGTGATGCTTGTCTGGTTGTTGTCATCAGTTCTCAGTGTGTTTCCTGTCAGACTCCATCATCTTCTCATCTCTGGTTCCAATGATGCTAGTCTGGTAGTTGTCATCAGTTCTCAGTGTGTTTCCTGTCAGACTCCATCGTCTTCTCATCTCTGGTTCCAATGATGCTTGTCTGGTAGTTGTCATCAGTTCCACATTAGTGGTCTTGTCGTAGCACTTCAATCCTTCTATTCTATGGAGGCATCCATTTTAAGACAGGATCTAGCTTCTTTGATTGTTGTTTTTGTTGTTTTTCATGTTTCAAGTCATACAAAAAGACTGACTTGACATTTGAATTTGAAGGTTCTGATTTTTCTGTTGGATTTACTTTCTTTTGATCTCCATTGTTTCTCAATGCAATTAAAGCTGCTGTTGTAGCCATTTGTGATTTTTTTTAAAAATTATCGTTGCCTATATTGCTGCCATGGTTACATGTATGATTCTACATCTTGTTGTGGTGTTTCTTCAAGAGCAATATTTTTATCATTTCCTTAATTTATTCTCATTATACAGGGTGTCCATAAAAGATTGTACCCTTTTCAAAAAATGTATTCTCGGCCCCATGATGTGGTACGAGGATGCTTTCTATCACAAAAGTAAGATAATGTCTGCACGTTTTTAAGCATACCTTATAAAGACTAAAAAAGAATTTACCTATTTCTTTCTTTTTTTCACCTACTTGACCAGTGTGTTGAGAGACATGTAACAATTTCCGGTTGCAACTCAACTGTGAAAGTTTCATTTGAAATACCCACTGCACGCATGCACACTTTTTTTGAGTCTTTGTAAGGTATGATTAAAAACTTGCAGAGATTATCTTACTTTGGTGATAGAAAGCATCCACGTACCACATCATGAGGCCGAGAATAAATTTTTTGAAAAGGGTACAATCTTTTATGGACACCCTGTATTTGTTTTCTTCTTGTGTATTTTCAGACCCACATGTTGTCACTTCTCATTAAGTATTTTCATTCTGTTGTACATCTGATTACAGTTATGGGACAGGTGACCCAGTTCATCTGTAAAATCTAGATCATGAAGCTGTTTAAAGAGTTGAATAGGTTTCTATTGGTTCTATTGCACTACATTTCTCTTCATTTGTGAAAAATGTCAAGTCTTCATGTGTTTTCTTCATTAAGTTAATAATCTTCAACAGGACTCCATATTGCCTCATCATTTTTCAAATTGGTTCTCTATCTGGTTTGGTTTTAAAGGACTAACTTTATGCACACAGACTACTCCATCAGTGCTCTGATCTCCTTCCTTAGATCACACAAGGAGGATCTCAGCATAGTGCGCAAAATCCATAGCACTGGCGAGAACCCTAGTGTGTGTATATAGGAATCACACATTCTATAAATATTTTTGAGCTGGGTAGGTTTCTAGTTTTTAAATTCAAAGAACAAACTAGGGAACCATTATAAATTGACCATTCCTAGCAAATGTGCATACAATTATTAAGTCAAAGAAAATACTGCAGCAGGCTGTTATTTTCTTGTAGGTCGTTTCCACATAAAATTAATACACTCTGACCCACTTAGATGTATTTACTTGTCTTAACATTTGTGCTGGTTTTCTGTGAAAAAAACGGGACAAGGCATAAACGTGAGACAGTAAAAAAAATAAAACCTAATGGGGAACTGGTGGCAAGAACAAGAGAAGAGGTGAGAGGAAGATGATGGAGCAGGACAGAATACACATTGAGAAAACTTACTGATAGTATTACAAGAACAATGGGAGCCGCGCTAGCGTAGTGGTTAGAACACCGCTCTGGCGACCGGGTGATACAGGATCAAACCCGGGCGACGGCATTTGAGGATTTTTCGTCGACCGGGATTTGGACTGGATTAACTCGAGACCTGGCGAGAACATTTGAAGGAGTGTCGTCGACCAGGGACTGGCGGCTCCTGAGCCGACCCAGCTGCAATGGGTACCTCCGAAATCGGCGAGTATTTGCCTGAATGGCGAGGGACACCTGTCTCTGTACAAGAAATAAAGGGATACTCACGTAAAATCAATGTCAGGTTAGACATAAATAATAACCTGAGATTTCGCCTCGAGTATTAGCGGGCGTACGCAAAAAAAAAAAAAATAGTATTACAAGAACAAGAGGTGAGAGGAAGATGATGGTGCAGGACAGAATACACATTGAGAAAACTTACTGATAGTATTACAAGAACAAGAGGTGAGAGGAAGATGATGGTGCAGGACAGAATACACATTGAGAAAACTTACTGATAGTATTACAAGAACAAGAGGTGAGAGGAAGATGATGGTGCAGGACAGAATACACATTAAGAAAACTTACTGATAGTAGTACATGACTGTCTTTGTTCTGGAATCCACACAGAAAGACTAGTGGGAAGCACGTTAAAAAAAAAAAAACACATGGAGAAGGGAACAGGGATAAGACATGACAAGGGTAAAGAAGACATGGAAAGGATGGCACAATATATAAAAACTTGCTATGCATTTGTTAAAATGGCTTCCAAAGGTTGTTATTGCCGGGAGTTGTGGTGAGGATAAGCTCTCACTGCAGATAAAATACTTCTATGGCACGCGCCTCAAACAGCCTCTGACAACCAAGTCCAGCTCCCGGCCTTCACGTGTGGCTCAATTTGAGCCCGGCGGAACTGTTTCCACTGACGGGAGAAGGGGCAAAGGCAAGCGACTGGCGCCTTGAAACCAGCAGCTTCGGGCAGATAGGGCTCGTGATCCTTGGTTGGTAGCTTATCTAAGAGAAGGAACTCTGAATTCAAACCACCGCTGCCTTGCGGGAATATCCATTTGTGGAATTGGCTTCGGGAGTAAACCCTGAGGATAAATCCGGAGTCGGAGTCCCTAAGGCAGTCGAATGTCGATTCGACATTATTCTGGCAACTCCTGCGACATGGCTGGTACCAAACTGTATCGGCTACTGCCGTTCCTTTGGATCTACCGGCTGTGTGGAGAGGGGGAACATGCTGCATGGGCAACAGCTTGATCTCCATATAACTGTGCCCAAGCTCGCGCCCTGGAGAGGACACTCCAGCTTCACCCTATAGGTGTTGGCACAAAGCTGCGGTATATAATGCCTGCTTCACCAGCACACTCCTATATGGCAGCGAGACCTGGACGACCTATGCTAAGCAAGAAAGAAGGCTCAATACCTTCCATTTGCGGTGTCTACGCCGCATCCTCGGCATCTCGTGGAAAGATAAAGTGACAAATGTCGAGGTGTTGTCACGTGCTGGCCTTCAAAGTATGTATACGCTGCTTAGACAGCGCAGACTTCGCTGGCTTGGCCATGTTCGCCGCATGGAAGATGGTCGCACCCCAAAAGATATCTTCTACGGACAATTAGCAGATGGCAAGAGAACAGTTGGGCGACCACAGCTGAGGTTCAAAGATGTGTGCAAGAGAGATGTGAGGGCACTGGACATGGATCCAGCAACATGGGAGGATGAAGCTGCCGATCGCACTAAGTGGCGATGCTATTTACGGCACCACCTCGGATTGGGCGAAGAGAGGCTCACACAAGAAGCAAAGGTGAGGAGAAAACGTCGAAAGGAGCACCAGGAAAATAGGCAGCTGAGGGCTGCCACCTCAGGGGCGCATTCCCATAGTCAGTTATGACTGAAGGGGCTATTATTATTATTTGTTAAAGGCTTATGCTAGAGATACTTTCCATTTCAGACTTTGTTCCACTATTATTCTTAATGTGGGATTCAGATCTGCTAATAATAAAATTATTCACATGTAATTAATTCACTTGTAAATCTTTTGTAAATCTCCCTTCTCAGGTAGTTTGACCAGAGATCCTTCTTTCCATTCTGGTGGTATTTCTTCTCTCTCCCAGACAGTTCCACAAAACAGACACAACTTCTCAACAGAATGGATCCACAAAATCCCCCAGACTTCCAGCCAGCCATCGAGGAGCTACAAGTCAACTGTGAAAAATCAACTAAGGAAGAAATAAAGAAAAGCATAAAGCTTCTAACAGAATTAAAAGGAGCTGGTCCTGATGACATTCCAGTAGAGACTATAAAAGCAGAAATGGATACCTCTACAGAGATGTTATACAAATTACTCGGTAAAGTTTTTGTGGTTAAAAATTGTCGACAGGATGTGGTAACTGGTCCCAACCCTCCTTAATCATGACATGCTTGGAAGATAACAATGTTAGTATTCTTTACTCCCTTAGCAGCCCTTAGTAACCCACTGTTGTGATAAGCAATTGCTTATGGCACATGAAATATTTTTATAGAGGTCTGTCAGTTTAACTCACTTGGCTAAATCTAAGTTTTTATCACGAAGTAAAAAGAACATTCACTTTAAAATCTGTTATTTATATCCTACTAACATGCTGGTATTTTGAGATACTGCTAACACAAGAAACACGATATAAATATTTTTTTAACCTGACAAATGTAATGCAATCTGAAAATTTAGTGAAGAATTATACATGTTTGATGATTGTATGTCTGTGATCTGAGTCATGGTGTTTAATCAATTTTCAAAGTGTTTCTCTGTCTGAACCAGTGCTTCTTAATTTTTCTAGAAGTCCCCCACCCCTTTACAACATCTTAAGAAATCATGTACCCTATCATTTCTAGCTCACAAAACATGCTAGAAATGCAAAACAGAAGTAAAAATATGTCTTCTTGTATTAAATGAAAAGAAATATTTTATTTTATTTATACTTTATGCAGTAGTGTGCCAGTAAAATTAGGAAACGTCTTTACAGACACACAAAACATGACTGCTTTTATGCTTAATGTCTAGCATTATTTCATACAGCTGTGAACATAATAAACTTAATTTTAAAATTTAATTTGCACCAATATTCAAGGTTAATGCATGAAGTACAATATATACATTAAATTCACACTATTAGTGTTATTTTTCATACAAATACATTTGAGATGTGTTTATTGTACTGGGTTTATAATAATTTGCTTTCTAAAATATCTGGCACATCTCCCACTCCAAGAAGTTGGGTCTTCCAACTAAGAACAGAATACACCAGACTTCCCAAGCACATACAATAATTAAACCTCAACACTTATACCTAATTGCCACTACTTTACCCATCCATTGAGCATGCCCAGACTGTGCTGCTTACTTGCCCAGTACATTCCACAGACAGAAGAAAGCTATTACTTGGCTCCTCAACAACCACAATATTGATGGGAGACCTAAATGCAAAAATAGGAACAGACAACACCAACTTTGAAGAAATCATGGGAAAACATGGATTAGTATGAGGAACAAGAACAGGGAACTATTAATAAACTTTTGTGCTTCAAATCAACTGGCTATAGGGGGAAGCATATTTCCACATAAAAGAATACATAAGGCAACATGGAAATCACCAGGCCACAAATAAGAGGTATAGATCATGATTACATGAGGTAAAGGTACATAGAGGAGCAGATGGAGAATCAGATCAAAACAAAAATGACACTCATAAAATTGTGTATAATGTGGAATATCTAAGAAATCAAGAAATAAGAGACAAAGTTTCAATCACAGTATCCAAAACATACCAATTACTCCAACAACTGGATGATGAAGCCGAAACAGAAGACCACTGGCAACAACTAAAAAATATGTGGAACAAGATCAGTGGAGAGGTACTATGAAAAAGAGAACATCAGTACAAATCATTGATAACAACAGAAACCATAAACAAGATAGAAGACAGGAAATACAAGAAAGCAGATAATAATCTTCAACTCAAATGTCAAGCCAGTCCTATTGCATGGCTCTGAAAGATTGAGAACAACAACAGAAAGTTAGACTTTCATAAATGGAAGCTTGCATAGAATATAAGGTTTGAAATGGTATTATAAAGTCACAAATGTGGAACTGATGACAAGAACTAGACAAGTGCCAGTGGAACAAGAGATGAGAAAAATATGCTGGCAATGGATAAGACACACATTGAGGAAACCTGTTGATAGCATTTCAAGGTGGTCCTTGTTCTGAAATCCCCAGGAAAAGAAAGGCAAAGGTAGACTAAAAAATACACGGAGAAGAGAACTGGATACAGAGGTGAAAGCGATGAGGAAAACATGGAAAGAACTTGAGTTGTTGACTCATGACAGGAGGACTTGACATGAGTTTGTTGAAGGGAGCTAAAAGGTATATTGATTATTGGCAACCAATCACAAACACTTTAATCAGTACCAATGAGCAGCCTCAGAACACATAAAAATAATTCAAATTGGCATTGGCTGCACAAGGGTGACAAGCTCAGCAACCCTTCTTCATCAACAACAACTTCTTGTTACAAAAAACAAGTCTAAACTTTCAAAGACTCTTCTTGTAAGTGTGTTGTAATGTCAGTAAGCATTTAATGAGTTTATGCAACTGTAGATAATATTTCTTTTCAAATATTCTTGGACTTTATAATAGCCATAACTGATTTTCAAAATGCATTAAAGAATCAGTCAGAATATATGTAATAATTAAAATATATCATGTACTGTAATCAAAATTCAGGATCTGATGAATGTAAACAGGAGTATAATGGAAGCTTCCAGAATCATGATGCTAATACTGAGGTGGGATGTTGTATGTACCAATGTGTAGACAAACTATATTGGCCAGTTAATTAGCATTATATGTTGTATGTACCTATGTTTTGACAAACTATTTCAGCCAGTTAACTAGACTTATATGTTGTTTAGACAAACTGTAGTTATTTATTTATTTTTGGAAACAAACAATTCAAATGGTTTTTCATGTTTAAAAGTTTACTGTGACCTTATATGGTCTTATTTCATGTAGAAAATAATTGTGTGCTCTATATATTTGTATATGTGTGTGTTTATAAGTATGTACATGAGCATTTGTCTGTTTATGTATACATAAATGTATGTTTTCATTTGTGTATGTGCATGTGAGTATGTCTTTGTATGTGTTCATGAGTGATGGCAATAATGAGAAAATGTATACAGAAAAAACTTATCTCCCCTACGTTTTAATATTGTGTATTACAAGTGTCATAAATGGAAAAATAAATCAAGTCCAACACAAAAATCTCAATCTTTAACTGCAGTGTCAAAGCTGTTCAATTATAAAGCTCTAGTTTATAGCATTCTGAAATGTCCAGGGTAAAAGAGTTTTTGGGAGACTCAAAAACACACATAGTAGAGAACTGGATACAAAAGTCAAAGATATGAGTCAGTCATGGAGATACCTTGAGCTGATAGTATACAACAAGAGGAGTTGGCAGAAATTTGTTGAAGACCTAGGTTGTTTAGGGAGCTAAAAGTGAAAATGATAATTTGTCATAAATGCCTGGATTGATCAACATTTGTTTCAGGCTGATTGTGACAACAGCTGTACTAAAACTGAGATACAGTATACTGACTTCTTGGACATGCCAGAAAGTCAACAACAGTTATGCTTATTTGAAGATGAGAATGGTATGTATAATAGCAATGTTATTATTTTAAATTCGTATTTTGGCTACACAAGTTTACTTGATTTCAATATCAGCACAGCATGACATTTAATACTAAGCAGTGAGTTGGACTTTCTTTAAAATTAAGTCTATTTACAAATTTTAATTAAACTTGCTTAATGTATACATAATGAAGATAGAGGCTGTTACTGCAGTAACCAGGGCAGTTATTGTGTCACACTCTCAGTCCATGCTTTTAAGGGTTCAAAAAGGATGTCTGTTGCATCAATAGAAAATATTATAGAGACCTTGATCTTCAGACAATGGTGTCAATCTACGGTACAAGTCATTCAGGTGTATGACACTGTTGTATCATGTATATTGGGGTGGCTACAACAGTAGTTGTCCCCAGTAATGGCTTATAAAATATTATGAACAAGGTCTCCAGAAATTGGCTCATTAAGAAAGAAAGAAACCTATTCGACAGAGGGACAAGATAACGCGAATGCAAATGCTTTTCACTGGATAATGTTTCCTACTAAAGTATGGAAAGTGTTCTATTTCCCAGTGACGTTAGCTTCTTTCTGGTCAGACATCAAACAAGGAAGGTGTTGACTCAGACTTCTGTTGGACTGAAGACACACAAATGTCTTCGTACATTTTCATGCTTAATATCACTGGTTGATGATTTAAATTCTCTAGTAATTATATATGACATGAGATGCTAAGTGTTAAATACATTGTGCCTGGGAGTGTGTGCTCATGCAAGTCTGTAAGGATGATCTAACAATGCAATTGAAGGTGAAATATGAACTATCAATTATAGGAGGCTATCATCTTAGAGGAAAATCCTTTAATTGAATCTTGAATTATTGCCTTTAATCTTATAATAGTAAGAGTGCTGACTAGCTTCACTCGCACCCGTAGTGGGGACACTGGTTGTGCACAAGGTAGAGATACTGAGATCAATTAATGATTGTCTGTTAGAAAACAACACTGCTAAGATAAATCAACAAGGCAAAGATAGCTGGAATGTGGCACCAAACATAAGACTAGCAGGTATAACGTATGAGAGGATGCATCCAACATGTATACAATCAGGATGCTGCAGTACAGTAAACATTCATACACTTCAACATTTGCTGAGGGAGATGTAGCACCAATGGGTTTGCCTGGATTGCAGTGATGTTGATCCTGAATAACAATCACGTAATTATCAGGAAATTGTGCTAATGTGTTTGTTACTACACTTTCCTAACAAATTGTAACTAAACATATAAGACATGCAATTCATTATTTATCTTTGCTCATTATTTTTATTATTACAGGTGTTTATTCTTGTCACCTGTGCAACACTCATTTCTTCCAACTTCATGTCCTGGATAAGCATATGAAAGCAGTACACAGAGATGGAGGCTGGGAGTTTGATAATAAATGCAGTGATCTTCAGAATGTATTACCACAGGACAGTGGAAATAACATGAATGAAGCAGTGAATAAGATTGGAGAAGCCACTTTTACTGATGTAGCAAAAAAAGATAGCATCAATCTGAGACTCACTGGTAATGAAGCATCATTGAACTTCATCAACAGTCAGGAAAGGATAGCTACAGTGTTTGACAACCTACACAGTAATACATCAGTTTCTAAAAATCAAGTCTGTAACATAAATTGTAGTAAACCATTTTCTGCCAGTGAGATAAATGTTCAGCTTTGTGCTAGTGACAGAGCTGTTGATACTTGTAGTGATTTAAGCATTCAGCCTCACATTAAAATAGAGGAAGATAGGTCCTACAGGTGTGGTATTTGTGGTGTTTCATTTTCTGTGAAAGATAACCTACAGCAACATAAAGGAATACATACACAAGAGAAACTTTACAATTGTGATGCAGAGTTTAATCAAAGTGGTAGCCAAAAATTACATGAAAGAATACATACAGGAAACAAACCTTACAACTGTGATGTTGGCAGTGCAGCATGTACTCTAAGCAGTAGTCTACAAAATCATCAAAGAATACATACAGGAGAGAAGCCTTACAAGTGTGATGTTTGTGGTGCAGCATTTACTCAGATAGGTCACCTAAAAAGACATAAAAGTATACATAGAGGAGAGAAGCCTTACAAGTGTGATGTTTGTGGTGCAGCATTTACACTGAGCAATAGTCTTCAAAATCATAAAAGAATACATACCCGTAAAAAGCCTTACATATGTGATGTTTGTGGTGCAGCATTTACTCAGAGCAACAGTCTACAAATTCATCAAACAATACATACTGGAGAGAAGCCTTACAAGTGTGATATTTGTGGTGCAGCATTTACTCTGAGCAGTAGTCTACAAACTCATCAAAGAATACATACAGGAGAGAAGCCTTACAAGTGTGATGTTTGTGGTGCAGCATTTACTCAGAGCAGTAGTCTACAAAATCACAAAAGAATACATACAGGTAATAAGCCATACATATGTGATATCTGTGGTGCAGCATTTACTCAGATTGGTCCCCTACAAAGCCATAAAAGAATACATACAGGAGAGAAGCCTTACAAGTGTGATGTTTGTGGTGCAGCATTTAATCGAACTGGTCATTTACAAAGACATAAGAGAATACACACAGGAGAGAAGCCTTACAAGTGTGATGTTTGTGGTGCAGCATTTACTCAGAGCAGTAGTCTACAAAATCATAAAAGAATACATACAGGTAATAAGCCATACATGTGTGATATCTGTGGTGCAGCATTTACTCAGATAGGTCCCCTACAAAGCCATAAAAGAATACATACAGGAGAGAAGCCTTACAAGTGTGATGTTTGTAGTGCAGCATTTAATCGGACTGGTAACTTACAAATACATAAAAGAATACATACTGGAAATAAGCCCTACATGTGTGATGTCTGTGGGGCAGCATTTACTGAGATTGATAAACTACAAATGCATAAAAGAATACATTCAGGAGAGAAGCCTTACAAGTGTGATGTTTGTGGTGCAGCATTTACTCTGAGCAGTAGTTTACAAATTCATCAGAGAATACATACAGGAGAGAAGCCTTACAAGTGTGATGTATGTGGTGCAGCATTTACACTGAGCAGTAGTCTTCAAAATCATAAAAAAATACATACACGTAAAAAGCCTTACATATGTGATGTCTGTGGTGTAAAGTTTACTAAGAGCAGTAAACTTCAAATTCATCAAAGAATACATACAGGAGAGAAGCCTTACAAGTGTGATGTTTGTGGTGCAGCATTTGCTCGGAGCAATAGTCTACAAATTCATCAAAGAATACATACTGGAGAGAAGCCTTACAAGTGTGATGTTTGTGGTGCAGCATTTACTGTGAGCAGTAAACTTCAAATTCATCAAAGAAAACATACTGGAGAGAAGCCTTACAAGTGTGATGTTTGTGGTGCAGCATTTACTGTGAGCAGTAGTCTACAAACTCATCAAAGAATACATACAGGAGAGAAGCCTTACAAGTGTGATGTTTGTGGTGCAGCATTTGCTCAGAGCAATAGTCTACAAATTCATCAAAGAATACATACAGGAGAGAAGCCTTACAAGTGTAATGTTTGTGGCGCAGCATTTACGTGGACTAATAGCTTACAACGACATAAGAGAATACATACAGGAAATAAGCCTTACATGTGTGATGTTTGTGGTGCAGCATTTACTGTGAGCAGTAATCTACAAACTCATCAAAGAATACATACAGGAGAGAAGCCTTACAAGTGTGATGTTTGTTGTGCAGCATTTACTCTGAGCAGTAGTCTACAAAATCATAAAAGAATACATACAGGTAATAAGCCATACATGTGTGATATCTGTGGTGCAGCATTTACTCTGATAGGTCCCCTACAAAGCCATAAAAGAATACATACAGGACAGAAGCCTTACAAGTGTGATGTTTGTGGTGCAGCATTTAATCAGACTGGTACCTTACAAAGACATAAAAGAATACATACGGGAAATAAGCCCTACATGTGTGATGTCTGTGGTGCAGCATTTATTGCGATTGATAAACTACAAACGCATAAAAGAATACATACAGGAGAGAAGCCTTACAAGTGTGATGTTTGTGGTGCAGCATTTACTCAGACTGGTAGTTTACAAAGCCATAAAAGAATACATACAGGAGAGAAGCCTTACAAGTGTGATGTTTGTGATACAGCTTTTACTGTGAAAAGTCACCTACATAGGCATAAAAGAATACATTCAGGAGAGAAGCCTTACAAGTGTGATCTTTGTGATGCAGCATTTACTTACACTTGTAGTTTACAAAAACATAAAAGAATACATAAAGTAGAAAAGCCTTACAAGTGTGATATCTGTGATGCAGCATTTACTAAGATAGGTACCCTACAAAAACACAGAATAATACATGCAGGAAATAAACCTTAAAAGTAAGGTATTTGAGGTGCTGCATTTACTCAGATATTTTCCCTACAAAGACATTGAAAAATGCATACAGGAAATAAGTCGTACAATTGTGATGTCTGTGGAGCAGCATTTAGTCAGTTATTTCCCCTACATTTTCTGAGATTTGTTGAAAGAGCAAGCTTTCATGAAATACGAGAAACCCAACAAGTTTTTTTCACTTGTGTCCATTCAAGATGGCTGTTCCGCTGGAAAGATCAACCACCCTTTAGCGTTATGCGAATGAGGGAAACTATCGGGCGGATTCTACTGAGCACACAAATGAGAGAAAATACCTGCGTAAGAATATATATTGTTGAAAACTGATAACATTTATTTTATACTGAAATAAGTACAACTGCGAGAACTACAATAAAACAAATGGAATTAGCAAGGGGAGTGCAGGGAGTAGATTCAGGGTTGGAACAGCAAAAATGTCCTTCGCTCGACTTAGCTTTTGTTTTGGAAATTTAATTATTTGAGGGCGAATTTAATATCGTTAGCAGAGTTTCAAAAGCGTCGTGCACATTAAATGTGGTATTTAGATACTTTTTTAATCATGATTAATGCCCCAATCACTCTAAAACTCAGTCAGTTTGATGACCTAATTTGATGTAAACAATCCTGGCAGTTTGCAAACATCTGTTGTCTGCGAAACCGGACTGTAGGATTCTTTCTTAACAAGATTGGGAATAATAAGACATTTCTAAAAGGTGCCACATTGCAGAACTGTAAAAAGGCTTTAAAATGATGTATGATATGTAAATATACCTAAAATGGATTTTTTTTTTTTATTTGTGGGTGAAAAAAAATATGAAAAATTGTGCATTTTCTCCAAACAAGGCATACTTGAGCCTATATTTTGTTTAACAAGTAAAAGTGAATGTGCTTATTTCTGTACTGTTTGAAAATGCTTGAAAAAAGCTTTAAAATGATGCATGGATCATTACTGTAACTTCATTAGTAAATATTTTCTCTTTTTTGTAAACATGTATAAATCTTGACGAATTGAGCGGTTTCTTCAAAAATCGGTTTTTTGGCTTTCTTGTCATATTCAGCTCATAATAACCTTGTTCAGAATAATGTGACATGTTTAGAAAAAGATTGGGCTTACTTAGTATGTCTATGACATTGAATGTCATAGATATTGAGTGTTAAGTCATGTTTTATTAAGGGGAGTTAACTGTTAAAAGATTTGTAGGTACGGGTCGGTTTTTTGTATACGCCCCTGTAAGCACACTTTTTGTGATGAGATGAATGCTCGGTGATTTTTATGAATGCAGTGCTACTGACTAGCTGTTAGCTTGTTTTTTAAAAAATATGGTAAGGAATCTGGTTGAAGGTTCTATGAGTAGTTTGAAAGGGGGGGGGAGGATGAGTCCAGCTCACATCTCAAGCTGTGTGTTAGCGCTTGAACGAATTCATATAGACTGAACTGTTTTAAGCAACTGAGATTGCGGGGAGTGTTGTGCGGGCAGAGCTTGGAGAAGGTCGTGCCTTCTCGCTAGTGTGTCCTGTCTTATTTGTGTTTTTCTATGAAGGGAATTTGATAATTAAAGAAGATAATGTTTTGAAGTAAAGATAAAGAGATTATTGTTGGGAATGTTCTTTCTCCCAGGAGTTTATGGATTATTTTCTAAGAGATATTACCCAGATGCCAGGGAGTACGCCAGCATTATATATGTTGTAAGAAGTCTGATGGATTTATTATAGAGGCCATGGATTGCACCGGCCGTGATTTTGATTGATGTTTATTTTGATGGATTTTTTTCCCTTGTTACTAGTAACCTTTATATGCCACTGTGTAAGCGACCAGTGATCATCATCACTTATAAAGATATTGATGTAAACCTTTATGAAGAATGAGCTGCTATGTTCTGCAGCCTTTGTACTTTTGAGTTGTGTACCTGTAGCCGAATCTTTGGATATTGCTTTAAAGGGATTTATGCTATGAGTTACTGCATTCTACAGCCTATTGAGACTGCGATGCACGTCTTTTGTTTGGATGACTATTTTTGCTGGATGTTTACAAAATGAACTTACTTATCTGATCCACCATGATTTGCTATGAAGTGTCGTCCTATGTTACCATGATGTTTACGTGACTGGCATAATAAACTATTTAAACGTTACCATTCGTTGCAACGTTTCTTGACTATTACGTTTACTGTAGTGTATGGTTACAGCCTGTGTTGGTATGCCAGAACTTTTGTACATTCACGTTTGTTGACAGTAACTTACTCAAGCATCAGTCGACCACTTGTAATCCTGACCTCACTGACTCTGTCCTTGTTGTACCACACCATCCACCAGAAACATTCCACC
The DNA here is from genome assembly GCA_024509875.1 of Oreohelix idahoensis. NCBI lineage: Eukaryota > Metazoa > Mollusca > Gastropoda > Stylommatophora > Oreohelicidae > Oreohelix > Oreohelix idahoensis. The sequence goes on along the minus strand of JAMPIV010003719.1, from coordinate 155,922 downwards.
ACTATCAACAGTAATTGAACATAATATGTACCACTATATTTAACCCTCAACATAGTGGTAACATAACTGGTGAGCCAGTTCTTTGGGGTGCTGTACCAACTACAGATGAAGAATTCTATAGTGGATTATTGCCTAACAAGTTCAACAGCAGGATTTACAGTGTTCACAGTGCTGATTTTTGATGAGCAATTCAAGTGTTACCAGTTCATGTTTCCATTGCAAGTTTTAAAAAGACGTCATCCAGTGTCAAGGACCTGAGAAGCCAGGAGATCCTGTGGGCCATCAACGTTCTACTTTATCGATACCTGTTGTACATCATTGTTGCTGTTACAGAGGCCGGGATTTTTTCCTTTTACAAGATAAGTGGTTGTTTGTAGTGTAAAGTGTGCCACTGTATGTTTTGATTGAACCTTCCTCACAGCTTACACTATTGTATTCCTTTTTTCTATGTTATACAAGGGGATTGACATAAGTCTTGGGCCTGACCATGAGGAAGATGAAACTTGGCACATTTAAAGTTCATCATATTTACACTGAATGTGTAAAGTATGCATTTGTTTCTTCAATGAGTTTTCCTGCTACGGTGCTCGGCACAAAGTACCCTATTGACCGAATCTGCTGCTCCAAAGATTTGAAAAAACAATGGAAAAGAAGGAGGCCAGAGCTGTGATAAAATTTCTGATGTTTCAGGGAAAAACACCTACATTTTTTGGAGACCATGGTGACAGTAGATGAGACTTGGGTACACCATTATGACCCCGAATCCAAAATTGCCAGCATGCAAAGGAAAACCCTAGGCTCCCCAACACCTGTCAAGCTGAGGGTGCAGAAATCTGCAGGAAAAGTGATGCTGACTGTTTTTTGGGATGGCAAAGGTGTCCTTTTGAAAGATTATCTGCCTTGTGGCAACACAGTTAATGGACAGTACTATGCAGATCTTCTCACAAAACTAAGAAAGGTTGTGACCAGGAAACAAGGGATAATGCGCACTCAAAATCTTCCTTTGCTTCAAGACAACGCGCCCTATCACAAAGCACGGCTTGTGCAGCTAGCAGCCAATGATTTGAATATTGAAATTCTTCCACACCCACCTTATTCTCCAGATTTGGCTCCATCAGACTTTTTTCTATTCCCAAATCTTAAAAAACAGCTAAAAGGAAATCATTTTGACAGCGATGAAGAGGTTATACTGGCATGTCTTCTTCTTCTTCTCCTTCTTCGTTTGTCCTGAAAAGGACGGTGGTTGCGTTGTGTCTGTTTACGCCTAAGCTGTGATATCTGCACCTTTCGGTCGACACATCCGACTTCTGCACGGCATTTTTTAGGACCGGGTTTGACTTCCCATTTTGATCCACACTTGCTCAGCCAGACTGCACAGCTGCAGACTGTTTCCAGGACCACCACGTGGAGGTGGAGTGTGGTCTTGACCAGCTCTGGTTCGCTGGTCCTGACGCAGGCAGTCAAGCTATGAGTCGCTGACTGTGGTCTCTATTGCTGCATCTTGAGCATGTGATGACTGGTTTAGTTTGAAAAATAGGGTGTTCTACTCCCAAGGTCTTTTCAAGGTCAAGCAGAGATGGCAGAAGTGTGTCAATTCAGTCTGTGGCTATATTGAAAAGGAATAAACACTATACAAAATTTCAGCTCTCTGTGACATGTCCTTCATGGTCAGGCCCAAGACTTATGTCAGTCCCCTTGTATGTTTCATATTTATGTGGGCAGTTGGTGAGGTGACTTACGGTAGGATATATCCCTCTTTACCGAGGGCCTAATAATAATAATAGTTGCCCATCGCAAGCGAAGATGGCGACAGCTTCAGACTTGAGTTGTGACACATCTGTGCCGTGATCTCATGTGACTAATTAATCCTATTTTGGCCCTACAGGCCCTGCCACATACAGGGCACACATGGTTAGAGTCAATAGTAGTGTTGCTGTGCATTCTGGCCTTTCTTGCAGCACGCTTGCCTTCTGCCCTATCAGCTAAATTCTGTTCTGCAATGCGAGCACCTTGAGTAATGTTTGTCCGCCAGGCACAGCGATCCTGTGCGATAGTCTCCCAGGAGGAGACATCAGTTTTGAAGCTGCTCAACGATGCTTTCAGTGTGTCTTTGAAGCGTTTCTTTTGTCCCCCTGCTGTTCGCTTACCCGTGGAGAGTTCGCTGTACATCATCTGCTTTGGGATGCGTTTTTCGGGCATGCGAACAACATGTCCGGCCCATCTAGTTTGGGCCCTCTGCAGCAATGTGTAGATGCTTGAGATATGTGCTCTGTTGAGGACCTCAGAATTAGATACTCTATCATGCCACTTGATCCTGAGTATCCTGCGAAGACAGCTCATGTGGAAATGATTAAGCTTCTTGGCATGTCTGCTATACACTGTCCATGTTTCACAGGCATACAGAGGTGTAGTGAGTACTATTGCATGATATACTTTTATCTTGGTGGCTGCACTAATTCCTTGTTGATCCCAGACATTTACTCTTAGTCTTCCGAAAGCTGCACTTGCCTTTGCAATTCTGTTGTTGACCTCGGAGTCGATATTCGCATCTTTGGTAAGGGTACTGCCTAGATAAGTGAAGCTGTCCATTACTTGGAGACGTTGGTTCTTTACTGTGATATTTGGTTCACAGTGATGTTTCGCAGGAGCAGGTTGCAACATTACTTCAGATTTCTTCGTATTGATGGTAAGGCCAAAGTCATCACACGCTACAGAAAGCCTCCTCATATTGTTCTGCATGTCCTGTTCTGTGCAGGTGTTGAGGGCACAGTCATCCACAAAGACGAGGTCAGAGATCATTGTTTCATTCACCTTCGTAAAGGACTGTAATCGTCTCAAATTGAACAGATTCCCATCTGTCCTGTATCTGATGTGTATGCCGTTGCTACTGTCATGCGTAACTGTGGTAAAGTGGGATGTTATAAATATTTATAGGGGACTTAGTGTACTGACTGAGATCAGCTGTGAAGGTATATATATATCTAATAAGAGTAGTGTATTATATATAACCTTACTTGCTGCCACATATGTATACCTCAGTCAGAATTATTCTGGAATAGTGTGATGACTACGTTATATGTCTAGGGTATGTGTATGATGAAGTGTAAGTCAAAACAACAACAGACAGATAAACAATTTAATTTATTCCACTACACTTGACAACACTGTGACACTCACATACATAAAACACTCTACAAGGATATCTTAAAGGAGTCACTGATAACTTTTCAAATAACAATATGTATTCATTGCTGTCATGAATGTATATGTGTCCTGATTCAAATACAAAGGGAACCAGGAATCACAATCAATTTTAATTACAAGTTATATGTACAGAATTTCTCAATATGAATATTGTAGTGACATATATTATTAAAGTATCCTATGTGTGTCAGTTGTGTAGTAGTAATATGAGGTAATACTGGTTTTGTTTTGTTCAAGCTCTGTTGGTATTTGTCATCATGACTTCAATAGTTTGTCTTTATTGGAACTAGTATTGGAGATGTTCTCAGTTCCTGATATTAAAACAATTAAATTCCCCTCTTAATTGTATTTTACAATGTCATTTTAAGATGGGGGTACATAATGTTGAGCTCAGCTGGCCACATCAGCTTATCTTGCGTGATGGCGGCAGGAAAAGACTCCTCTGCTCGATTTCTCCCCTGGGCTCTGGAGACACCTCACTGATAGCTAAATGGACCAAGGAGTATGCTGTCCGACTCTGGATTCAGCAAAGCTCTGACCAGGTGCTGCTCAATAACGTCAAGACCACGGTCCCTGAAAACAAGAAGGATGTACCTTCTACTTCATAACTAATTGATACTCTAGTTCTACACTGAGCACAATACATCACAAACATTGAGTTCAGAGCGTTAGGCCAACTGTCAGCTTCATCTGAAATACTTTATACCAGTATTAACCTCCCTAATGGTTACTACGCCTCTGCAATTCCAGCATTATTTCTGTCTAATCAATAATCTAGGTGTCAGTGTACTGTTTGGCCATTCCATGCAGTTTTACTTTCCTCCGACACCTTCTGTTCAGGCTGGAGCATTATAGGCTTTACATCATGTTTGCTACTGAACTACACATATATACAGGCATAAATTAACAATTCACATTCAATTTTCATTAAAAGATACTGAATGTTTCAAGCTTACCACAATTCATGGAAATAAACACAGATACGTTGACTAGCAATGAATTCTGGCACAAATACTGGCACAAATTCCCATCTGCTTATGTTCCAGGCTTTTATTTAGCAAAAATATGAGCTGGCTTCAACGCACTGTTGCTTTATCAAGCTTATTTGAACTAGTGGTCTCGAACTAACGCTCCTAAGTGATTATATCAGCGAGTCTGGCCAATGGAGCCACGTTTCGACAAGTGTTTGAAAAAATTTTACCTTCCTACGTCTCCCCTAACAACCAAGGATAGCATTTATAGTCCGACTAATCGTGTTTAGCCTTACATATCATTCCAGCCAATCAGTTCAAATGTAACTTGTGGCCCATTTCCCGTACAATGGTGGTTTAAAAAATCTACCACTGAGCGATTCTGATTTTGGGTGTTGTCTGACAGCACCATCATTTTATTTTGGCTATAACTTGTTAATTCCTAGACTATTTGCGTAACGTTTTACATATTCTTTGTCAGCAAGCCCTAAGGAACCCAAATATACAAATTTAAAAGAGCTAAGTGGCTGCGTTCAAAATATGCAATTTCTTCTACCTCCTGTTTCGAAGATGTGCTGTCTGGGTACTGTAATGTTTTCAAACGTAAACCCATCTAATGTTATCTTTTCTAATAAGCGTTTTTCAGGATTTAAAAACCTAACTCTGGGAAGGGTAGTGAATTTTATCACTGTCCGTCTGAAAAAAAGTTAGTGCATGTGGCCTTACACGCGTGATGGCAGCAATTGTGTATCGCGCGACGCGTGTTTAGTGTTGCACGTGTTCGGCTTTCTGCCTCTCCCTTCTTTCTATTTGAGTCCATCTGTTCGTTCGTTTTGGTAACGTAGTATAATTAATGTTAGGATTAATTTAGGTCATTACGCAGTGTGCCTCTCAATGTTTTTCTTAGAAATGCAATACCCGTTTTAATGTGTTGTGGAAACGCTTGTATTTGCAGACGAAGCATAAAATAAAGGGGATTTCGAATACTGTCATTGTGACAGCACTGTTCTTTACCATTCTTCTTCCTTTTATTAAATTTATTTGTTAGGCTTTACATTTACCTTTTAATTTATATATGTGGATTAGAATATTTCACGACACCTCCCCTCTTAAAACAGACATCCCATGTCAGTCCTTTATTCTATATACACATAGATAAATGTAAGTCAACTTGACTTTACTCTGCTGTGGTGCTATCATGGTTTTATGTAGTTGGGTCCATTCAGAGTAGGCACTACTCATGAAATCTGCCTCAGACTTCTACAACCAATAATATATTTCGGTTATGTTACTGAACAGCCGCAAGTGTGAGTGCTTGTCTTAATGCTGCTTCGCAACCCGTATTCACCATTTCTCTTCTCTGAGTCTGCGCAATGACATGTCCAGAGAACATTATATTTCCCTCAAAATGTACGTTATGAGGAGATAACATATACCTGGTGATAGCAGAGTTTTCGTAGTGGATCCCATAATCTTCTTATTATCCTGTATGAAACATTCGGAATATCCTCAATCAAAGAGGCAACTCAGGGATTCATTACGTTCCTCCGAAATGTTTACATCCAACAATTTTCTCATCATTCTAGAGAAGACACTAGGCGCATTCTTCAATCCAAATGGCAATCTATTAAACTCATAGTGTCCTTCTGAGGTACTAAAAGCTAGGTATGGTCTAACCTCAGGCTTTACTGGAATCTGATAGTATCCTTTACTCAGATCCACTTTTGAGAAATATTTAGCTTTATTTAGTCTGGCAAACAGCTGATTTGTATCCGGCAATGGATCCACCTGTCCTTCTGTAATAGCATTCAGTCTCCTGTAATCTATACAGAGTCTATGTTCTCCAGAGGGCTTCCTTAAGAGTACAACACCGGAACTATACGAAGATTCACTGTGCGAAATAATTCCTTCCTTCAACAGATAGTCTATCTCTTCCTTCAAAGCTTTCTCCTTAGCAAACGGAATCGAATATGGTTTCATACAGACAGGTGTGGGGTCTATCAGTTTCATATCATATTCCAATAGGTTTGTATGCCCTGGTCGGTCTGTTAACACCTCTGCATGATTATTTAGAACCTGTTGCACTCTCTCTTTCTGAGTTTTCGTTAAATGTGTACTGATTTTCACCTGTGCTGCTGTCTCACAGGGGTGTAATGGATATTCAAATGATGAAAGTGGTTCCTTTTTCATCTCCATGGCGATGGACAAGGTCAACAAGTGTGTCTCTTCCTGATGTTCTCTTTCCAAATATTTCTTCAGGAGATTCACATGATAGATTTTTTCTTTCCCCTTCTTATCTATCTTATAATTTGTTCTAGACACCTTCTCTAGAACTGTATATGGACCCTGCCATCCAATTTGTAACTTATTCTGACTCCCGGGCAAAAGAAGCAGTACTTTCTCTCCCACAGCCAAATTTCTGTCTTTCGCCTTCCTGTTATAATAGGCAGCATGTTTCTTCCTGGCTTGTTTCAAATTTTCATTGGCAAGTTTCCAGCCAGTTTTTAAACGAGTGGTCAGCTCATTCACATATTGGTATGAAGATGTAATGTTTTCCTCTGCCTTTTCATCAGTCCACGTTCTTAACAAAGCTACATATGGACCTTTAATTGTGTGGACCTATTTGTCCATGCACCGGTATGGTCTCTTCCACTCGAAGCTTTATAGTGATGATTTTTCCTCCCAGAATTATCATTCACAAAACGACCGCTACCAATTTTTCTTTTGGGGCTTTCTCCCCACTTAAAATTCTTGATGAGAGATTTCCTCTCTACATCCTCTTCCTCCAGTTTGTTTAAGTCCGATTGAGGGATTTTCGGCTTATCCTGGGGTAAGACATCTTTTTGCACTCTCCGCATAGTGGCCATTGTAAAACAGTTAAGTGAAGCTTGTCCGTGAAAAGGGGCTTCCCATTCCATTTGGTCCACTTTATCAAATCTATTTTTCTTTTTATTATCAGGCCTAATTTTGCCCCGTGGCGTGTCCAGGTCCTGATCCATGTTCCCACTTGTGGGTGTTCCCTCATGTGCTATGCTACACCTTTCTACAAAATTCTCAATGTCCCATCTTGCTTTGGGCCAATAATAATTGTGAGCCACCTTTTGAATGATGGTACCTATCTTCTCATGGTCCCCATCTGGTTTCACATGTAGGCTCCTTATTAAGTCTGCCCTATATCTTTTAGGAAGTACCAGCTGTCCCTGACCTTTGGATCTAGCTCCAGTCTTCCTATACATCAACTTGTTTTTCATGTAAAAATCTCCCTTGCCTGGAGTTGTATGACAAGTTGACAATTTTCTGAAACAAGGCTTGAGTGTTTTATCCCCAGCCTGTGCCTTCCTCATCTCTTCTGGAGTGGTATCTAACATAATATCCTCCTCCTGTCTTGAGGTCGACCTGACCTGAAGGGTTGCCATATACACAGGTTTCCTTCTGCAACGGTCAGTGTCATGATTGTCCATCTGACAATTTTTACACCACCTTTTTCCTTGGTTGAAAGATTTTCTTTCATCATATTTCCTTTCATCGAATTGTGGGAATTTATTTTTATTTTCATACCGTGGCCTATCAAATTGGTGCTTACCTTTGTTTTGATCCCTAGGATCAAATTTATTAAAGTTCTGTGGTGCCCTAAAGTTATCCACTTGTTTCTTTTTATTACCTGTTACCTCTGCTTGAGCTGCTTGATACCTTTCAGCAACATTTAGCAACTCACCCAGCCTCTCTGCACCTTGTTCCATGAGAAACTTTCTCAGGTCTGGAGCCATGGACTCTCTTAATTGCTCTATAAGGACCATTTCCTTAAGATCTTGGGTTTTCCCCAGAGAAGTCCATTTCTCCAAGTATGTCTCTATTCGTGCAGAGAACTGGTGATAGGTTTCACCTGACAGTAGTTTAGCATTCCTAAATTTTTTCCTATAAAATTCTGCATTCTTTTCATATCTTAACAAAAGAGCCTGCTTTAGCATGTCATAATTTTCCTGATCACCTCTGCTCATTTTTGCAAAAACTTCATAAGCTGCCCCACGAAGTCCCTGAGATAACTTTAAGCTCCACCTTTCTCTCTCTAACCCATACGTGGTAGCTAATAGTTCATACCTATTTAGGTAGCTCTCTATATCATCGTCTTTCTCAACAAAATGATCTAAATGAAAATTCATAGCTGAGGTTGAGGCTCCTTGGCTAGCAGTGGCATCAGAGGCAAAGGGACTGGCACCATTTTCAGGAGCATGGCCTTGAAACTCAAACTCCCTTAGTCGTAACTCATGTTCCCTTTGTAATCTTTTATCTTCTGCTTCCCTTTCTGCAGCTAATTTCTTCTCTTCCCTTTCTGCAGCTAATTTCTTCTCTTCCCTTTCTGCAGCTAATTTCTTCTCTTCCCTTTCTGCAGCTAATCTTTTGTCTTCTCTTTCTGCTTCCAATTTCTTAGCCTCAGCCTCAATCTGCAACCTCTTAATTTCTTTTTCAGCCTCTAACTTTCTTTCGGCTTCAAACCTTCTTTCTTCGCGTTCAATAAATTTGTCACATTCCGTAGTGACATAGGCAACCATAACTTGCCCATCTAATCCTAACTCTTTTGCAGTCTGAACAGCAGCAGATCGAAATTTGGCCAGGTCCGCCATTGTCTATAAGGTAAATTTATACAATGTCTAACCAACAATTCAATCTCTAAATATATCTAATGGACAACACAGGCACCGTGAGCTCAACCTTATTTAATTCCACCCAAGGATACCTTTTAATTCTTATATTCCCTGAAGTGAATTACCCCCAATATTTTTAATAGGTAAAGATTCAAAATCCCAAGAGCGAGACCCCAATATATGTGGTGAAGTGGGATGTTATAAATATTTATAGGGGACTTAGTGTACTGACTGAGATCAGCTGTGAAGGTATATATATCTAATAAGAGTAGTGTATTATATATAACCTTACTTGCTGCCACATATGTATACCTCAGTCAGAATTATTCTGGAATAGTGTGATGACTACGTTATATGTCTAGGGTATGTGTATGATGAAGTGTAAGTCAAAACAACAACAGACAGATAAACAATTTAATTTATTCCACTACACTTGACAACACTGTGACACTCACATACATAAAACACTCTACAAGGATATCTTAAAGGAGTCACTGATAACTTTTCAAATAACAATATGTATTCATTGCTGTCATGAATGTATATGTGTCCTGATTCAAATACAAAGGAACCAGGAATCACAATCAATTTTAATTACAAGTTATATGTACAGAATTTATCAATATGAATATTGTAGTGACATATATTATTAACAGTATCCTATGTGTGTCAGTTGTGTAGTAGTAATATGAGGTAATACTGGTTTTGTTTTGTTCAAGCTCTGTTGGTATTTGTCATCATGACTTCAATAGTTTGTCTTTATTGGAACTAGTATTGGAGATGTTCTCAGTTCCTGATATTAAAACAATTAAATTCCCCTCTTAATTGTATTTTACACTATCATTTTAAGATGGGGGTACATAATGTTGAGCTCAGCTGGCCACATCAGCTTATCTTGCGTGATGGCGGCAGGAAAAGACTCCTCTGCTCGATTTCTCCCCTGGGCTCTGGAGACACCTCACTGATAGCTAAATGGACCAAGGAGTATGCTGTCCGACTCTGGATTCAGCAAAGCTCTGACCAGGTGCTGCTCAATAACATCAAGACCACGGTCCCTGAAAACAAGAAGGATGTACCTTCTACTTCATAACTAATTGATACTCTAGTTCTACACTGAGCACAATACATCACAAACATTGAGTTCAGAGCGTTAGGCCAACTGTCAGCTTCATCTGAAATACTTTATACCAGTATTAACCTCCTTAATGGTTACTACGCCTCTGCACTTCCAGCATTATTTCTGTCTAATCAATAATCTAGGTGTCAGTGTACTGTTTGGCCATTCCATGCAGTTTTACTTTCCTCCTACACCTTCTGTTCAGGCTGGAGCATTATAGGCTTTACATCATGTTCGCTACTGAACTACACATATATACAGGCATAAATTAACAATTCACATTCAATTTTCATTAAAAGATACTGAATGTTTCAAGCTTACCACAATTCATGGAAATAAACACAGATACGTTGACTAGCAATGAATTCTGGCACAAATACTGGCACAAATTCCCATCTGCTTATGTTCCAGGCTTTTATTTAGCAAAAATATGAGCTGGCTTCAACGCACTGTTGCTTTATCAAGCTTATTTGAACTAGTGGTCTCGAACTAACGCTCCTAAGTGATTATATCAGCGAGTTATTCTGAGCCACCCAGCTTTACCTAAATCTATTTGCCTAATTGTCTCTGTACAAGAAATAAGGATACTCACGTAAAATCAATGTCCATAAAATAATAACCTGGATTTCGCCTCGAGTATTATACGCCAGCGAGTCTGGCCAATGGAGCCACGTTTCGACAAGTGTTTGAAAAAATTTTACCTTCCTACGTCTCCCCTAACAACCAAGGATAGCATTTATAGTCCGACTAATCGTGTTTAGCCTTACATATCATTCCAGCCAATCAGTTCAAATGTAACTTGTGGCCCATTTCCCGTACAATGGTGGTTTAAAAAATCTACCACTGAGCGATTCTGATTTTGGGTGTTGTCTGACAGCACCATCATTTTATTTTGGCTATAACTTGTTAATTCCTAGACTATTTGCATAACACTTAACATATTCTTTGTCATCAAGCCCTAAGGAACCCAAATATACAAATTTAAAAGAGCTAAGTGGCTGCGTTCAAAATGTGCAATTTCTTCTACCTCCTGTTTCGAAGATGTGCTGTCTGGGTACTGTAATGTTTTCAAACGTAAACCCATCTATTGTCATCTTTCCTAATAAGAGTTTTTCAGGATTTAAAAACCTAACTCTGGGAAGGGTAGTGAATTTTATCACTGTCGATTTGAAATAAAGTTAGTGCATGTGGCCTTACACGCGTGATGGCAGCAATTGTGTATCGCGCGACGCGTGTTTAGTGTTGCACGTGTTCGGCTTTCTGCCTCTCCCTTCTTTCTATTTGAGTCCATCTGTTCGTTCGTTTTGGTAACGTAGTATAATTAATGTTAGGATTAATTTAGGTCATTACGCAGTGTGCCTCTCAATGTTTTTCTTAGAAATGCAATACCCGTTTTAATGTGTTGTGGAAACGCTTGTATTTGCAGACGAAGCATAAAATAAAGGGGATTTCGAGTACTGTCATTGTGACAGCACTGTTCTTTACCATTCTTCTTCCTTTTATTAAATTTATTTGTTAGGCTTTACATTTACCTTTTAATTTATATATGTGGATTAGAATATTTCACGACAGTAACGTTAGACAGCATGGCAGCAAATATCATACTGAATAGTGTCCGGGCAAGCACACAACCCTGTTTGACACCATTTGTGATGGGAAAGGGTTCAGAAGGTTCTCCATCATTCAATACGCGAGCCATCATACCTTCATGAAACTGGCAGACAATTGAGATGAACTTATCGGGACAGTCGAATTTCGCCATAATTTTCCATAGTCCGTCCCTATTGACAGTGTCAAAGGCCTTGGTCAAGTCAATAAATGTTGTGTATAGGTCACTGTGCTGTTCCTTGCATTTCTCCTGAAGTTGGCGAGCAGCAAATATCATATTGACGGTCCCGCGGCCTGCTCGGAAACCACACTGACTCTGGAAGTAAGTCCTGCGATTCGAGATGAACAGTCAAGCGATTGAGCAGGACTCGAGCCAGGATTTTGCCCGCAATAGATAATAGGGAGATTCCCCTATGGTTGTCACATGATTGATGATTTCCCTTTCGCTTGTATATGTGAACGATGGTGGCATCTTTTAATTCCTGTGGTATCTGTTCTTCATCCCATACTGAGTGGAAGAGGTCTGTTAGTCTCTGCAGCAGCATGCTGCCTCCAGCTTTATAAATCTCAGCAGGAATAGCATCTGATCCAGGGGCTTTGCCGCTGGACAGTAGACTGGCTGCTTTCTTGACCTCTTCCATGCTGGGTGGAAGGTCAAGTCTGACATTGACTGTAACTTGCGGTATACTTGCAATGGCCTGGTCGTTGACGGTTGATGGACAATTTAAGATGGCGTTGAAGTGTTGTGCCCAGCGTTCCAAAATCTGCGTTTTATCAGTGAGCAATGCCATGCCATCAGCATTTAGGACCGGTGATGATTGATTCAATTGAGGGCCATAAATTGCTTTCAGGGCATCATAAAAGCGCTTTGAGTCATTTATGTCTGCATACCTCTGTATCTCGTCTGCTTTATTGCTGAGCCATGCATCATGCATCTTCCTGAGCTTATTCTGGACAACTCTGCATATATTGGTAAAGGCTGCCTTTTTGGATGTTGAGGAAGGGTTGCTTTGATAGTCTCTGTGCAAGCGATATTTTTCAGCCAGCAGTGTTTTAATATTTTCATCATTCTCATCAAACCAGTCAGGGTTCTTGCATGTTGTATATCCCAAGCTCTCAGAGGCTACAGAGTACACAATGTGCTTTAAAGTGGCCCATTTTTCCTCTATAGTGGTTTGACCGAGCTCAACGTCCCTTAGACGGCTGTCCAAGTCCCTTGAGAAGCTCTCTGCGGTTGCTTCGCTTTTAAGTTTTGTGACGTTGAGCATCTTCATGGGTTTCTGACTCTGGTGCCTACGTAAGCATTCTGTAGGGACTTTCTTGCAAATTTCCCGCAGTGGAAATTTCCAGCAAATTTTTTGCTGACGTATTTCAGTCCACTGTGTTGGTAATTTGTGACACTATTGTTTAGGTGTGATGAAATGTCTCAGTGTTGTTGTGGTTATATTTTTCTCTGTACTTTAGTTTTTTTATTAATTTGTTTGTGAGTATCTTCCTCCTCTTACTATATTTGATTTATATACAAATTTTTTGTTTATACATTGTGCTGTCGCTTGTCTTGTCATTCTATTTGCAGCTGTCATTGCAAGCTTTGCAATATTTTTTCTTTATTTCTGCTTTCTTACTTTAGTTGATTCCTGCGAACGTGGTCATTTGTGCTTTATATCGCGTCTTTGTCACTTTTGTGTGTATTGTTGATTTTGTCATGCACTGTCAATATTATAATGCATAATAGATATATAGTTAATTATATTATTATACTTAAAGGTAATTGTACAGGTTCTTAGGTAAGGACTTGTCACCCACGGAGTTGGGATAAAGTGTGTTTCTCCAGAAATATATATTTACGTAAGTTATTTATCTCATATAATTGGGTATAATGTCGAGCTTGGATTACTTCATTACACAAGGGAAATCCCTTGGTATGACTTTGGAGAGATTAGAAGAATTCGCACTTGCCGAATATGCTAAGGTGCAGAAGTCAGAAGAAAAGAAACAGAAATTAGAAGCTGAAGATAGAAGATTGCAAATGCAGGCAGAAGAGAGAAACCTTCAATTAGAACAGCAGTTCCCAACCTTTTTTAACTTGCGTACCCCTTGGCAGCCCATTTCTATAAATTGTACCCCAGTATTAGCAAAATATTTGAAATTAATATAGTTGCTGTTATTCAAAATTTATAGATTATAACCAGAAATAAAGGGGCCAACCACGGGATTAAAAAATAATGTAATAAAAACGTGAACAAAGTGCATATATTTTTACATTAAAAAAAAATCAGAAGTTACAATAAAAATTAACACATTTAATTTATTAATAATAATAATAAAAACGTTGTTATTGTTAAAAGTTGAAATCACTTTATATAACACACAGTTAAATTGAAAAAAAAACACACACACAAATAGTAATACGTCTTACAAGGAGAAAGGACAAGAAAAACCTACGTTGCGGCCACTAGGCCTTCCTCAGGGACAGACAAGCAAGAGACAAGAGGGAAAGAAAATGAGAATTAAGTAGAGAACATAAAACTATAACAATAAGAGAAAAAAATACTCCCTTATGTCCAGTCACATGTAGCAAGATGGCTGCCACTAAACCAGAAAGCAGGAGTCGATAGTATATTAAAAACAAAAAATAAGAAATAATGAAAACAAGGACTGGAAAACAGAGTAAAGAAAAAAAATTAATTAATTAATTAAAAAAATAAAATAAAATAAATAAATAAAATAAAAAACAATAAAAATAAAATTTTTTTTTTTAAATACATAAAGTGAGGGAAAAGGGATTAAAATGGGTGATCGCAACAAGGTAGAAAGTCATAATACAGCTGGGACTAGATAGAAAAGGATGCCTCAGACAAAAGAATGTTGGGTATTCAAATCGTGTGGTTTAAGGCAACCCATCAGATGGATGAAGTGTTGTTCCTGGCAAAACTGACTGTTGGCGTCCGATGAACAGGTCTGATGGATGTCAGTAACACCATGGTGGCCAGGGCCATTGAAGTGGATGGCCACAGGTGTGGATTTCAACTGAGAGATGTCGTAGAGGTGTCTGCAGAATCGGTCGCCCAGTCATGTGCCCGTTTGGCCGAAGTAAGTAATGTTGCAACGTTTGCATATAATAGCATAAATGATGTTGCGTGACTCACATGTGAAGCCATGGGTGATGGTGAACTTGGCATTAGGGAATGAGACTGAACGTGTTTTAATTACATACTGACATGTCTTACATCGTGTGCGGTTACATGGCTTGGTCCCAAAGTGGCCATCATTGATGTTTTTTCAAACGGCTGTATACTAGGAGGTCCCTCAATATTTTATCCCGTCTATACGCCAGCAAGGGTGGCTCACTAAACACTTCCCGCACCACTGGGTCAGCTTGGAGGAGAGTTTCAGGGCCGCTAGACGTGAGATAGGGAGAACACGCTCTAAGGCAGAGGTAAGAACATCCTCTGGATACTGTCTGTTATGGAAGAAGTCCAACATTTCTTGTGCATGGCATAGAAAGTTGTCATCATCTTTGCATAACCAACGGAGGTGGAGAAGTTGTGATAACACACAAGTCACGTGACCATGACATGTTCAGTGCGATCCTTGAGCTTGTTTTGAGGCACATAGTTATTTGAAATTAGGTTCAAGTGATGTAAGATACAGTCTCAATTCTGGACCTGCATTCAATTTACTACGGTATTTATTTTTTTTTATAAAGGTATAAGAAGAGAAATCCCTCTCCAGCTGCTCAGTATTTGTAAATGGCAACAGAAACTTAAGCGCCTTGTCGGTCAGCTGTTCATATTCTCTGCAGATGTCTCCCCAAAATTAATAAGGAATTTTCCTTTGAATTCAGCTATTAAAGTAGTATCAGTCAAAAGTTCAATCAACTTCTCTTTTTCATTGATTTATAATGTGGCTGCTTGGAAATATTCTTCTTCAAAAAGATTTACAATCCAGTAGTTCTCTTTTCCAGGTTTCAGAAAGTACTTCTTGAAAGATGATTTTATCCCTTTCAAGTGTTCAATTATTTTCTCGCTCATTTCCTGGGAGAGGTGCAGCTCGTTCTCAGATAGGAAATTGTGCAGTTTCAAATACCACAGGCTGGCCTTTTTCAATACACGACCTCCAAAAATCTAATTTTTAAATCATAGATTCAATTTTGTTTGAAACATTGAAGATCGTTACTGAGCTATTCTGAAGTGCCAAATTTAGTTTGTCTATTTGTAGGAAAATATCCGATAAGTATGCAAGACTCTGAAGCCAATCACAGTCGTGTAACTTTGAAGTAAGTTGGAAAGGATGGTCTTCAAAAAAAAAGTTGGACTTCATGTCTAAGTTCGAACAACCGGGTAAGGACTTTACCATGAGAGATTCACCTTACTTGTGTATGAAGGAGCAGGTTAGAATGAAGACTATTCATCTCTTCACAGTATAAGTATGACAGTAGATCTCCAAATAATAATAGATCTTATCGCCATGCTACCTCTGCTCAACAAGAGCCCCAGGTTATCAATGATCAAGGTAACAATAATGATAGCGCCTCTAACACTATTGCTTGCTCAGCTTTCGATTTCGAGAGAGCATCTCAGTGCCCAGAGTGCAAAATGTTGTTCCAACCTACAGCCATAACTACCTTGAGTTGCAGTCATCCTCTACCCACTCTTCCTGCCTTAGCTGCGCATGACGGAAGAGGTTCTCTTACTCTACATAATGGGTTTGTGAATAATAATCCAGTCTCAGTTCTCAGGAGTATGCAGGAGAGAAGCCTTACAAGTGTGATGTTTGTGGTGCAGCATTTACTAACGGCTGTTTGTACCTTCTATAAAGTCACTACTTTACTTGCATGCCCTTTCTCTTGATCTGAAGGCAATAAATCTTTTTACCTGGTGAACACAACACCATTTAATTTGGTGTGAATTATCAGCTGACTTTGGCTTGAAAAATCATGTAATTTAATCAGTTTCAATGAATTCCTGATAAGTCTAGTGGCGTAGGAGATCATGTCTAGTGATGTCAAACTGCCGGCATGCTTCACTTGGAACAGGAAATCTTTTGCAAGGCCTCTTAAACAAGGTGTTGAAAAGTAACCGCTTAATCAAGCAATATAGCAACTCTGACTCTCATGGAAAAGCCGTTGCTGTAAAAAACACAAATGAAAATCTCTGTTTGGTAAAAGTAAGATTTTATGACAGGTAACAGTCAATTTAAATCCTAACTTACCAAATGTGGCCGTGTAAACTTCCGACCCCTGTATGATGTTAATAAAACCTTCCTCCGTTACACAAGTGAGGGTTACAGAGAAAGTAGCACAAACAAACTTAGAATCATGAATTTCACAGGGTCATAAAAGTGTTTTAGTGGTGTGTGCTAATGTACAATAGAGTTGTGGGTATATAAGTAACCCCAAAATCTAAAAAGGAATCAAGAAAATGACAGTCAATCAGAATCATGTGTTCATCGAGACAGTATGTCTGCCATCACATTATTCAAACCTCGAATAGCACGTATTGTAAAGTGAAAAGGTTGTAGCAAAATAGCATACTGCGTGGACCTTGAGCTCTTCAAGTCTTTATTCTGTATTGCTGTGAGAGCTTTTTGGTCAGTTTCTACTATGAAATGCACGACCAGAAGGAACCTCTGCAGCTTCAGAATCGACCAGACCATAGCTAATAATTCTTGGTCTAGGACAGAGTAGTTCCGTTCTGCCGCATTCTACTTTCTAGAGACATACATCACAGGATGCAAAGTTTGAGAACACTCTTGCATCAATGCAGCCCCGATTCCTATCGATGAGGCGTCACTTGGAAGAATAAAAGGCCTATCTGCCTTGGGTAGGTGTAAAATAGGAGTAGAAGAAAACAATAGCTTAATTTTCTCCAAAGAGGTTTGGCATTCTGGGGACCAGTGTACTAGGTTAGGCGACCCCTTTTTCAAAAGAGTAGACAGAGGTGCAGTGATAGACGATTGGTGTGGGATAAATCTAACATAAAATTGAATTAGACTCAAAAGACTACGCACCTGTTTTTTTGTCTTAGGAGTAGTGATATTGAGGATTTTCGAAGTGTTATGGTCCTCCATCTGTAAGAGACCATGACCAACCCGGTGGCCCACAAAAGAAATGTCACTAAACCCAATATGGGCTTTAGATGGTTTAGCCATCAAATTATGAGAGCGTACTGTAAAGAAAAGTTCAGAAAGACCCCTAAAGTGATCTTCCCAAGAATCACTAAAAAGGCAAATATCATCCAAGTATGCAATAACATCTGGACGATGTGAAAGGATTCGACGCATCATGCGTACAAATGTAGCTGGGGCATTAACAAAGCTGAAAGGCATGAAGTTTCATTGGAACAGACCCCAAGGGGTAAAAAAGGCAGTAAGGGGTTTGGCGCATTCAGTAAGAGGAACTTGCCAATATCCCTTGGAAAAGTTGAGTTTAGTAAAGAAGAGTGAATGAGAAAGCTTGATGAGCAGATCTTCCAACAAAGGCATTGGTTCTGCATCAAATTTAGTCACTTGGTTTAATTTCCGATAGTCGACACAAAGACGTATGTTATTTTCTTTCTTCTGGTCAATAACCATAGAAGAGGAGTATGCTGAAGTAGATGGTTTAATTATATTTAACTGTAGCATGTCATCTAATTCTTTTTGACTTGTGTTTGAAAATGTTATTGAATTGGGTAAGGTCGGACTCTAACAGGGTTATAATCAGTGAGTATTATGTCATGTGTAATGACTGATGTTTGACCAGGAATATCAGTAAGGACGTCCTGAAAAGTTTGCAATAGAGAAGAGACTTGCTGTTGTCTTTCTTTAGATAACTGCGAAGAGACAGTTACATTTTTCTATGATTCTGTTGACTGAAGTGGGACAACAGGAAGAGGAAGATTTACATCGGAGAAAGTAGCCTCTTCCTCCTGATCAACAGACAATGATGCATAGTGGTTATGACGAACTGGAGAGTCATCTGTCGCCTGAAAAACAAGCTGTAGGTAGTATGGACGTTCATGAAATTGTTTCAGAATATTAATATGATAGGTCTTATGCTTCCCGTCAACATCGACAACATCAGAAATTCTAGAGATGACAGTATAAAGACCTTTCCAGGTAAGAAGAAGTCGATCATCTTTACAAGGAAGCAATACAAGTGCCTCGTCACCAGGATAGAGCTGTCGTAGACACCTGTATCTATTTGCGAAGAGCCTCGCCTTTTCCTTGGCAGACTCAGATGCTGAGGTGGTTAACCTACATGAATCGATTATTCTCTAAGAGAAATGACATATTCGTAGGAAGATTGAGTATCATTGTTAAGGTCCTCAGCAATTAATAGATCGTGCAGCAACGACATGGGACCACGAGGTTGTGCACCAAAGACGAGCTCGAACAGTGAAAACCCCGTATGCTCATTTGGCACTTCTCTATATGCGAAAAGAACAGCGGGTAAAACCCTGTCCCAATCCTGAGGATAGTCCTCAGTTATTTTCCCAAGTAAATTCTTAAGCGTTCTATTCTGACGCTCGACTAATCCATTTGACATAGGATGATATACACTACGTAATGACCTTTTAATGCAGAGCGTGGACATCACCTGAGACATCATGTCTGATATCAATTGTGTGCCATGATCTGATAAGATTTGTTTGGGAAACCCTAGACGTGAAAATATTAGCCAAAGAGCATCTGCAACATCAGCAGTAGAAATGCTCTTGAGAGGTATTGCCTCTGGCCAACGTGTACACATGTCAATACATGTAAGAATGTACTGATGTCCTCTGGCAGACTTGACCTTAATAGGGCCAATAATGTCAACTGCCATTTTCTGGAAAGGACGAATAGGGATATCTGCAGCTTGGATAGGTGCTGCATGGCGTGGACCTCGTGACTTTACCTCCTGACATATTCTGCAGGAGCGACAATAAATAGTTATATCTCTATTTACTCCCGGCCAAAAGAAGGAAGAAAGAACCCTAGATTTAGTACGGTAAAATCCCATATGTCCTGCACACTGTGAGTCATGGGCATGTTGCAAGATCTGGACTCTCATGTCGGTAGGTACCAGAATTTGCGAACGTATGGAGGAAGTAGAACCTCGTACCATCCGGACTAGTATTCCTTTCGTAATTAAGAACCAATATTTAAGATTTCTATCACAATTTACATTATCTTGCTTAACTAGGAGAAAAAATTTTCCCAATGATGAATCAATGACGCTCAATGTGAGCAACCCTGAGCCCATATCAGTAAGGAATCAGCAATTGGTACAGACAGATACCTTCACATACCTAGGAAGCATAGTAACACCAGACGGTGGGGCAGGCAAAGACATCAACATCAGAATGAATAAGGCAAGAACAGCCTTCTTTAGCCTAAATAACATCTGGAAGTCCTCCCAATACAGCACAAGCACAAAATTAAGATTATACCAGAGTTGCGTGCTTTCTGTGCTTCTCTATGGTGCGGAATGCTGGAGAGTCACAGAGAAGGAAATGTCAAAATTGTCCTCTTTTCACACAACATGCCTAAGAAAAATTCACCGCATCTTTTGGCCGAATACCATCACCAACCAAGATCTGCTTACTCGTAGCAAGCAAGAGGACATGCACACCATCATAGCTGGCAGACGCTGGAGCTGGGTTGGTCATGTCCTCAGAAGAGACCCCGATGCCATCACAAGAACAGCTATGCTTTGGACCCCTGAAGGAAAGCGAAAGAGAGGCCGACAAAAACAACTTGGCGGAGGACTGTGGAGGCTGAGATGCAAAGAATGAACCAGAGTTGGGGCACTGTACGAAGGATGGCCACCGACCGTGCAAAGTGGAATCAATTTGTTGTTGCCCTACAAGACGCCACTAGGCGTGATGGCCACTGACTGCTTTGACGGTCGGTGGTTAAGGATCGAAGAAGAAAAAAAGAATGATGAATCACTTTGCTGAAGTTTGATAACAGACTCCCGTGAAATCACGGAGTGAGCATTCTGATCATGCACCTCACCAATTTCCGCAGATGGAGTCTGCAAAAGATTTTGAGCTTGTGCTCTAGTAGTGACTGCATACGCAGCCTGCATGTTTTGTTTTTCCCAGATAGCAATCTGTTGAGGGGTACAATCCTTAGTTCCATGTATACGTCCGACGATAAGGTCTGTAATAGGATTCGAGTGCATACATGAGTGGACATGTCCTGTGAAAAAGGGAGTGGCTATGTGGATAATAGCAGTTGGAAAAGTCTCAACTGTCCCACCAAATGTCACACATTTCACTACATCACCAGTGGCACAGGAAGGATGTATCAGAGACTGCTTAACCCCAACAGTTGTGCAACCAGAATCAAAGAGAACTGAGACTGGATTATTATTCACAAACCCATTATGTAGAGTAAGAGAACCTCTTCCGTCATGCGCAGCTAAGGCAGGAAGAGTGGGTAAAGGATGACCGCAACTCAAGGTAGTTATGGCTGTAGGTTGGAACAACATTTTGCACTCTGGGCACTGAGATGCTCTCTCAAAATCGAAAGCTGAGCAAGCAATAGTGTTAGAGGGGCTATCATTATTGTTACCTTGATCATTGATAACCTGGGGCTCTTGTTGAGCAGAGGTAGCATGGCGATAAGATCTATTATTATTTGGAGATCTACTGTCATGTCACGATCTATCGTGACTATTATCTCTATTGGGAGCATTGTTATTTGCTCTATTGAAACTATTATTCTGATTTGAACGCCAGTTACCATTGTCGCAATTACTATTTCCAATTTGGTCAAAATATCTGTTAGATGGATTTTGTTGTCCTCGAGAAAAATTATTGTAAGGTTGATAATCACTATTATAGTTACCCCTTCCAAAATTTCCATAATTGTTGGAACCAAAATGTTGAGGACTATTAATATGTCTCCAGTTTTTTGGAGAAGGAGAATTACTACGTGGTGGATCCTTTTGGTACCGTCCAAAATCACGATTATCTCTTCTACCAAAATTGTGCTCAGCACTTTGAGGTCTACTTCACAAATTAGGACCATATGGTATTGCTGAAGCCAAGGGTAAACCTTCTTTGACCTCAGAGTGGCTAACAGTCACATTTGGGTGTGCAGTGACGTATTGGCGACAATATTGTTCCATATCTTTCAAGTTTGCAGGTTTTCACTCATGTAAAACGGAAAGAAAAGAAGCGTTTACAGACGACATGACTTTGTCACGAAGCAATAAGTCCATGAGGGCTTCGTATGTATGTTCAGTTTTTGAAAGTTCCACCCAACGTGAAAAAGTAAGGCGAATATTTGCTATAAAGTCTGAAAAATCTTTCCCTGTCTCTGGCAATAAAGACTTATAGCGTAGGCGATAACCATCTTCATCCAGTTGGTATTTTTTTAACAAAATTGCTCTGACAACATCATAGTTATTCTTGTCAGGGCCCTCCAACATACTTATAGTGTTCATAGCTTCACCCTTGAGTATTTCCATAAGTCGTGCACATTATTCCGACTTGTCTATCTTATGAGATTCGCATGAAAGTTCAAATCTATTCAGATAGAATGAAATATCGTCATAGGCAGAGTTGAAAGGAGGCAGTCTGATTTTATAAGAATTAGTATTTGCCTTATTAGAAGTTGTTTGATTGTTTGTCTCATTTTGTGTATTACCAATATTCATTACCTTTAATCTCTCCAGCTCTATAGACGACATCTTTTCCTCATGCAGTCTCATATTTTCTTAAGCTTGCATCTGCATCAGCAATTTTCTTTCTTCAGCCTCTAATTTCTGTTTTTCCATTTCCATTTGCTGTTGAATTTTTCTATCCTCAGCTTCTAATTTCTGTTTTTCAGGCTCTAATTTCTCTTTTTCCATTTCCATTTGCTGTTGAATTTTTCTATCCTCGGCCTCTAATTTCTGTTTTTCATTTTCTGACTCAGCGGTTCTTAACCTGTGGTACACGTACCCCTGGGCGTACGCGAAGGACGTTCAGGGGTATGCGAAAAAAATTGAGTAATGGCGGACAGTGTTTCTATATACAATAGTTTTTGTCAATGTTTTAACTTAACATAAAGTGATTAATTGTTCAATTTGTGTATTATCAGATATGGATCAGTGGTTGAAAGTGCACAGTAAAAAAGCTGAAACATAATGTGGAATGTGATAAATCGGCAAGTACTTCTCAAGACACGCCTAAGACTTTGGTGCTGGATAGTGAAAAGACACGATCTTCAGTTTTACATAGAGCTAAAAAGAGAAAATACAGTGACGAATACATGAAATATGGGTTTTCGTTTAAAGGAGATGAGGACTGTGCTAAGCCCCAATGTGTAGTGTGTCGGGAAGTATTATCCAATGGTAGCATGAAACCTTCATTACTCTTGCGGCATTTACAAACAAAACACCCCTGTTATGAAAACAAGGAACGTAATTTTTTTCACCGCCTATCAAAACAACAGAATGTGACATCGTACTTGTCGTCAGCTAACAAAGATAACGAAAATGCGGTTGAAGCCTCCTACCGTATAAGTTATCGTACTGCTAAATGTGGTAAAAATCATACTACAGCTGAGAATTTAATTTCTCCTTGTATAAAAGATGCCGTTCTGTGCATGCTCGGAGAGGAAAATGTTCACAAAATGAACGTTATCCCTCTTTCGAACAATACAATTTCTCGAAGAATGCAGGATATGTCTAACGATGTTGAAGCAACAATAATAAGTACAATTAAAAATAGTAAATTCTTTGCTATTCAAGTTGACGAAAGCACAGATATTGCTAATTTCGCTGTTTTGCTTGTTATTGTGAGGTATTTGAAAAGCAATTAAGTTGAAGAAAACATTTTGCGTTGTCATCCTCTGTCAGGGCTTACAAGAGGTGAGGATATATTTCATGCTATTGATTCTTATTTCAAAGAAAAGGACATTAATTGGTCTAATTGTTGTGGACTATGCACTGACGGAGCCAAGTCTATGTCAGGTTGCTATTCCGGTCTTCATGCTCGTGTCACGAAGGAAGCCCCCAATATAACCTGGAGCCACTGCTGCATCCGCAGGCAAAGCCTTGCATCTAACCGCCTCCCTGGTGAATTAAAAGTCGTTCTTGATGAAGCTGTGAAAGTGGTTAATTTTATAAAGTCAAAGTCCACAAACTCGAGGCTTTTCAAAGCACTGTGTGAAGAGATGAATAGTCTTCATTCTACCCTGCTCCTTCATACACAAGTAAGGTGGCTCTCTCATGGTAAAGTCCCTACCCGGTGGTTCGAACTTAGACATGAAGTCCAATTTTTTTTTTGAAGACCATCCTTTCCAACTTACTTCAAAGTTACACGACTGTGATTGGCTTCAGAGTCTTGCATACTTATCGGATATTTTCTTACAAATAGACAAACTAAATTTGGCACTTTAGAATAGCTCGGTAACGATCTTCAATGTTTCAAACAAAATTGAATCTATGATTTAAAAATTAGATTTTTGGAGGTCGTGTATTGAAAAAGGCCAGCCTGAGGTATTTGAAACTCTGCACAATTTCCTATCTGAGAACGAGCTGCTCCTCTCCCAGGAAATGAGCGAGAAATAATTGAACACTTGAAAGGGATAAAATCATCTTTCGAGAAGTACTTTCCGAAACCTGGAAAAGAGAACTACTGGATTGTAAATCTTTTTGAAGAAGAATATTTCCAAGCAGCCACATTATAAATCAACGAAAAAGAGAAGTTGATTGAACTTTTGACTGATACTACTTTAATAGCTGAATTCAAAGGAAAATTCCTTATTAACTTTTGGGGAGACATCTGCAGAGAATATGAACAGCTGACCGACAAGGCGTTTAAGTTTCTGTTGCCATTTACAAATACTGAGCAGCTGGAGAGGGATTTCTCTTCTTATACCTTTATAAAAATTAAATACCGTAGTAAATTGAATGCAGGTCCAGAATTGAGACTGTATCTTACATCACTTGAACCTAATTTCAAATAACTATGTGCCTCAAAACAAGCTCAAGGATCGCACTGAACATGTCATGGTCACGTGACTTGTGTGTTATCACAACTTCTAATCTCTCCGTAGTCATACCAAGGGATTTCCCTTGTGTAATGAAGTAATCCAAGCTCGACATTATACTCAATTATATGAGATAAATAACTTATGTAAATATATATTTCTGGAGAAACACACTTCATCCCAACTCCGTGGGTGACAAGTCCTTACCTAAGAACCTGTACAATTACCTTTAAGTATAATAATATAATTAATTAACTATATATCTATTATGCATTATAATATTGACAGTGCATGACAAAATCGACAATACACACAAAAGTGACAAAGACACGATATAAAGCACAAATGACCACGTTCGCAGGAATCAACTAAAGTAAGAAAGCAGAAATAAAGAAAAAATATTGCAAAGCTTGCAATGACAGCTGCGAATAGAATGACAAGACAAGCGACAGCACAATGTATAAACAAAAAATTTGTATATAAATCAAAGATAGTAAGAGGAGGAAGACACTCACAAACAAATTAATAAAAAAACTAAGGTACAGAGAAAAATATAACGACAACAACACTGAGACGTTTTGTCACACCTAAACAATAGTGTCACAAATTACCAACACAGTGGACTGAAATACGTCAGCAAAAAATTTGCTGGAAATTTCCCCTGTGGGAAATTCGCAAGAAAGTCTCTACAGAACGCTTACCTAGGCCCTCGGTAAAGTGGGATATATCCTACCGTAAGTCACCTGAGGAACAGCTGTGGAACATCCATTGGCAAGGGGTGATTTGTTGACAATCTTCGACCAAGGACATCACAGAGGTGCTATTTCGGAGAAAGGTCAGGTGAATGAGCTGGCCACGCCATCCTGATGATCCCATGTTGCTGAATAAACTCATTCACCACACGAGCTCGATGGGGTCGAGCGTTATCATCTTGGAGGATGGCATTACCACCTATGGCCTCCAGAGCAGGCTGAACAATTTTTCTCAAGATTTCGTTCTGGTATCTTGGGCCGGTCAAGTTGCCTTGGATGATGTAGAGTGGGGTCCTGCCATGTCTGTAGAAGCCTCCCCAGCCCATGACAGAACCCCTACCATAACGATTCACCTCTCGAATTGTGTCATCAGTAAATCGCTCACCTGGTCGTCTCCAAACTCGAATCCTTTCATCATTGAATGGCACAGTGAAGCGAGATTCATCAGTGAAGAGAACTTGACTCCATCGTTGCCTTGTCTATCGGATGTGCTCGCGAATCCAAGCAACACGGGCTCTGCGATGAGCAGGAGTAAGAGGGATTCTGACTGCAGGACGTCGAGCAGCCAGTGCAAATTCATGTAAACGTCTACGAATGGTGCTTTGACTGACATTAACGTTTACAGTTTGACTCAGCGGACATCTTAGAGTGGAACAAGTCACTGTTCGATGGAGCAGGGTTGACAACAAGAGGTACCGGTCATCATGTCTATTGGTGCATCTAGGGCGACCTGGCCGGTGGCGATCCTCCCCACTTCTTGTGCCCTGAAATCTCTCCAAAATTCTTTGGATAGTAGATGTTGATGGCTAAAACATGGCCACCATAACTGTAACTAGCTATTCTTGACGTAGAAGGCTCACACTGGATACCATAAATGTAAAGGCCCGTAATGTAGAAGCCCGTACTGACCACTATACATGTAAAGTCAGGATTGGTCTGTGTTCGTCGAAGCGTAACAGGTGTCCGTGACACAAATAGGACAGGCTCAGTTTGGCCACTTTAAATGTAGAGTTGTATGTTGAAGAATGTCCAGTATCAATGTTGGAAACGATTCTAAGCCCCACACGCGGGCATAATTATATACAGGCCCTGGTTGGCCGCAACAATGCTGGCATTCGTTTGGATGACTTGAAAGTGTTGAGGTGTTGTATTAATATAGAGTGTGAGTAGACCTCAATGAATGCAAATGCGTGTATGAAAGTTCGTGGAAGACAATGCATCTACATGACATCACACTTGTTGTAGTAATTACATGCAGCAATTCACATAGTTCTTGGAACACCTCTGAAGTTTGATTGACTTTAATACATCACAACGACAGGTACGCCGACATCAACATAAAATAATCATTGACAATTCAGGACATAGTATGTATGAATACAGTTCATCAGCCAGTGGTGCATGTATATAATAAAGCTGATCTCGTACAATTCCACCTTTGTCAGCTACAGCAAAATACAGCAAATATGTGAGTTTACACAACTCCTTTATGACATCAGTAAGTCAGATATATAAATGGGTCTACAGCAGGCCGCGCAATATGGTGGTCTTATAGATATGATGGCCTCTGTGATATTTCTATAACAATTAGGGTGAGTCAAACCTTGTTAAATCTCATCACCGCAGATAGCGGGATACAGCACCTGAAAACTTCTTTGGGCATACACCAGCCCAGTGCATATAATATTAGAATATTTCATGAGCTCCATTACTAGTATTCATAGATGGACTCTTTCCCGACCAGAGGAATGTCGCTAGCTGGCTACAAAAAGTCATATATCATTCTGGCAATAAAGAAACTGTTTTAAGGGTAAATTACCTTAATGTCCCTCAGAATAAATATCACAAAAACTCACTCGCCTCCTAGGCGCATCAGAATATAACATTGGGGAACAATCTTTAACCACTTTGGTCGAACACACAGAGGACTTTCCCCAAAACTCTCTTGACCCTTTCAAAACTACAACTCGACTCCTCTAAAACAGGATGTCTTAAATCGCGCCAGAATCTTCACGCATGCGTCGTGACCCTAGACCCTTGAGCTAAACTTAGATGGGTGAACATGTCAGGAAAAGCTGACATCGGTTCTAAAATTAGTCGCTGGGTTAACAGACAAGTGGGACAACCACCACTGTTAACTACAATCCCAGTCAAAATTAGTATCTCCCCTTTGATCAAGAAACTATTAAATTAAAGTCTCCAAAATTGACCAGGTACATTTTACATACTATAGATTCAGCAAACTGACCGCAACAGTTCTCCCCCCCCCCCCTCCGGGGAAAAAATGAAACATTTTTTTTGAAATACATCAAAGAGCAAGATACAACAAGCTCATAACGCACAAATAATGCGCAGATGAGAAGTATCACAAATAAATATAACGCCTAATATGAGGCTAACTCGACGCATAGAACGTCAGGTGAGAATATATCTCAGCACATTAGAGAAAATGGAGCCGCGGTAGCATAGTGGTTAGTGCACTGGCTTCCTAGCGCAGTGGTCTATGGTTCGATCCCCAGATGAGGCGGAAAATTTTTAGGCCACAAACGGCTCCTGGGTCGACCCAGCCCCAAATGGGTACCAGAGCTACTCTGGGAAGGTTAAGGCGGCCGGCGTGATGCCGACCACATCACCCCTCGTGTGCCGACGGTCAAGATAATATGGGCCTAACACCATATTCCCAATATGCCTCAATGGGCGTGTAACGGGTTCCTTTACCTTTACCTTACATTAGAGAAAGCATTTCTCTAAGTATACACGTATCCTGGGAGGTGCCACCAACGTAAACTACAGTGCTGAGAAAGTTACAATGCAAACCAAAAATTACATACATATCATATTATATTACATCAAGTACCTTATTTCCAAGTTTAGCAATGGACAAATCATCAAAAACGGTGATACAATCACTTTAACCAATAAAGGTACATTATTCTAACATGCAATATATGATTTAATATAATGTTATACAATATTAATAATATAGCAGATAAATGATGTCGCAGATCAAATTCTAAGCGGGGGCATCTACTGTGTCGTCCGACTGGTAAGTCTGGACATCGTAATACATCATAGATGACAACATGTACAGATTCTCCCAGCACCAGTAACGATTCTGCTGAGAAAATACAAATAATTCTATATGATAACCATAAGATTTTCTAATATACAGCAATCAAACATTCATTATAAACTGTGGCTTTGTGAACTTTCGTCCCTTATATTGCTATAACTAAACCTTCCTCCATTATACCAAAGATGGTAACAGAGAAAGAAATCACCTAATTTACAACTTTAAGGTGAACACAAATGTGTTAACATATAGACTAATGTTATAGTAAAGAACTGTCATAAGTCTAGACGTGTATCAGGAAATTTATGACACAAGAGTTAAGTGGAGTCATGTGGGCATCTAGACAGTATATCCGCCATGACATTATCCGAACCACGGATAGCTCGTACCGTGAAATGAAAAGGATGAAGAGCAATGGCATATCGAGTGGATCTCAAACTCTTCAAATTCTTACTCTGAATAGCTGTAAGAGCTTTTTGGTCGGTTTCCACAATGAAATGCGCACCAAGAAGGAATCTTTGTAACTTAAGGATTGACCAAACCATAGCCAACAATTCATGGTCTAGAACCGAGTAATTCCTTTCTGCCGCATTCAGTTTCCTAGAGATATTCATTACAGGATGCAGAGTTCCTGAATACTCCTGCATTGGTGCCGCCCCGATCCCAATGGATGAGGCGTCACTACGAAGAACAAAAGTCTTATCAGTAACAGGTAGCATTAAGATTGGAGGAGATGAGAATAAATTTTTAATCTGATCCAATGAAGATTGGCATTCATGGGACCAGCGCACCATATTAGGAGACCGTCTTACTCCTGCTCATCGCAGAGCCCGCGTTGCTTGGATTCGCGAGCACATCCGATAGACAAGGCAACAATGGAGTCAAGTTCTCTTCACTGATGAATCTCGCTTCACTGTGCCATTCAATGATGACAGGATTCGAGTTTGGAGACGACCAGGAGAGCGATTTACTGATGACACAATTCGAGAGGTGGATCGTTATGGTAGGGGTTCTGTCATGGGCTGGAGAGGCTTCTACAGACATGGCAGGACCCCACTCTACATCATCCAAGGCAACTTGACCGGCCCAAGATTCCAGAACGAAATCTTGAGAAAAATTGTTCAGCCTGCTCTGGAGGCCATAAGTGGTAATGCCATCCTCCAAGATGATAACGCTCGACCCCATCGAGCTCGTGTGGTGAATGAGTTTATTCAGCAACATGGGATCATCAGGATGGCGTGGCCAGCTCATTCACCTGACCATTCTCCGATTGAGCACTTCTGGTCGAAGATTGTCAACAAATCACCCCCTGCCAATGGATGTTGCACAGCTGACTGCATTTCTGCTTCAGGAATGGCAAGCTGTTCCTCAGGATACTCTTCGGACCCTTGTGGACTCGATGCATCTACGCTGTCTTGAATGCCTTGCTGCAAACGGTGGTCATACCCGATTATGAAATGTCTATTTGTCCAACATCTATTGTGTGACTTTTGAAAAGGTGGGTGACACACTTCACAGCTTCATTGCGTTTGAATGTGTGTTTCCATTTCTTTACGTGACATGTCAATTTGGAATTCAATAAATACCGTTTTGACTGATACCAATTACGTTTATATCAGATTTGTTTTATGGTTTCAACCAAGGTTTTTCTAAGTGGCCCTTGACTTTTGACGAGTAGTATATTTTATTTTAAGACCGATTTTGATGATGTTTTTTTTTTAAATTTTTTAAATGTACTTTCTAAATATCTTATTGAATTGTCAATATAACAAATATGAAAAATCAGTTTGTGGTACCTACTTACAAGTGTGGTGTTTGTGGTGCAGCATTTACTGTAAGACAGCCTAAAATACATAAAATAATACATGCAGGAGAGAAGCCTTACAAGTGTGATGTTTGTGGTGCAGCATTTACTGTAAGACATAGCCTAAATATACATAAAATAATACATGCAGGAGAGAAGCCTTACAAGTGTGATGTTTGTGGTGCAGCATTTACTGTAAGACATAGCCTAAATATACATAAAATAATACAAGTATGCAGGAGAAAAGCCTTACAAGTGTGATGTTTGTGGTGCAGCATTTACTAACGGCTATTTGTGCCTTCTATACAGTCACTAATTTAGTTGCTTGCCCTTTCTCGTGATCTAAAGGCAATAAATCTTTTTACCTGGGGAACTCAACACCATTTAATTTGGTGTGAATTATCAGCTGACTTTGGCTTGAAAAATCATGTAATTTAACCAGTTTCAATGAATTCCTGATAAGCCTAGTGGCGTAAGAGATCATGTCTCTCCACAACTTCCTGTCTCCAGTACAATTTCTCAATTCTGCTGTTGACTTCGTTCCATGTCACGATGTCAAAATGTCCAGTATTTGTTCTCTTTGTCTTCCCCTATCTCTTTTTCCTTCAATCTTACCTGTTGTTACGGTATATTCCAGCTGTCCTCTTCTCATAACATCCCCCCAAAAAAGTGGATTGCTTCTTTCTAACTTGTGAAATAAGTGTCCTTTGTGCATTGGCCTCTTTCAGGACGTCCACATTACTCTTTTTGGCTGTCCATGGTATTTTTCACATTCTTCTGTAAAACTACATCTCTGTTGCCTCTAGTGTCTTCCCTATTTGTTTACTAATTGTCCATAACTCACTCCCATATGTCAGGATTGGTTCTATATAACAATTAAGAACCCTCTCTCTTGCTCCCAATGACAAAGAGTTGTTGCATAAAATACTCTTCATTTTATAGAATGCTACTTTTCCTGAGCTATTCTGCTCTTCACTTCTGAGATGCATCTTCCATCCATTATTAATATTATTAATGTTCCTAGGTATTTGAATTTTATTGACTTGTTTTAAAACGGATCCATTTACTTTTGATTGTGCATTCTGGGGAAGCGCTGTTCTTTGAGACGACCATTCAATCAATATCCTTTATCTCCCCAAGGAGCATAGGCCTTCAACAAACACATGCCAAGTCTTCCTGTCCTGTGCCATCCGCTCAAGTTCTTTCCATGTTTTCCTCATCATTTTCAATTCTGTTTCCAGTTCTCTTCTCCGTGTGTTTGTTGGTCTACCTCTGCCTCTTTTTCCATGTGGATTCCAGAACAAGGACTGCCTTGTAATGCGATCAACAGGTTTCCTCAATGTGTGTCCTATCCATCGCCAGCGTCTTCTTCTTATCTCTTGTTCCACTGGCACTTGTCAGGTTCTTGTCATCAATTCCACATTTGTGACTTTGTCATACCATTTCAGTCCTTCTATTCTACGCAAGCACCCGTTATAAAAGTCTGTAGCTTTTTGGTTGTTGTTTTTGTTGTTCTCCATGTCTCAGAACCATACAATAGGACTGACTTCACATTTGAGTTGAAGATTCCAGGTACTCCAACAGCTGGAAGATGAAACAGATACGGAAGACCACTGGCAACAAGTAAAAAATATATGGAACGAGACATGTGAAGAAGTACTGAGAAAAAGAGAACATCAGCACAAAGCATGGATAAGCACAGAAACCATTAGTAAGATAGAAGACAGGAAAAACAAGAAAGCAGATTTAAACAGAAGCAAAACCAGAAGCTCCAAAGCCAAGGCTCATGAAGTGTTCATAGATGCAAAGAAGGAAGTAAGAAGAAACGTCAAAAAAGGCAACATGAAATATATTGATGATTTGGCAAGGGAAGTAGAGGAAGCTGCAGCCAAAGGAAATATGAGGGACCTGTACAACAACACAAAGAAGCTAACATGGAAATATAAGCAAGCAAATGGCCTCATAAAAGATAAGAATGGAAAATTGCTTATTAATATACAAGAACAAATGAAGAGATGGACAAAACATTTTGAGGAACTTCTTAATAGACCATCTCCAACTAATCCCCCAGACATTCAGCCAGCAGAAGAGGAGATACAAATAAGCTGTGAATGACCAAGTAGAGAAAAAAATAAAGAAAGCCATAAATCTTCTGAAAGATGGGAAAGCAGCTGGTCCAGATTGCATTCCAGCAGAGGCCATCAAAAAAATTTTATACCTCTATAGTGATATTATACAAACTACTTGGCAAAGTCTGGGAGAGAGAGGA
The DNA here is from genome assembly GCA_024509875.1 of Oreohelix idahoensis. NCBI lineage: Eukaryota > Metazoa > Mollusca > Gastropoda > Stylommatophora > Oreohelicidae > Oreohelix > Oreohelix idahoensis. The sequence continues at coordinate 123,524 of JAMPIV010003719.1, read as the reverse complement.
AATACCAGCAGAATGGAAGGAAGGCTATCTGGTCAAGTTGCCTAAGAAGGGAAATTTACAAGAGTGCACAAATTATAGAGGAATAATGTTACTATCAGTGCCAGGAAAAGTATTAAACAGAATCATCCTTGAGAGATTAAAAGAGTCCATAGACAAGCAACTGAGAGATGAACAAGCAGGTTTTCGACAAAATAGATCCTGTACAGACCAGATAGCCACATTGAGAATAATAGTTGAACAAAGTCTGGAATGGAATTCACCGCTATACATCGGATTCGTGGACTATGAAAAGGCATTTGACAGTGTAGACAGAGAATCGCTTTGAAAATTGATGAGGCATTATGGAGTTCCCATGAAGATCATTAACTTAATAAAGAAGACCTATGAAGACATGACATGCAGAGTTCTTCATGAAGGACAACTTACAGAACCGTTTAGGATTAGAAAGAGGGTGAGACAGGGATGCCTTTTGTCTCCATTTCTTTTCTTACTAGCAATAGATTGGGTCATGAAAACATCGACATCACACAACATAAATGGAATCCAGTGGAATATAACTAAACAGCTTGATGATCTGGATTTTGCAGATGACTTGGCTCTTCTGTCCCATAACCATAATCAGATGCAAAAGAAAATGAAAATTCTCGATGAGAGGTCACAACAAGTGGGCCTGAAAAATACACAGGGAAAAGACAAAGATTATGAGAATAAATGCAAGAAATGATAACAAGGTTGAACTTGAAGAAACATCACTTAAAGATGTAGAATCGTACACGTATCTTGGAAGTAATATAGACAAATGTGGAGGGACAGACAGTGATATCAAAATAAGAATACAAAAAGCAAGAGGAGCTTTCATTGCATTGGGAAACATATGGAGAACAACATAAATCAAGTCCAACACGAAAATAAGAAATAAGAGACGACCATTACTTCTGTATTTTTGCTGTTAAGGCTAAGGCCTTTATTTTCACTTTCTATCACTATTTTATCAACCATTTCCTGCAGCTCTTTTTCACTTTTTGCTATTAAGACTATCATCAGCGTATCTCAAGTTGTTTATTTTATGTCTGCCAAATGATATTCCTGGCATGCTCTCTAGACACAATCACGTCTGTCATTCCCCTATATACAGTATGTGTCCACACAAGACAAAGACCTTGATACTGTGTCCAGTAAATGATAGAAGACTATAGAACAGTAGTATAGAACAGAGGGTAGGTGTCTGGTATTGTATAAACATTAATAACACATAAGGAGGGGAAACCCGAGGCCTGTAAACAGTAAATAAATAGACAAACATAAAGGTATGTTTTCAGGCACTTGTAAGAAATAAAGAAGTAGAACACTAGACAACAGAAGTGATTGCGTCATTAATAAGGCTAAGCTGCCAGTTGTAAACTTCTGGTGTTATCTTGTGTTTCGCGCTAATGACCGGTCATCAAAGCATCTTTTTTTGGGGATGTCTAGCTGGCCGGGAGAATAGTGTGATTTGCTTGTATAGCTAATCGGTGTTGTCATACGGAAGGTCCGGGGTTTGAATCCTGGGTAAGCCACTCACTTCTGTTTTTTTTTCTGTTGTCTAGTGTTCTACTTCTTTATTTCTTACAAGTGCCTGAAAACATACCTTTATGTTTGTCTAATATTTATTTACTGTTTACATGCCTCGGGTTTCCTCTCCTTATGTGTTATCAATGGTTGATGACCTTTGGATGATGTTAAGCTCAGATCTGATCTTATTCATCATGTTATCATTTCTGGTGTTCTGTATTGATTCCAGTAATGATCTGCAGTCAGTGAAGATTACTATCTTTGCTGGTGGCTGCTGTTCAGATCAGGTGAGGATTTTCAGAGCTTGAATTAGTGCCATAGGTTCTGCCCTGAAATTGGAGGAGATCTTTCCAGTTAGGAAGGCCTTTCGGAGGATCTTTCCATTTAGAAATCTTATAAAAATGCCTCCTCCACCGTTCTTTACTGCCCCCTCAACGGATCCATCTGTGTATGCGTGTGTCCATTCGTTCGGGTTGTATTTTTCTTCAATCATTTCTTGAGCCAAAGTTTTTAGTTGTTGAGGGGTCTGGTGGCCTTTCTTTTTTATTTCAGGGACTTCTGGGATGATAGATATATTTTGATGGCAGTCGTCTGGCTCCTCGTAATCAATTAACATTTCAATCTCAGTAGATCGGTTTGGGAGGAGGTCTTCATGGCATTGATGCAGATTTTTGGAGATGTTTAAGAAGCTGGTTCTTTTCAGCCTGTTCTTTGTCAAACTATGGAGTTTGGCATGCATTGGATGACTTGGCATTCGTAGAAGCTTCTCACTGTGAGTGTATACCTTTTCCTCACGTCTGTCATCAAGAGAGCGGATGTTGGTGTATCTCTCCATTGCCTGGATTGGAGAAGTCTTTATCCCTCCAGTGATTAATCCAAGGCTTGATATTTGCACTTTCACTAGACGTTCTGTGTTGGTTTTAGATGCCGTTGCCCAGAATGACATGCCATATTCAAATACAGGCCTGACTGTGCCTGTATAGTCTTTTTTAAATATGATGGTATTTGCCCCCCAACTTGTGCCAGCCAGTTTCTTCATAATAGAGAGCTTTCTTGTTGCTCTCTGTTCTACTGCTTTTATGTGCGGCTTCCAGGCGAGTCTCTTATCCAACTTGACTCACAGGTATGTTCGGTTTTCCTCGATTGGAAGCTCACTTCCATTTAGTTGCAGTATGATCGTTTCTCGGCTATTTGACAGAGAGAAGCAGGTTGCTACTGTCTTGGAGAGGTTTATCTGTACTCCCCAGTCTGATGCCCATTTACCGATGGTATTCAGTGCTGCTTGCATCCTGAACTTCGAAGTAGGCAAATGTTCAGCAGCACACCAGGCAGCAAAATCATCAGCATGACGAGCCCTGGAGATATGCCAACCCTTCTGTCGCGCTGTTCCAGACTTAGATCAAATCCCGTGGACGAGTGATCATTCTGTCATGCGTAGATAGGTTTTAAAGTTATTTAAGGTCCCGCCTGAGTATAGTAGATGGTGATAGTACGTGAGAAGTAAAGTGTAAGAAATAGATTTTCACGAGTGAATAGTTAAGGAAAAGATCTGTCTCTGGGCTGAGTAGTTTCTCTAGTCCAGCCTATCTGTACGACTATAATTTAATATCAGACAATCTTGCACCCCCTTATATTGAGAAAAATAAGTTTACTATACACGCACACACACACTCAGCTATGTGACAACAAGACACACAAACGTGAAAAAACTATGGGTAAATTTGGGTATGGGTCTGACCAACACACACAAAGATAGTTCTTTTGTTGTTTATTATCACTAAACTTTACAACATCAAATATCTTAAAAAAAAACAAATAAATCCAAAATTACATATATATATATATATATATATATATATATATATATATATATATATATATATATATATAGAGAGAGAGAGAGAGAGAGAGAGAGAGAGAGAATTAACAGAATACCCGTGCCCTCCCCTCCTTGAGAAGATAAGAACCCAATAAGTTAATAACCCCAACGGTTAAAGGTTAGCACTAGGTTACAGTATAGACAGTCAGAAAACAAAATTCCTAGTACGTGCTACGCTGTAAAGTAAACAATTGTTAAAGCAAAATAACTAGTTTGGTACAAGCTACCGTAACAAGAAAATATTCAATCTCTCTATCTCTGACATACGTGGCCATGCTCTCTCTCCTTACCTAAATCTTGGTGATGTTTCCTGGAATGTACAGTTATCCTGAATATATTTACCAGTATGATAATGTCAGGGTTCAGTGCCAAATTTGGCCCCAGTCCAGCCTTGACAATAACTTTATAAGGTGGGCGCCAAGTTTGGTGAGGTAATCCTGAATCGATAATGTCATCTCGAATAGTTAATGGTAGAAAAATCGAGATCTAGTGTTCACGGCAAAGCATGGAAAAACAAATACTTCTGGTTTTTGGACACAGCTAGTTGCTAAAAATTGTTACTGATGATGGTAAGTAATTGATTGGTAAATCCTATCAGCTGGCTCTGTGGTGAGTGCCGATTTTGAAACAGCCCAACTTTCTGAATAAATCCAGTGCTGCGTCTGTCAAAATTTATGTTGCTATTATTGCATATACCACTCCCGTGGGCTGATAAAATTGGAAAAAAATATCTGGGAATTGATAGTCAGTTAAACTTAATAGTTAAATGTGTCTCTGTCTTTTGGCCAGTCCTGTTCACAACATGGACTTGAGACTCGTAAGCCACGAAGATGACAACATAAATCCCATCAGTAACTGGAGACAATAATAAAGGAAAAAAACCGCTGGCTGCTCTGTCAGAAATAAACAAGACATTATGAAAAAGAAATGCAACTATTCTATATGTGCACGGAAGGGGACGAGATGATCTCTCTCCCACTCCGGCAGTCTTACTTAAAGTTAAAAGGCACACGGTGACTTTATTTACAACTATACGGTCAGCTTTTCGCCTGCGCTGCGAGGTTCAGACCAAGGCATGCAACTTTTCACCCTGTCTGCGCGTTAACGATCAGCTCACACTGTCAACTATTGTTTTAATTACCCCTACGCGCACTTACAAATATCGTCTGTCATTAATAGTTATTTTATTATCGGCGCCTGTTATTTTAGTCATAAGGTATAATAATAGTCACTTACTATAAAACGCAAAATGAAATAAACGTGAATCCTATTCGGTCACTATAGTCACGCTTAATGCTTAATCAGTCACTAACCCATATCTTCTGGTGTGAGAAACGGGTGATAAAATTATTTTTTAACTGCACCCCTGGTAACGAAAAATAGCTATTTATTTTACTAGTTGTAACACTAGAATCACAGTGAATTATAATGGTAAACTTAACACATTAAATCACGTAAATGCTAATTTTTATTATCACAGATCAGAAATGAAACAATCCCCACGAAATGCTAATGACAAACATGAACAATGGTTCTAGAATAACGAGCTTAGATTATCCAAAATTCTGAGCGACAAATGATCAGTGAGTTTAAGGATCTGTTGTTTATATATATTCATTTGCTCTCAGATCCCTAATGGTGTTAATTTTGCATGGGCATGCGAACTAAAGAATTGAGAAACTGTGGACCAGATAAAAGTCCTCTGAGCCGGCCACCGTTTTCTCTCGTCGAACGCTGCTTGCCCGACATCAAACACTCGCGCCAATAACGGGGTTTCTTCCAAAATCGCTCGCGTCTCGAGATGAAATGTTAATCGACTCAGAGATTTCTCTGTATCTGAAGATCAAAGGGTTAAGTGTTTATCTCATGTGTGTCTGTCTGCTATCTTGATGATTGGCAGACTCGCTCGCATGAGAAACTTAGGTAAACAAATCAGAGCTCGCTGCCTGTTATGCTGGCAGGTCGCGGAAGTTGGTAATATGTCTGTTTGTTTACTGTACATCTCAAGTAAAAGAGGCGTGGATTAAAAGATGAGTAATGCAGGTTGTCAAATGTTTGACTTTGCAAACGAATCATAGAACTGCGGCGTGGTCATGGAAGAATTTCGGATATACAGTGGCTATATTTCCATTATATGTCACAGTTCGTCCGGGCTTGAAGATGTGAAACCCTTTCATATCTCATTTATGGAAATAAAACTACTGTCATCCTTAGCTATCGAATGATTGCTATCCTCAGTTGCATCCTCCTCCTCCATGCTCCAGTTTCGACTCACAAAAGCCGCTCCAACATTCTCTTTTCCTGGTATATATTGTACTTTGAACGAGTACACTTTTAACAGTAGAGCCCAATGCATAATCTTTGCGTTAAATTCCTTATTGCTCCTAGAAATGCCAATAGAGCATGATCGGTTTGTACCGTGAATGAAACGCCATGTATCTATTCATGGTGTCTCATGATTCCATTCACGAGTGCCAAACATTCTCTCTCCACGGTCGAATAATTCCTTTCTGCTGTATTCAGTTTACGGTTGCCATATGCAACTGGAAATAACAGGTTTGGATTTTTGTCATCTGCCTGAAGCAGTGTTGATCCGATTCCCTGTCCGCTGGCATCTACACGCAAAACGAAAGGTATCTTAAGGTCAGGTAACCTTAGAATTGGATATTTGGACAGTTGTTCCTTCAGCGTGACGTAAGCACGTTCACACTCTGCGGTCCAAACAACCTTATCGGGTTTTCCCTTTCTTGTGAGGTCAGTGAGAGTCGTCGTAAGACCATTGAAGTTTTTGATGAACTTTTGGTAATACGCGCACAGTGAAAGGAACGAACGAGTGTCTCTCTATGTTTTAGGCCTCTTTGCTGCACGTATTTCTCGATGTTTTTTGCAACGGGCCACATACAACCTTGAGAAATAGTATGCCCCAGGAAGTCAAGCTTTTCAAAGCCGATTAAACATTTGCTAGGACGGGCGGTAAGGCCAGCTTCCTTTAGTCTCCCGAGGAGCATAGCGACCGTAGCAATATGTTCTTCATAGTTATCCGTTGCAATAAGTATGTCGCCCATAAAATTGTGTATGATTGGACTTTGCAATGGTTCTAAAAGCTTTTTCATCATTCTGGTGAAGACTCCTGGTGCGTTGTGCAAACCGAAAGGCATAACATTGAAAGTATAATGTCCTTCACTGGTGCTAAAGGCTAATAACGGTTTAATTTCCTCCTTGACTGGTATTTGGTAATAACCTTTACTCAGGTCAATTTTGGAGAAAATTTTAGCCTTGCTAAGTTTGGTGAACAATTCAGAGGCATTTTGGAGTGGCTCAGGCTGGAATTCAGTTACTGTGTTAAGTAAGCGGTAGTCGATACAGAGCTGAACTTCCTTATTGGGTTTTTGTAACAGTACGACGCTCGAGCTATAGATGTAGACTCGCTAATAATCCCCTCTTGACGTAGCTTGTCTATCTCTCCACGTAACGTGTTTGCTTTCACATACGGGATCGGGTAAACTCTGGTTCGCACAGGTGTCTCGTTTGTCAGCTTCATATCGAACTCTACGAGATGTGTTCGACCAGTTATGTCCGTTAAGACTGCCAAGTACTGTTTCAGTAACGCCTTAGTTTCTGTCTGTTGTGCTTCTGAGAGAATGTCGCCGAATTTAAAATCATTAAACGATTCCGTTTGTTGCAGTGGGTATTCCATGCAACTCTCGTCATCTTTCTTATCTTCGGTTGCTATAGCGACAGCCAGGAGATGTTCGGGGAAGGCACCGGTCTTTCCAAATATTTCTTTAACAGATTTATATGGTAGATTTTTTCCTTTCCTTTAATAGAGATCTTGTAGTTAGTTCTCGAGATCTTTTTAAGGACGATAGTCGGCCCTTGCCATACGATACGTAGTTTGTTGGTTCCGGTATGAAGTAGCAACGGAACTCTCCCTCCTGGTTGCAATTGTCTCTCTTTCGCTGCTCTGTTGTATCGTTTAGCATGCTTCATGCGTGCTCGCTTAAGGTTGGTTGTTGCTATATCCCATCCTAGATGTAACCAAAAAGAGTCTAGCGTACTCTGGAGCCTACATGTGGAACAGCCTTCCACAGCACATAAAAAGCCAACATACACAATACTCATTCAACAAAGCACTTTTTAAACACTTAATCAACACCGATTATCTACCCCCATAGAAGCAGCCTTTGTCAGTCCACATCTTATCTATATGTCAACCTTTCTTTTCCTCTTCCGCTCGTTATTGTCTATGTGAAAAATCTGTTTTATATCCACGTAGTATTGCTATATAATGTAATTTATGTGAGAATATACCTGCATAGCACTGTACTTTTGAAATATGTAATTGTATTTTGTTTGCTTAAATTTGATGATGTGTATGGGAATGAGCAGATATACATTTTTACAGCTCGAAGGTGTGTCCTGCTACAGAAGTGCGTAAGAAATTATTATTACTATTTCATTTTCCCTGAAGAATGTACAGATATAAGCGAGAATATGTTTATGTAATTTGTGTATTGATGTTTAATGACACATTAAAAAATGCAGATTAATTGCTGATGAACATATGAGGGAGTGTCGGGATACAGAATGAAAGTTAAAGGGCTAGATGGTCGGGCAGACCTCTGTCCCCAATTCTTTACCCTTTTAAATAAAGTTATGTTCATCTATCTATCCTACTGATTCTGCTCTTGGGTTAAGGAGGGCAAAGAAATAACACCAAGTCTCACCTCCTTCAATAGCAGAATGTCAAATACTTCATGAGTTCTGATACCATGCCACCTAATCTGATTATGCTTGAAATCATAATTTACTATAGGTTTTTTTTTAAATTAAATTAAATTTTATTTTTTTATAATATTTGTTTAATTAACAATACTTAATTTTGATTATGACTGCAAACTGTAAACGCACGCTAATATATTACCTTTATAATGTTGCATGTCTTCATATTAATTCTTTAAGTAATATGTGGGAATGAAAGGATATAACATACAAGATAAATGAGAGTGGAAGGGCAGAATGTTAGACGGGCCTGTGCGCCCAATTCTTAACCCTTTGGAAATAAAGTTTGCTCATTCGTTCTTTCGTTCCTTTAACTCCGATACATACTTGAATGCTGAGACGACAGTCTCATCAGCCTTCTGGTCTGTCAGTGACCGTAGTAAGGCTTCTAGCGGGCCCTTAATAGATTTGCCGAATAAAAGTGTATCTGGTGGTAAACCAGCTGAGGCCTGTGGGACTTCCCTGTAGGCGAATAAGGCTGCGGGAATTAAAAGGTCCCAATCTTCAGGTTTCTCTTGTCCCAGCTTACGTAACATCATGGTGAGGCTTCCGTTGACATGATCTACTAACCCACTTCCGGCCGGATTGTAGGGGCTGATATAGATGTGCTGGTCCCTCAAGATCTCCTCCATTAACAGGCTATGGTATTGGGATCCGTTATCCGCCAAAACGTGTTAAGCAAATCCCAACCATGTAAAAATCTGCACTAGGGCTTCAGCGACATGCTTGGAATCCATGCATGTTAGCGGTAAAGCTTCGGTCCACATAGTGCATGTGTCGACTAAGGTCAGGATAAACCTGTTCCTTCTTTCAGTTTTTTCTAGGGGTCCTATAATGCCGACTGTAACCTGCTCAAATGGCGTCCCCACTATTGGCATTTCCCCCATAGGAACTGGGGGTGTCCAATGCTTGGGTGCCACACGTTGGCACTTGGCGCAGGATTTCACATATCTGATGATATCAGTGTTCATTCCTGGCCACCAGTAGTGAGTAGTTAATTGCTGAATAGTGGAATTTTTTCCCTTATGTCCGCTAATAGGAAGAGAGTGCCCTATTTCTAAGATTTGGTCTCTGTACTGCGTCGATACTAGGAGCTGATTATGTTTCTGTTCAGGGTCACCCGTTCTTCGATACAGCACTCCATCCTTAGAAAATATGTCTCCGTTGTGTCTGGGGTCCTTGGCCATGGGCAGTTTTCTAAAGCAGGGCTCCAAGGTAGAGTCCTTTTGTTTTGCCTCTTTCAGTTCCATAGGTAACATATTAGGTGCAGGCTCCCGTTCTAGTTTGGTTTGCCCTCTTGTAGTTACTGCTGCCACAATCGGCTCTTTCGGTCTCTCTATAAACACATATCTACATCCACGTATGACTTGGTAGATCGGATCATCCATTATAGCTCTATAATAACACCTCGGACGAAATCCGAGTGTATCTCCACGTGTACGACGGGAAGCTTTATGGGTGCATCTCCTTTCAAAACTCCACATAATTTGACGGCTTCTTCTGTCTCTTGACCGGGTTTGACCAAACGCCTCGCGACAATACAATCAAAGCTCAAACCTGTATCAAACAAACAATAAGTTGAGCTACGGCATGGTCACGGAAGACTGTCGGATATACAGTGGCTATATTTCCACTATATGTCACAATGGCTCAGTTTCCCGTCAAGTGCCGTATCGGAAAAAGTCCCGTATCCAGCTGAACATTCTCCCTTCAATTTTGTTGTTGAGCATCTTAAAGAGGAGTCATTCTTTCCATACCTTATCAAAGGCTTTTGTAAAGTCTACAAAAACGGCCAGTACTTTCTTTTTCTCCTGAAAGGCATTTTCTACTTCCTGGGCTAGATATACTAGCTGGTCTTCGGTGCCGCGGTTTTTCCTGAATGCTGACTGTGTGTTATCAAGCAGATGGTTTTTTTTTCTAGATGCTTCAGTAATCTTGAGTTCACCATTCTCTCCATTACCTTACCCGGACAGCTCAATAGGCTAACTGGTCGGTAGCTAGACTTACTTGTTTTCTCCTTTTGTTTCTTTCTGATGGGAACAATGATTGCTTCTCGCCATAGATCTGGAAATTTTCCAGTACTCCATGATTGATTGAAGATTAGGAGGAGCTTGTGACTGGTTACAGGTCCAAGGTTCTTGATCATATAATTTGTGATACCATCTTTTCCTGGAGCTTTCATGTTCTTTAGTTTTGTTATGGTAGCACTTAGTTCTCTCATAGTAAGGGATGACTTCATGCAGGTATCTGGGTTTTGGTGCTTCAGTTTTTCTTTTACTTCCTTATGTACTTCTTGGATACTTGAATGTGAAAGTGATGTGGTGCTTTCTTCCTTGTAGAAATCTGCCAGGATGTCTGCTGTCATCTTTCCTGTGCGGTATTTTTCATTTTCCTTGGTGACAGTCTTACAGTAGTTGGTTGTTGTTTCTACATTTAGTACTCTTGTCAGATTCCACAGCTTGCTTGAGTCCTTTTCCATGTTGAGACTGCTGGTCTTCTGGTGCCAGCTCCTTTGGTTTTCAGCTTTCTTTTGTTCCTTAAAAGCTTGTTTTATGCTGTTGTGCATCTGGGTGTTCTCTACTGTGGGATGTTGCTCCATAGTTTCCCGTGCTTTATTTAAGTCACTATGGAGTTTTTCCAGGTTGTCACTCCAGTGTGGTTTGTAGTCTCGTCGTTTACCTCGTGGAATTGACTTCTTTGCTGCTTGGATGATTGCCTCACTGATGATAGAAATATTTTTATTGACGTTATTTGAGTGGGTAATGTTCTTACAGAGGTTATCGACTTGTTCTTTAAAAAATCTCCAGTTTGCTTTTTTGAAATTCCAGTTAGGAGACATATTAATTTGTCCTGCACTTCTTACCTCAGATATCTGTAACGTGACTGGTACATGGTCACTTCCCCCAGTTGGGTATTTACTGTTCTAGTGGTGAGTCGATGTATGTCATCCGTAGCCATAGCAAGATCTGGTGTGCTCGTTGTTTTCCATACTCTGGAATAGAAGGTGGGCTTATCCTCTGGTTGGTTTATTAGAATTAGTTTATTCTCTGCCATCCAATCTCCCACCTCTTCTCCTCTCGGATCTGTTGCTTCATAGCCCCAGCTGGGTGAGTAGCTATTAAAGTCACCCATAATGAGGTGTCTCGATGCTGCAAGCTTCACTTTGTGTAGCTCCAGAGTTGTGGTTGGAGGGCTGTAACAGTTTGTGATCATTAAGTCTCCACTGGGCAGCAGTGGTTGGACTGTTATGTATTCAAGTTCGTCCTCACCAGATCTGTGTATCTCTACTGCTGGGATTGAGGTTTTAATCAGCGTGAGGATTCCTCCCTTAATTCTTTTTGCCCTGTCTTGGCGGAAGGATTCGTATCCACGTATGAAGAAGCGTCGGGTATCTTTTAGATGAGTTTCTTAGATGTAGATTATATCAATACTAGAGGCATCATTGGTAAGTATTAACTTTTTATGTATTTTTTGTGTGTGTGGGTTTCTCTGTAATTACAAGAGGGAGCGCTTATTAACACGGCATAATAACTGTATACCAGAATATAAAGTATGGCTTAAATTTGGAGTGATCATGGAAAAAGAAGTTTAGAAGTTACAATGAGGGTAGTGAATTTAGAGAAACTCAAATTCTAGAACCAGTACCATCCTATTAGCAATGGCTAGAGTCGGAGGCACATGTAATAATTTAGAAATATTTATCTTCTTCTTTGATTCTTAGCCGCCGACCGTCAAAGCAGTCAGTGGCCAACACGCCTTGTGGCATCTTGTAGGGCAACAACAAAATGCTTCTACTTTGCTCCGTCGGCGACCATCCTTTGTACAGTGCCCCAACTCAGGTTCATTCTTTGCATCTCGGCCTACACATTTCTCCGCCAAGTTGTATTTGATCGGCCTCTTTCACTTTCTTTTGGGGGTCCATAGCATAGCTGTTCTTGTAATGGTCTCAGCCTCCCTTCTAAAGACATGGCCAACCCAACTCCAGCGTCTGCCAGATATGATGGTGTGCATGTCCTCTTGGTTACTGCAAACTCACTCCCATATGTCAGGATTTGTTCTATATAACAATGAAGAACTCTGTTTCTTACTCCCAATGGCAAAAAATCGTTGCATCAAATACTCTTCATTTTATAGAATGCTACTTTTCCTGAGCTATTCTGCTCTTCACTTCTGAGATGCATCTTCCACCCATTGTTATTAATGTTCCCAGGTATTTGAATTTTATAGACTTGTTTTAAAACGGTTCCATTTACTTATCATTGTGCATTCTGGGGAAGCCCTTTTCTTTGAGACGACCATTACTTCTGTCTTTTTGCTGTTAAGGCTCAGGCCTTTATTTTCACTTTCTATCGCTATTTTATCAACCATTTCCTGCAGCTCTTTTTCACTCTCGTTATACTATCGAGAAAATCTAAGTGAAGACTAAATGTTAAAAGCTATCACTTCTTAAAAACATTTGCCCTATTATCCTTCACCAGAACATTCAGAAATGACAATTATCCACGAAAACTAGTAACAAATCCACACAAGGAAATTTGGTTTCTAGGACTGCGCTTAGACTATTCAAAAATCTGACTGACAACTGATGATGGGGTTAAGAAAACAATAGTATATATATCATTAGGATTCTATGATCTCTGAATGCGTTAATTTCGCTTGCCGGTGTTACCCAGAAATTCAGAAGCTAAGCGTATCAAGATAAAGGCTTTACGATCGGTCTTCGTCGAGGTTTCAACCGTCATCAAAAGACATACTGTTCCCTAACTGGTTTTCTCTGTAAGAATGCCCGTTTCTGAAGATCAAAGAGCCCAGAGTTTTCTAACTCCCTTGAGTACGAACTTCAAAGGGTCTGTGTTTATGTCTCTCTCAAGCTGCTTGCCTGTCTGAGTAGTATTGTGATTGACAGATGAGCTTCGCGTGGGTGGACGAGGTAAACACAGCATGATTTATTTTCCTATTATGACTGACAGGTCACGCAGTTTGTAAACATTGCATTAGCTCGTGTTAAAACAAAGAGGCGGGACAAGAGAGTAAGCTGCAGAAATAGACAGTGGGTATTGATACATGGTTTCTAACTAGCAAATCAGAGGGCACCTATTAGGTGGCACTAAGCTGTCAGATTATTGTAGACTCTTTTTCCATTACACGTCACATAGGACAGTTTTGACATTTCCTTCTCTGTTACTCTCTATCATTCCGCACCACAGAGAAGCACAGAAAGTACACATCTCTCATATAATCTTAATTTGATGTTTGTACTGTACTGGGAAGACTTCCAAATGTTGTTGGGACTAGCAAAGGCTGTTCTCGCTTTATTCATTCTGGTGTTAATGTCCTTGCTTGTTCTGCCATCTGGTGTTACTATTAATCCTAGGTAAGTAAATGTGTCCGTCTGTCCTAGCTTCTGGTTCCTTATTGTTACTGGCTCAGGATTACCCACATTGAGTGTCATGACCCCTGTCTTCTTCAGATTGATTTTGGAAATATTTATGAATGGTATGAAAGCACAGAAACAGTGATTAAAAGTTTTAAAATGGGAAGGGAAAAATGATTGTTTTTTTTTTAATTCATGGATTATGACTTTTTGATGAAAATGTAAGGTTTGTCTGGAGCTCAAGGAACATACACGTATCTTTGGTGTCTTCAGCCAAATAAGATGATAAAGACTTCAGTCTAACACAGAACTTTCAAACAAAGAAGTCTGACCATGTTAATGAGAGATTACAAGAGATTTAATGATTTATGAAATTTGCAAATGAAAATAAAAAACAATTGGCATGTTACCACAATTCTTTACATCAGAATTTCTAAATCTGTGTTCCATGTAGCACTAGTGTTCTGTGAACTACTGAAAGGCATTTCATGAAAAAACGTAGAACCAGTTTCCTACACCTTACTTTCAAACACTTAAATAAATAAAGAGGAAAATCTGAAGCCTGCAAACAGTAAATAAACAATACACACATAAAAGTATGTTTCAGTCAGTCATGAGAAATAAAGAAGTCGAAAACCAGACAAACAGACAAATATCAGAAGTGAGAGGCTTACTGGAGAATAAAACCCAGGACCTTCCAAACGGCACCACCGCCTAGCTACAAATGTGAATTTCACTATCCTACCTGCCAACTGGGCACCACAGCAACTTCTCAATTGACCAGCTCCAACAAACCCTAGACTACCGGCCAGCAGAAGAGGAGCTATAAATCAGATATGAATGACCAAGCTGAGAAGACATAAAGAAAGCCTTAAAGCTTCTGAAAGATGGTAACGTAGCTGGTCCAGATGGCACTCCAGCAGATGCCATCAAAACAGATATTGATGCCTCTAAAGTGATATTATACAAACTGCTTGACAAAGTCTTGGAGAGAGAAGAAACGCATGCAGAATGGAAACATGGTTATCTGGTCAAGTTGCCTAAGAAGGGAAACTTACAAAAGTGCACAAATTATAGAGGAATAATGTTACAATCAGCGCCAGGAAAAATATCAAACAGAATTATCCCCGAGAGATACTCATAATCCATGCTTTGAAAGGTCCAATGTAGATGGCTTCGGCATCAGTGGACTACCTTCATAGAAACCTCAAATCTTCAGCAACTGGTGTTGATCCACTGTCCTGGTCATGAAGCGGTATGCAGCAATTAAAGATCTGACCAACTAGCTTCAAGAGCACTCATAGACGGCACATTGGATATGGATAAGGGCAAGATGCTGAGGACAGTCAATGATCACCTGTTAGAGAATGATACAGTGATTAAAGAATCATCAAGGTCAAGACTGCTAGAATTTGACATTGAACATAAGACCAGCAGGGATTAATATATGAGGGGATGCATCTGGTGTGTATACAACAAGTGTGCAACAGGAACAATTAGCATTCATACACTTCAACATTTGCTGAGGGAGACTAAGCACCTATGTGTTTGCCCAGGGTGCAATGACATTGATTTTGATCAACAATTACAATCCTTGAGAGATTAAAAGAGGCCATAGACAAGCAACTGAGAGATGAACAAGCAGGTTTTTGACAACAGATCCTGTACAGACCAGATAGCCACATTGAGAATAATAGTTGAACAAAGTCTGGAAAGGAATTTACAAAGGAATATATATGCACAGTTTTGCCCTTAGCTGTGTTTTTAAAATCTGTGTTTTCCATGTCATGCAGCACTCTAGTGTGATACTGAAGTACATTGGTGTTTCTTCTTCTCATATTGTCTGCCCATTTTAGTTGTAGTTTTTCTTGCTGTAGTTTATAAGTTTATAAACTAATAAAACGGTATTGAATCAGTTTTACAAATAACAGTTCACATGAGACAAGGGACGTTTCGGGTTTTACCCTTCGTCAGCCACAAACAAGTGACAAAGACAAAAATTACATATAGGTACTACAAAACTATACGATGATGAGAAATATACAACAAAAGAGTGATACAAGCAGATGGAAAAAGTAAACAACAACAGTGATGAGAGAAAAAAAGAACAATAACAATACGATAAAACCGTAAAATCTGAAAGAAATACTGAAACAAGAAAGTAAATAATCAACGAAACGAAAAAAAGAAGAATAAACAAAACTGTAGAACTAGTAAAATTAAGCTTAGCTCGATCCAATGCATCTGTGGAAGAAAGCGGTAGTCTCTTGTCACAGAAATCACAAGGAAGTGACGTACGATAGCGACAAAACAAGAGATATAAAAAGATACGAAACGAACCAAAGCAAAAACATAAGAAGATAGATCTAAAAGACAACGAATAAAGAATGAAAAAGAGAAAAGCTACCAGAATTTATGCAAAATGATGTTGTATATTTAAACCATCGGGAGCTAGAACGCCCATTTTAAAAATAAGGCGATTCTCCAACGAAAAGCGAGTCTTGTCATTACCGGCACATGAACGGAGGGCAGTGACATGTATATCGGAATTACCTGAATGGTCAGGCCTATTGAAATGAAGGGCCACCGGTAAATGTTTGTCATGATAGATGTCATTCAAGTGCTCACGAAACCTGTCTGCCAAACGCCTACCTGTTTCACCAATATAGGTCATGCCACACCTCTTGCAGATGATGGCATAAATCAGGTTTCTGGATTCGCACGTAAAAGACTCTCTAATGATAAATTTTCCTTTCGGAAAAGTGACTGTCTGAGTTTGGAGTACAAACGGACAGGTCTTGCATATCCGGCGTTGGCACGGTTAAGTACCAAAGTAAGATGGGCTAGAATGTCGCAAGCGACTGTGTACAAGAATATCCCTAAAATTCCTATCCCTACGACAAGCTCCAAAGGTGTATCACGAAACAACTCTTTGGTATCAGGATCAGAGTTGAGAATAGACAGATGTCGAAACAGAATTCTCTTTACCGCCAGACAGTGAGGATGGAAAGTTAGAACCAGTTTGAGTATGTCAGATTGGACAGAAGGTTTAGTAGTGAGTGCCGTCTGACGAGTGACGCGTGTGATACGATTAAGGGCATCAGATAACACATGTTCTGGATAAAGACGTCGGCGAAAGAACTCAAGCATCTCTTGAGCTCGCTGATGAAAATCATCGTCATCGTGACATAACCGACGCAAGCGAAGAAGTTGAGAAAAGGGAATGCTGTAGTTTGTTTGACGATGTAAATATAATGTACGTTGTTGTTTTTAATTGATTTTGAACAGCCACTTTCTGGACCAAATGTCAAGGGCAAGCATTGAATCCTGCATGCACACTCTTGCTGTGGTGATGTATTCTTCTCGTGTCCACATGGCCAGGTCACCAGCATAAAGGGAATTGTGGACATTCTTGTGGATGTTTTCAGTGTCTATGATGTCATTTGTTTAAATAAGGAAGAATGTAGGAGAGAGGACCCCACCTTGTTGGACTCCCTGCTCCATTGTTATCTTTCTGCTAATCTGTCCATGCACCTGCACTCTTGCTGTTCTGTCTGTTAGATAGTGACTGATCCAGTTGTACGAGTGTTTGTGTGTATAATATTGTGGAACCTTCATACAAGCAAACACCCTCAAAGCACTCCGTGACTTCCATCCCTTTCCCTCATGATAAACGGGGGCTTTTACCCAGGAGATATTGATGGGAGTCATGTACATCTTCAAAAATTAAAAAAATCATCAATCTAAACCGTACATCCATCAAAAATAAGCAAATCAACAATAGTAGCATACACAATATTCTAGCGGCAATCAAATTCAATATCTTCAAAATTATGCACAATACGTTTTCACATAACATAAATGCATGCATAATCTACACAATTCATGTCATTTCATCTAAATTATACAGATGAAACTACGTGAAAAGCTTCACCAAAATTGAGATCAGCCAGTCTATTGACTTGTCCTGCTAGAAACATCAAACTATTATAGGATTAATGTTCATCTGGTCAACAGGCTGTTTGGTGACTTGGCAGACCGCAGAAAAAATGAGTGGCAGCCACCTATGACCACTGCTGAAGCATTGCCCTGATTAAGAAAGATTTGCCTAAATCAGGAAGCATCAAAACGTGACTCTTTGAAAAAAAATGTGCTTAATTTTATCTAAATAAATTTGACACTCATTTGTACAAATCACTCTATTAGGCCTTCCTTTCTCAGTTAGTGATGTTTGTTTTTGGGCCCTATAATTTCAACATTCTACTACCAGTTGTCCCGTCTGGTCTCTCATTTATTTCAGCCTTGGTCATTCTCTTCTGGGTAGCTGCTCTATTTAGGCTGATGACATCCACGGCTACTATCATAGCTACAACTGCAGCTCTCACTACTAGAACTCCATTAACCATGTGCTCTATCGTAGAGAGGATAACTCTCTCTTCTGTCTTCCCAGTGCCGATCTTCTCTGAAACTACATCCGTATTCTTCTGCGGCTGTACGTTCATTATAGTTTGGCATTTAGGAAAATAAAATCCCCTGCTTTTTCCGTGTCCTCTGTTTCTGAATCCACTACTTCGTTCTCTACGAAAACTTCCACGGTAACTATTACTACTCGTGTGGCTTCCTCTAAAGTGTCTGAAATATCTTAAGTCGTTGGTTTCTCTTCTATAACGTTTCTCAGGTGACATGAGAGCACAATGACTCCTCTCAACGACATTTCTCAATTAGTTTCCCGTGCTCTTCTTTTGTCCGGTATGTCTCGGGGTATTTGACAGATCCATTACAATCACCTTCTTCTGGCAAAGCGAAGTTCACTTTCGTTTCATTTACTGCACTTTCCGGAATATTCATCTTAGTCTTCTGTTCAAACCAGACCCTTGCTGATTTGGCATGCCTCATATTGTTAGTTTCTGCTTGACTAAACTGTTTTTTATGCTATGGACCCCTGAAGGAAAACGAAAGAGAGGCCGACCTAAAACAACTTGGCTGAGAACTGTGGAGGCTGAGATGCAAAGAATGAACCAGAGTTGGGGCACTGTACGAAGGATGGCCGCCGACCGAGCAAAGTGGAATCAATTTGTTGTTGCCCTAGTAGTCGCCACTAGGCGTAATGGCCACTGACTGCTTTGACGGTCGGCGGCTAAGGATCAAAGAAGAAAGAAGAAACTGTTTTTGAAGTGATACATCCTCTTGTTGCTGTGAAATTAATTTCAATATGGAAGTGTCAGCAACCAGGACATTACAAGATGACATGCTATCCAACAGAATTACCATAGGTTGATGCTGCAGCATCTTTTCCCTGCAATCTTGTCGTTCCTCCATAAGCACCATCTCTATGTTCATGCTTCCAAAGTTTGATGTCCTCATCAGTACACTCTTTAATGCCATGCATATTTCCAGTGGTCAGATCTTCCAGAAGAAAAGCTTTCACTTTGCCACTCAAGAATGGCGTATCAATATCTATCAACGCTAGAGGAAAGACCTCAACTCTACCACTAAAAATGATACAATGAACAGTTTGACCCAACAAACAAGATTCATTAATGCATGATCTATCTCTTAACACAAGTACATTAAAAAAATAAAAACCAAATTTACAACCAAAAAAAAAAAAATCATCAAAATCGGTCTAAACATAAAATAGTTATGAATTTTTTTTTTTTTTTCGACTTAGAAATTTTATCGTCCCTTCTGAAAGTGAAAATGGGCCATCTTCGACATCACCAAAAGATCCCAAATAACATGTGTAAGCACATATAAGGTCATGTTTTGTTAAAAACTACTTGTAATTGTAAGAAATTAAGAAATGGAAGGCATGGTGGACATAAAAAGGCCAATATGCTCTTTTCAAATTGAAAGAACATCAGGTTAGTCACGTGTTTTGGTTACAAAATCACCTCGACGCAAAATTTTAAAGTGTCAATGCTCAAAATCTATGCACTGTATTCACTCAATATCTATGATATCCAATGTCATAGTCATACTAGTAAGCCCAATTTTTTCTAAACATGTCATATTATTTTAAACAATGTTATTATGAGTTGAAAATGACAAGAAATCCAGAAAATCGATTTCCGCAGAAACTGCTCAATTCGTCAAGATTTCTACATGTTTACAAAGAACAGAAACAATTTACTAATGAAGTTACAGTAATGATCCATGTGCCATCTTAAAGTTGTTTTCAAGGACTTTCCAACAGTGTAGAAATAAACATATTTACTTTGACTTGTTAAACAATGTATAGAAATTAACCATTCAAGGTATCATTTTAAATCCCTTTCACATCTCTTTGCAATGTAATTCGAATAAACTATGTTTATATGACATATTCTGCTATGTGGCACCTTTTAGAAATGTCTCATTATTCCCAATCTCGTTAACAAAGAATCCTACAGTCCGGTCTCGCAGACAACTGATGTGTGCAACTGCCACGATTGTTTACATTGAATGAGGTCACCAAACTGACTGAGTTTTTGGGCGACTGGGGCATTAATCATAATTAAAAAGTATCTAAATACCCCATTCAATGTGCATGATGCTTTTGAAACTCTGCCAACAGGATTAAAATTGCCCTCAAATAACTTACTTACTTACTTAGTCGTTCCCCTTCTACCGTTAGGTGTAGAGGTTTGGAAGAGAGAGCGCCAGACTATCCTATCGGCTGTCTTCCTCCTGGCCTGGTTCCATTCTAGTCCTCGGTCCTTCAAAGACTGTCTAATGTTGTCCTCCCAGCGGACTCTGGGTCGTCCTGGGAGTCTGGATCCCTGGATCTTTGTTTCCCATGCTTGTCGTTGTAGCCGATCTTCTCCCATTCTGCAGACATGGCCAAACCATCTTAGTTGGGACTGTTCTACTTGGGTCTGCAGGGGGTGGGATTTTAGGCCTTGACGTATCGTCTGGTTGCGGACCATGTCTCTTCTTGTTACTTCAACAACCTTCCTCAGATACCTCATTTCTGAGGGTTGGATCTGGCTTTTGTGGGTTGTAGTCATTGCCCATGACTCGCATCCATAGGTCAAGACTGGGACATAGGTGGAGCGGTATACAGCCATCTTCGTTTTCTTACCAACCTCTCTCTTGCTGAGGAATCCTCGATTTATGGCCTGAAAAAGTCTCCAAAGCTGCTGCTTTTTGAGTGGCCAACTCTTCTTTGATGCCCCCCTTTCGGTCTATAATAGCTCCGAGATATTTAAAGTGGTCGACCTGCTCCAGGACCTGTTCTCCCAGTTTAATCTGATATCTTCTTTCTTCTCGTGATATCATCATGGATTTTGTTTTAGAGCTACTTATGACTATCCCTCTCTTCTCCAGCTCTTCCTTCCAGACTTGCAGGTTGGATTGGAGATGTGCCTCTGATTTAGCAATCAGGGCAACATCATCAGCAAATGCCAGCTCTGAAATACATACCTGTCTCATCTTCCAGTACCCCACTGAATACTTTCTTGTTCTCTCCTTACATGACTTGATAACATCGTCCATGAGGAGTATGAAAAGATAAGATGACAGGATATCACCTTGTCTTACACCAGTGGTGGTGCTGAACTCTTCTGACTTATGGTTTGCTGTCCTCACATAATTCCAGCAAGACTTGTAGAAACTCTGTATAGCATGAATCAGAGGTGCTGGAATATTCTTCCTTGCCAAACAGTCCCAAAGTTTGCTCCAGGGGACCCTGTCAAACGCCTTTTCCAGATCTATGAAACAAATATGGATCTCACTCTTATACTCAAGGGCCTTTTCACTCAGCTGTCTGAGTGTGAAGATTAGGTCTTGAGTACTTCGGTTTGCTCGGAATCCGCACTGGACCTCATCCAATTGTGGCTCAGCTAGGCGTCGGAGTCTCTGCTCTAGGATTCTAGAGTAGATTTTTCCAGGGACACTGAGAAGGGATATGCCTCTATGGTTTCCACACTGTCGATTGTCACCCTTTTTGAAAATTGGTGTTATGATGGCGATCTCCCAATCCTTTGGTATGGCCTTGTTGCACCATGCTGCCTGTAGGACCCTTAAGAGTAATAGATCGCATGATGCTCCCATGTACTTAACCATTTCTGGTGTTATACCATCATGCCCTGCTGCTTTGCCCATCTTGATTTTCTCCAGTGCTGCCTTCAGTTCTTCCATCTTTATGTCATCTTCATCACCATTTATTTCATCTTCTGTGCTAGTGTTTATCATTTCTGATGCTTGACCTTGCTCACTATCAAGGAGTTCTGAGAAATATTTTTTCCATCTTTCCATTACTTCCTTTGGGGCAGTAAGCAGTTTGCCTTGCTTGTCCTTTATAAATTTGAGAGGGCATTGTTTTTCCTTCCTCATGTTCTTTAGGCCCTCAAATAAGTTAAAACAAAAGCTAAATCGAGCGAATTTCGCTGTTCCAACCTTGAATCCACTCCCTGCACTCCCTTTGCTAATTCCCTTGGTTTTATTTTAATTATCACAGTCGTACTTATTTCAATATAAATTAAATGTTATCAGTTTTCAAAAATATATATCTTCTTCTTCCTCGTTCATCCTGAAAAGGACCATGGTTGCGTTGTGTCGCCGTTTACAGCGAAGCTGTGATATTTGCGCCTTTCGGCCCGACACATCCGACTTTCGCGCGGCATTATTTGGGACCGGGTTTGCCTTCCCTCTTCGATCCCTACTCTCTCAGCCAGACTGCAGTGATGCAGCCTGTTTCCAGGACCACCACTTGGAGGTGGAGTAGGGTCTTGTCAGCTCTGGTTCGTTGACCCTGACGTAAGCTGTCAGGCTATGAGTCGTTGACTTCATTCATCGCTCTTGCTGCGCCTTCGGTCCCAAAAATATATCTTAACTTACGAAGGTAGTTTCTCTCATTTGTGTGCTCAGTAAAATTAGCCTGATAGTTTCTCTCATTCGCATCACGCTCAGGAGGGTTGATCTTTCCGAATGGAACAGCCTTCATGACTAGACACTAGCGAAAAAAACGTGTTGGGTTGATAGTTGTTCGTGAAAGCTTGCTCTTTCAACAAATCTTAGACAATGATAGAAATTTGCACACTGATAGTAGAATAGATGACGAATCTATGGATTTAACACAAGCAAGGATCCGGCTCTTGGAAGCACACTTAAAATGACAACTTTGTCATTACATCGAAATTTGTCAACTAATTTCACATAAATTGGGGTTTGTGTAATACGAAACTGAGGCTCAATAACTCTTCTTTCCATTGATCGTAAATTTGGAGAGAATAGCTCTTTGTTGATATAGCAACATGTGTTTGAATGATGCGCTGGTAACTTCAGAGTTCGCTGACGCATCGGAAACCCAAATATACTGATGTTTGTCGTTGCAATTTTTCTTTCATTTACAAAATACATTCCATTTTCAAGTTTACATATTTTGAGAGAGAAAAGAGCGCAGAATTATCTTGTGTAAATTTTAGTACAATGCATACAAAGATGCAAGAACAGCAAACCAACAAAGAAGAATTAGTTTCCCCTTTCTGCCCCGCGAAGGACATTTTTCCAGTGACATATCCGGGCAGTTCGTGGTACCTATTAACACTGGCACAACTTTATGTCATATGTATCCTGGATGCAAATCTAGACCATCATCTGTATGAGCTGCCGATAAATAAGGAAGTGGATGGCCACAATTCAGAATTGGTTTCCTTTCTTTATCAAAAAGTGGTCTACACCCTTCAGAACTCTCGCTGTTAAATATATCTAAGACTACAACTGAATTCGCGCATTCAAACTTCCTATTCGGACAATCAAATTGAAGGTGGCCAATGCCATTGCATACAAAGCATATCTAATCCCGGCGCTGATTCGTCTGTTTACTTACTACCCGTAGTACTAGTTTGAGGCTTGGTCACAGACTGAGGTTCAGGCTTGTCAAAGAAACATTGCTCCATCCTGGCAATGTGAGCCGCATTTAAACACCCAGAAGGTTTTTTTTACTACCTAACACTGTCATATCCTGCTGTTTCTTGGGAGAAGTACGCAACTCTGTCCCCCTGTTACGTACTGCTTTCCTGTCACTGGGCTTTTTCCTCTAAGAGAACTTTGTCGCCAGTATGGCTGTGTTTCGTAACTCTGTTTGGCCACACATGTCATACAAGTTTCTGGCAACGCTGATTTATGAACTGGTTTGCTTGGATGGGCTGTCATGTACTGCTACATTAACTCTACCATTGACATAATATTTCCAGGTTTACTCTCATGAAAAAAAGTCAACATATCGGGCTACACGAGGACATTACATTATCACGCAAAATCAGGTCACATAGGCCATCAAAATCTTTAACGATGCCCAACAAGTCAATCCATCTGTCTAACAACATTTTAATATGTGCAATAAATTCTGCAAAATCGTGCTCACTACTTGCCATCGCACGGTGCAACTTTAAATAATGACCTTGCTCATTTATTCTATACTTGCATAACAATATTTCCTTCACTGTGTCATAATTTAATTGATCTTCCACAGTCAATTGGAAAAACTGTGTTTAACGCTGACTCTGTTAAATAATCTGTCAACAGCGAACCTCATAGTTCTTTATTAATCTTTAAGGCTTTTGCCTTCATTAGAAATCTCTACAAAAAAAGTCCATAAAATCCACGGATTCGTTGAAAATTGGCATTTTTAACTTGTATGTCCTCCCGTACTCCTGTTTTGATGGTGATTCTGTGCCCGACCTCTCTAACTCGAGTCTTTTCAAGGATACCTCTTTGTTCGCTTCTGTCTTTTTCATTTCTTTCTGTATCTCTAATCACTAAGTCTTTTTCTCTGCTTTCTCAGTTTCTTCCTCTGCTTTCTTTCTCTTTCGCTACTCACGTTAAATAAATATTAGGCTCACACCTTACTCACTGAACTTAAGGTTTGCACAAACAATGTATTAGGCCTACTAAAACAAACAGTAACACAAATTACGATGATAAACATTACACCACAATTTAACAAACAACAGCCTTGTAGCCTCGTGACAAGAAAAACATAAGGTATGCGACAGAAGAATATCGAAATTTACAACACCAGACCTCTATAACGCAAAAAACCAGGAGATTTAAAAATAATTTAATGTATTTACAGGATAGTGTAAGAAAATTGACTGAAGAATATACAATATATACACCACTCTAAAGATGGTTTGGTTTAGTTTTTTAAGGACTATCTTCATTGCACACGTACACCACCATCAGTGCTCCGACCTCCTCCCTCAGAACACACACGGAGGATCTCAGCACAGTGCACAAACTCCGTAGCACTGGCGAGAATACCAATGCGTGTGTATATAGAAATCACACATTCTATAAATATTTTTTGTGGTGGGTGGTTTTCCTAATTTTTAAAATTTTTCCGATGGCAGCGGCCTGATAGGCTTCGACTTCTTTATTTCTCATAACTGCCTGAAACATATTTTTATGTGCGTATTATTTATTTACTGTTTGCAGGCTTCAGATTTTCCTCTTTATTTATTTAAATGTTTGAAGGTAATGTGTAGGAAACTGGTTCTATATTTTTTCATGAAATGCCTTTCAGTAGTTCACAGAACACTAGTGTTACACGGAACACAGATTTATAAATTCTGATGTAAAGAATTGTGGTAACATGCCAATTGTTTGTTATTTTCATTTCCGAATTTCACTAATCTCTTGTAATCTCTCATTAACATGGTCAGACTTCTTTGTTTGAAAGTTCTGTGTTGGACTGAAGTCTTTATCATCTTATTTGGCTGGAGACACCAAAGATACGTGTATGTTCCTTGAGCTCCAGACAAACCTTACATTTTCATCAAAAAGTAAGAAGCCATGAATTTAAAAAAAAAACAATCATTTTTCCCTTCCCAATCTAAAATTTTTAACGACTGTTTCTGAGCTTTCATACCATTCATAAATTTTTCCAAAATCAATCTGAAGAAGAAAGAGGTCATGACACTCAATGTGGGTAATCCTGAGCCAGTAACAATAGAGTAACAGAGAAGGAAATATTAAAACTGTCCTCTGTGACGTGTAATGGAAAAATAGTCTACAGTAATCTGACAGCTTAGTGGCACCTAATAGTAGCCCTCTGATTTGCTAGTTAGAAACCATGTAGGCTATCAATACGCACTGTCTATTTCTGCAGCTTACTCTCTTGTCCCGCCTTTTTGTTTTAACACGAGCTAATGCAATGTTTACAAACTGCGTGACCTGTCAGTCATAACAAGAAAACAAATCACGCTGTGTTTACCTCGTCCAGCCTCGCGAAGCTCATTGGTCAATCACAATACTTCTCGGACAGGCAAGCAGCTTGAGAAGGAAATAAACACAGACCCTTTGAAGTTCGTACTCAGGGGAAGTTAGAAACCCTGGGCTCTGTGATCTTCAGAAGCGGGCATTCTTACAGAGAAAACACGTTAGGGAACAGTAAGTCTTTTGATGACGGTTGAAACCTCGAAGAAGACCGATCGTAAAGCCTTTATCTTGATACGCTTAGCTTCTGAATTTCTGAGTAACATCGGAAAGCGAAATTAACACATTCAGAGATCAGAGAATCCCAATGATATATATACTGTTGTTTTCTTAACCCCATCATCAGTTGTCAGTCAGACTTTTGAATAGTCTAAGCGCAGTCCTAGAAACCAAATTTCCTTGTTTGGATTTGTTACTAGTTTTCGTGGAGGATTATCATTTCTGAAATTTCTGGTGAAGGATAATAGGGCAAATGTTTTTAAGAAGTGATAGCTTTTAACATTTAGTCTTCACTTAGCTTTTCTCGATAGTAAAACGAGTGAAAAAGAGCTGCAGGAAATGGTTGATAAAATAGCGATAGAAAGTGAAAAAAAGGCCTTAGCCTTAACAGCAAAAAGAATGAAGTAATGGTCGTCTGGAAGAAAAGGGCTTCCCCAGAATGCACAATCAAAAGTAAATGGAACCGTTTTGAAACAAGTCAATTAAATTCAAATACCTAGGAACATTAATAACAATGGATGAAAGATGCATCTCAGAAGTGAAGAGCAGAATAACTCAGGAAAAGTAGCGTTCTATAAAATGAAGAGTATTTGATGCAACAATTCTTTGCCATTGGTAGTAAGAAATAGAGTTCTTCATTGTTATATAGAACCAATCCTGACATATGAGAGTGAGTTTGGAGTAAGCAAGAGAACATGTACACCATCATATCTGGCAGACGCTGGAGTTGGGTTGGCCATGTCCTTAGAAAGGAGGCTGAGACCATTACAAGAACAGCTATGCTATGGACCCCCAAAGGAAAGTGAAAGAGAGGCCGACCAAAAACAACTTGGCGGAGAACTGTGTAGGTCGGTTTGAAAAGAATGAACCTGAGTTGGGGCAGTGTACAAAGGATGGTCGCCAACGGATCAAAATGGAAGCATTTTGTTGTTGCCCTACAAGATGCTACAAGGCGTGTTGGCCACTGACTGCTTTGACGGTCGGCGACAAAGGATCAAAGAAGAAGATACATATTTCTAAATTATTACATATGCCTCCGACTCTAGCCAAGGCTAATAGGGTGGTACTGGTTCTAGAATTTGGGTTTCTCTAAATTCACTACTCTCATTGTAACTTTTAAACTTCTTTTTCCATGATCACTCCCAATTTTAAGTCATACTTTATATTCTGGTATACAGTTATTATGCCGTGTTAATAAGCGATCCCTCTTGTAGTCACAGAGAAACTCACACCAAAAAAAAAAATTAAAAGTTAATACATACCAATGATTCCTCTAGTATTGATATAATCTGCATCCAAGAAACGCATCTAAAAGATACCCAACGCTTCTTCATACGTGGATACGAATCCTTCCGCCAAGACAGGGCAAAAAGAACTTAGGGAGGAATCCTCACGCTGATTAAAACCTCAATCCCAGCAGTAGAGATACACAGATCTGGTGAGGACGAACTTGAATACATAACAGTCCAACCACTGCTGCCCAGTGGAGACTTAATGATCACAAACTGTTACAGCCCTCCAACCACAACTCTGGAGCTACACAAAGTGAAGCTTGCAGCATTGAGACACCTCATTACGGGTGACTTCAATAGCCATTCACTCAGCTGGGGCTATGAAGCAACAGATCCGAGAGGAGAAGAGGTGGGAGATTGGATGGTAGAGAATCAACTAATTCTAATAAACCAACCAGAGGATAAACCCACCTTCTATGCCAGAGTATGGAAAACAACGAGCACACCAGATCTTGCTATGGCTACGGATGACATACATCGACTCACCACTAGAATAGTAAATACCCAACGGGGGGGGGGAGTGACCATGTACCAGTCACATTACAGATATGTGAGGTAAGAAGTGCAGGACAAATTAATATGTCTCTTAGCTGGAATTTCAAAAAAAGCAAACTGGGGATTTTTTAAAAGAACAAGTCGATAACCTCTCAGAACATTACTCACTCAAATAATATCAATAAAAACATTTCTATCATCAGTGAGGCAATCATCCAAGCAGCAAAGAAGTCAATTCCACGAGGTAAACGACGAGACTACAAACCATACTGGAGTGACAACCTGGAAAAACTCCATAGTGACTTAAATAAAGCACGGGAAACTATGGAGCAACATCCCACAGTTGAGAACACCCAGAGGCACAACATCATAAAACAAGCTTTTAATGAACAAAAGAAAGCTGAAATCCAAAGGAGATGGCACCAGAAGACCAGCAGTCTCAACATGGAAAAAGACTCAAGCAAGCTGTGGAATCTGACAAGAGTACTAAATGAAGAAACAACAACCAGCTACTGTAAGACTGTCATCAAGGAAAATGAAAAATATCACACAGGAAAGATGGCAGCAGACATCCTGGCAGATTTCTACAAGGAAGAAAGCACCACATCACTTTCACATTCAAGTATCCAAGAAGTACATAAGGAAGTAAAAGAAAAACTGAAGCACCAAAACCCAGATACCTGCATGAAGTCATCCCTTACTATGAAAGAACTAAGTGCTGCCATAACAAAACTAAAGAACATGAAAGCTCTAGGAAAAGATGGTATCACAAATTGTATGATCAAGAACCTTGGACCTGTAACCAGGCACAAGCTCCTCCTAATCTTCAGTCAATCATGGAGTACTGGACAATTTCCAGATCGATAGCGAGAAGCAATCATTGTTCCCATCAGAAAGAAACAAAAGGAGAAAACAAGTAAGTCCAGCTACCGACCAGTTAGCCTATTGAGCTGTTTGGGTAAGGTAATGGAAAGAATGGTGAACTCAAGATTACTGAAGCATCTGGACAAAAACCATCTGCGTAATAACAACAGTCAGCATTAAGGAAAAACCGCAGCACCAAAGACCAGTTAGTATATCTAGCCCAGGAAGTAGAAAATGCCTTTCAGGAGAAAAAGGAAGTACTGGCCGTTTTTGTAGACCTGACAAAAGCCTTTGAAAAGGTATGGAAAGAATGACTCTTCTTTAAGATGCTCAACAACAAAATTGAAGGGAGAATGTTCAGCTGGATACGGGACTTTCTCCGATACCGCACTTGACGGGAAACTGAGCCATTGTGACGTATAATGGAAATATAGCCACTGTATATCCGACAGTTTTCCGTGACCACGCCCGTAGTTCAACTTATTGTCTGTTTGATAAAGGTTTGAGTTTTGATTGTATTGTCGCGAGGCATTAGGTCAAACATGGTCAAGAGACAGAAGAAACCGTCAAATAATGTGGAGTTTTAAAAGGAGATGCACACATAACGCTTGCCGTAGCACACGTGGAGATACACTCGGATTTCGTCCGAGGTGTTATTAAAGCGGCTATAATGGATGATCCGATTTACCAAGTCATACTTGGATGTAGATATGCGTTTA
Source organism: Oreohelix idahoensis (assembly GCA_024509875.1). Classification (NCBI taxonomy): domain Eukaryota; kingdom Metazoa; phylum Mollusca; class Gastropoda; order Stylommatophora; family Oreohelicidae; genus Oreohelix; species Oreohelix idahoensis. The sequence continues at coordinate 94,148 of JAMPIV010003719.1, read as the reverse complement.
TAGGGAGACCGAAAGAGCCGATTGTGGCAGCAGTAACTGCATGAGGGCAAACCAAACAGGAGCAGGAGCCTGCGCCTAATATGTTACCTATGGAACTGAAGAGGCGAAACAAAAGGACCCTATCTGGGAGCCCTGCTTTAGAAAACTGCCCATGGCCAAGGACCACAGACACAACGGAGACATATTTTCTAAGGATGGAGTGCTGTTCGAAGAACGGGCGACCCTGAACAGAAACATAATCAGCTCCTAGTACCGACGCAGTACAGAGACCAAATCTTAGAAATGTGTCACTTTCTTCCCTATTGCGGACATATGGGACAAAACGCCACTATTCAGCGAATAACTACTCACTATTGGTGGCCAGCAATGAACACTGATATAATCAGATATGTGAAATCCTGCGCCAAGTGCCAACATGTGGCACCCAAGCATTGGACACACCTAGTTCCTATGGAAGAAATGCCAATAGTGAGGACACCATTTGAGCAGGTTGCAGTCGACATTATAGGACCCCTAGAAACAAACTAAAAAAGGAACAGGTTTATCCTGAACTTAGTCGACACATGCACTTTGTAGGCCGAAGCTTTACCGCTAACATGCACGGATTCCAAGCATGTCGCTGAAGCCCTAGTGTTGGGATTCCCTCAACAAGTTTTGACGAATAACGGATCCCAATACCGTAGCCTGTTAATGGAGGAGATCTTTGAGATCTTGAGGGACCAGCACATCTATATCAGCCCCTACAATCCGGCCGGAAGTGTGTTAGTAGATCGTGTCAACGGGTGTCTCACCATGATGTTACGTAAGCTGGGACAAGAGAAACCTGAAGATTGGGACCTTTTAATTCCCGCAGCCTTATTCGCCAACAGGGAAGTCCCACAGGCCTCTACAGGTTTACCACCAGCTACAATTTTATTCGGCAGACCTATTAATGGCCCGCTAGAAGCCTTACTGCGGTCACTGACAGACCAGAAGGCTGATGAGACAGTCATCTTAGCATTCAAGTATGTATCGGAGTTAAAGGAAAGGTTACAACTAGGATGGGATCTAGCAACAACCAACCTTAAGCATGCACGCATAAAGCACGCTAAAGGATACAACAGAGCAGCGAAAGAGAGACAATTGCAACCAGGATAGAAAGTTCCGTTGCTCCTTCCTACCGGAACCAACAAACTACGTATCGGATGGCAAGGGATGTTTACCGTCCTTAAAAAGATCTCGAGAACTTACTATTTACATTCTTAGTCGTTCCCATTCTACCGTGAGGTGTAGAGGTAAGAACTAACTAAAAGATCTATATTAAAGGAAAGGACAAAGTCTACCATATAAATCTGTTAAAGAAATATTTGGAAAGATCGGTGCCTTCTCCGAACATCTCCTGGCGGTCGCTATAGCAACCGAAGATGAGGAAGATGACGAGAGTTGCATGGAATACCCACTGCAACAACCGGAATCGTTTAATGATTTTAAATTCGGTGACATTCTCTCAGAAGCACAACAGACAGACAGAAACTAAAGCGTTACTGAAACCGTAATTGGCAGTCTTAACGGACATACCTGGTCGAACACATCTCGTAGATTTCGATATGAAGCTGACAAACGAGACACCTGTGCGAACCAGAGCTTACCCGATCCCGTATGCGAAAGTAAACACGTTACGTGGAGAGATAGACAAGCTACGTCAAGCGGAGATTATTAGCGAGTCTACATCGCCCTATAGCTCGAGCGTCGTACTGTTACAGAAACCCAATAAGGAAGTTTAGCTGTGTATCAACTACCGCTTACTTAACACAGTAACGGAATTCCAGCCTGAGCCACTCCAAAACGCCTATGAACTGTTCACCAAACTTAGCAAGGCTAAAATTGTCTCCAAAATTGACCTGAGTAAATGGTATTACCAAATACCAGTCAAGGAGGAAATTAAACCGTTATTAGCCTTTAGCACCAGTGAAGGACATTATACTTTCAATGTTATGCCTTTCGGTTTGCACAACGCACCAGGAGTCTTCACCAGAATGATGAAAAAGCTTTTAGAACCATTGCAAAGTCCAAACATACACAATTTCATGGACAACATACTTATTGCAACGGATAACTACGAAGAACATATTGCTACGGTCGCTATGCTCCTCGGGAGACTAAAGGAAGCTGGCCTTACCGCCCGTCCTAGCAAATGTTTAATCGGCTTTGAAAATCCTGACTTCCTGGGGCATACTATTTCTCAAGGTTGTATGTGGCCCGTTGCCAAAAACATCAAGAAAATACGTGCAGCAAAGAGGCCTAAAACAAAGAGAGACACTCGATCGTTGATGTAAAGAGATGTTATCAGACTGTCAAAAGCCAGGAAAGAACAGAGACCGATGATGTTGACCAGAGATTCAACACCATCTCAACAATATACAAGGAAAGCAGCAAGTCATGCTTGGGATTCCAGGAAAGAAAGAGCCAAGACTGAATAACACCAGATACGCTAAACACCATAGCGAAGAGAAAGGAAATGAAAAGAAAGAAAACAGAAGCTAAGTCTCCCAGGTTAAAGGCAATATATAGTGAATAGTACAGTCAGCTGGACAAAGTTAAACGTCAAACCCGTGCTAACAAAAGGACATTTCTGGATGACCTCGCAAGACAGGCAGAAGAGGCAGCACTGAGAAATGAACAAAGCACAGTATACAAAATAACTAAAATCATCAGTGGGAAACGAGGTGCAAACAATATTACATTAGTAAGAGATAAGCATGGAAATCTCATCATGACAGTAGAGGGACAGGAAACAAGATGGGCAGAGCATTTCAGAGAAACTCTGAATAAGGAACCACCAGAAACACAATTGAATGTTCCTGAGGCTAAAAATGGTCTAGATATTAATACAGACATCCCACGAAAAGAAGAAATCATCACAGCAATCAAAGGGTTGAAGAATGGAAAAGCTCCTGGTCATGATAACTTAAATGCAGAGCTATTTAAGACAGACCCTGAGCTAGCAGCAGAACTATTAGAACCACTATTTGCACAAGTCTGGAAAATGGGGACAACACCATCAGAGTGGAACAAAGGAATAATTGTCAAATTGCCCAAGAAGGGAGATCTTGCAGACTGCAATAATTGGAGAGGAATCACTCTTCTCTCAGTTCCCAGCAAGATACTAGGCAGGATAGTTACACAGAGAATCTCAAAAGCAGTAGACCACAAACTGAGGAAATAACAAGCAGGATTTAGAAAGAACAGAAGATGTGTAGCTCATATTTACCCTCAGGAACATTATAGAGCAGTGCTCAGAATGGCAAAGACAGCTGTACATTAATTTCGTTGATTTTGAAAAGGCTTCTGACAGTATACATAGGGACAGTTTATGGAAAATACTGAGGTCTTATGGAATTCCAAGCTGTATAGTCTTCTTCTTCTTCGATCCTTAACCACCGACCGTCAAAGCAGTCAGTGGCCATCACGCCTAGTGGCGTCTTGTTGGGCAACAACAAATTGATTCCACTTTGCACGGTCGGTGGCCATCCTTCGTACAGTGCCCCAACTCTGGTTCATTCTTTGCATCTCAGCCTCCACAGTCCTCCGCCAAGTTGTCCTGACCGCAAAACAGGATACAAGAATAGGATTTTAGAATGTCAGGACAATGTACGAGACAGGTAAAGCTTATAGTGTCAATCATAAAAAGCCTTTATGCCAACCTAACCTTCGAAGTGAAGACAGGAGTACGACAAGGATGCCCCTTATCAACCACTCTATTTTTAACAGTCATAGACTGGGTGATGCGCCAGACAACAGAGGGCAGTCCAAGAGGAATAAGATGGACTACATTTTCTACATTGGAAGATCTGGAATATGCAGATGACATTGCACTGCTAGTACATTCACACCAACACATCCAGGAAAAAACGGATAGACTTAACAAGTATAGCCAGCAGGTGGGCTTGAACATCAACCTAGAGAAGACAGAGGTCATGACGCTCAATGTGAGCAACCCTGAGCCCATATCAGTAAGGAATCAGCAACTGGAACAGACAGATGCCTTCACATACCTAGGATGCATAGTAACACCAGACGGCGGAGCAAGCAAAGACATCAACAACAGAATGAACAAAGCAAGAACAGCCTTTTTTAGTCTAAACAACATCTGGAAGTCCTCTCAGTACAGCACAAGCACAAAATTAGGATTATATCAGAGCTGTGTGCCTTCTGTGCTTCTCTATGGCGCGGAGAGCTGGAGAGTTACAGAGAAGGAAATGTCGAAATTATCCTCTTTTCACACAACATGCCTAAGAAAAATTCTCCGAATCTTTTGGCCGAATACCATCACCAACCAAGATCTGCTTACTCGGAGCAAGCAAGAGGACATGCACACCATCATAGCTGGCAGACGCTGGAGCTGGGTTGGCCATGTCCTCAGAAGAGACCCCAATGCCATCACAAGAACAGCTATGCTTTGGACCCCTGAAGGAAAATGAAAGAGAGGCTGTCCAAAAACAACCTGGCGGAGGACTGTGGAGGCTGAGATGCAAAGAATGAACCAGAGTTGGGGCACTGTACGAAGGATGGCCACCAACCGAGCAAAGGGGAATCAATTTATTGTTGCACTACCAGATGCCACTAGGCGTGATGGCCACTGACTGCTTTGACGGTCGGTGGCTAAGGATCAAAGAAGAAGAAGAAAAATAGTGACTGAATAGGATTCACGTTTATTTCATTTTGCATTTTATAGTAAGTGACTATTGTTATACCTTATGACTAAACTAACAGGCGCCGACAATAAAATAACTATTAACGACAGACGATATTTGTAAGTGCGCGTAGGGGTAATTAAAACAATAGTTGACAGTGTGAGCTGACCATTAACACGCAGAAAGGGTGGGAAGGTGCAGGCCTTGGTCTGAACCTAACAGCGCAGCGCAGGCGAAAAGCTGACTGTATAGTTGTAAATAAAGTCACCGCGTGCCTTTTAACTTTAAGTAAGACTGCCGGAGCGGGAGAGAGATCGTCTCGTCCCCGTCCGTGCACATATAGAATAGTTGCATTTCTTTATCATAATGTCTTGTTTATTTCTCGCAGACCTGACAGAGCGGCCAGCGGTTTTTTCCTTTATTATTGTCTCCAGTTAATGATGGGATTTATGTTGTCGTCTTCGTGGCTAACTCCGCCAATGCCGGTCCCAAGCCCGGATGAAAAAGGAGGAGGGCTGTTTGCATGGAGGCCGTAAGGAGGCAGCCCCTCCACCATGCAAAGGCACAACAGGCCAATCACCTGTTTGTCTTAAACTATGATTATGAGCAATACAAGAGAGAAAACCGGACTGATTCTAAAGGCGACGAACTGGAACGGACTACGGACTACGACTTATGGAACTTGGAACACAAGAAGTATAAATGGGAAGGAAGAGGAGCTGGTGGAAGAGATGAGGAAAGCAAAACTAGAAATCCTGGCTATAACGGAAACGAAGAAAAAAGGACAAGGAGTCATGGATCTCGATGGCAACACGTTGCTCTACAGTGGTGTACCCATATCTGAAAGAGCTAAAGGGGGCGTGGGTTGCATTGTGGCCCAAAATCAAAAAGATAGTATCAAGGGATGGAACTTTGTCTCGGAGCGCATTATGGTTGTAAAACTAAAAGAAGGAGAAACCATAGTCAACCTGGTCATAGTGTATGGGCCAAATGAGGATGAGAGAGCAGAGGTCAAGGAGGAATTCTTCGAGCTGCTTCAAAGGACAGTGGATGACTGCCTAGATGAAGTTATCATGCTCGGAGATTTTAATGCCAGAGTTGGAAATGACCATGCTAGATGGGGTGGAGTTATCGGAAGATATGGAGAAGATACTCTCAATGACAATGGAAAGCGACTCCTTAGATTCTGCAGTGAGCAGAATCTGATCATTACAAACACAAAGTTCCCCCATAAGCGCATACATGCATACACTAGATGTGAACCAACCAAGAATGAGAAGTCAGTGATCGACTATGCCATTGTTCGGAGAAGCTCATTCAGATATGTCCGAGATGCAAGAGTCTGGAGGGGGCCAGAGATTGGAAGTGATCACTACCTGCTAACAATCAAAAGAACAACTGAAAGAGTTGCTCAGCCTAGGAACTGCCCAACATCACGCAAGAAACCAAGTAAACGAGCAGGAGAAATGAGCATTAGGACCTACAAGCTGAGAGAGCCAGAAATTAAGACCAGATATCAGGGGCTTATTGCTACAGCAGTGAGCAACACAGAAGAACGACCTGATGACTTGGAAACCCTCTGGAATAAATTCAAGGATATCATAAAGACAGCTGCTGCAGAAGCATGCGGTGAAGTCCGACTTGGGAACCAGAGAAAGAGGACACCTTGGTGGACAGAGGAAGTCAAAGAGAAAATAAGAGAGAAGAAAATGGCATGGAAACAATACTTAGGAGCTAAAAACACAACAGGACAAATGGAAAAATATAGAGAATATGTGACACTCAGAACAGAAGCAAAGAACAAAGTGCTAGCAGCAAAACAGAAGTCCTGGGAAGAATTTGGAGAAAAGCTAGAAAAAGATGCACAAGAAAACCAGAAATTGTTCTATAAGACCCTAAAGAACATGAGGAAGGAAAAACAATGCCCTCTCAAATTTATAAAGGACAAGCAAGGCAAATTGCTTACTGCCCCGAAGGAAGTAATGGAAAGATGGAAAGAATATTTCTCAGAACTCCTGGATGGTGAGCATGGTGAAGCATCAGAAATGATAACCACTAGCACAGAAGAGAAAACCAATGATGGTGAAGATGACATAAAGATGGAAGAACTGAGGGCAGCACTAGAGAAAATCAAGATGGGCAAAGCAGCAGGGCATGATGGTATAACACCAGAAATGGTTAAGTACATGGGAGCATCAGGCGACCTATTACTCTTAAAGGTCCTACAGGCAGCATGGTGCAACAAGACCATACCAAAGGATTGGGAGATTGCCATCATAACACCAATTTTCAAAAAGGGTGACAATCGACAATGTGGAAACCATAGAGGCATATCCCTTCTCAGTGTCCCTGGTAAAATCTACTCTAGAATCCTAGAGCAGAGACTCCGACGCCTAGCTGAGCCACAATTGGATGAGGTCCAGTGCGGATTCCGAGCAAACCGAAGTACTCAAGACCTAATCTTCACACTCAGACAGCTGAGTGAAAAGGCCCTTGAGTATAAGAGTGAGATCCATCTTTGTTTCATAGATCTGGAAAAGGCGTTTGACAGGGTCCCCTGGAGCAAACTTTGGGACTGTTTGGCAAGGAAGAATATTCCAGCACCTCTGATTCATGCTATACAGAGCTTCTACAAGTCTTGCAGAAATTATGTGAGGACAGCAAACCATAAGTCAGAAGAGTTCAGGACCACCACTGGTGTAAGACAAGGTGATATCCTATCACCTTACCTCTTCATACTCCTTATGGACGATGTCATCAAGGCATGTAAGGAGAGAACAAGAAAGTATTCAGTGGGGTACTGGAAGATGAGACAGGTCTATATTTCGGAGCTGGCATTTGCTGATGATGTTGCCCTGATTGCTAAATCAGAGGCACATCTCCAATCCAACCTGCAAGTCTGGAAGGAAGAGCTGGAAGAGAGGGATGGTCATAAGCAGCTCTAAAACAAAATCCATGGTGATATCACGAGAAGAAAGAAAACATCAGATTAAGTTGGGAGAACAGGTCCTGGAGCAGGTCGACCACTTTAAATATCTCGGAGCTATTATAGACCGAAAGGGAGGCATCAAAGAAGAGTTGGCCACTCGAAAAGCAGCGGCTGGGAGACTTTTTCAGGCCATAAATCGTGGATTCCTCAGCAAGAAAGAGGTTGGGAAGAAAACGAAGATGGCTGTATACCGCTCCACCTATGTCCCAGTCTTGACATATGGATGCGAGTCGTGGGCAATGACTACAACCCACAAAAGCCAGATCCAAACCTCAGAAATGAGGTATCTGAGGAAAGTGGTTGAAGTAACAAGAAGAGACATGGTCCGCAACCAGACGATACGTCAAGGCCTAAAATCCCACCCGCTGCAGACCCAAATAGAACAGTCCCAACTGAGATGGTTTGGCCATGTCTGCAGAATGGGAGAAGATCGGCTACCACGACAAGCATGGGAAACAAAGAGCCAGGGATCCAGACCTCCAGGACGACCCAGAGTCCGCTGGGAGGACAACATTAGACAATCTTTGAAGGACCGAGGACTAGAATGGAACCAGGCCAGGAAGAAGACAGCCGATAGAATGGTCTGGCGCTCTCTCTTCCAAACCTCTACACCTCACATTAGAAGGGGAACGACTAAGTAAGTAAGTAAGTCTTCGTGGCTTACAAGTCTCAAGTCCATGTTGTGAACAGGACTGGCCAAAAGACAAAGACACATTTAACTATTAAGTTTAACTGAACTATCAATTCCCAGATATTTTTTCCAATTTTAACAGGCCGTGGGAGTGGTATATGCAATAATAGAAACATCTAACTTTTGACCGACGCAGCACTGGATTTATTCAGAAAGTTGTGCTGTTTCAAAATCGGCACTCACCACAGAGCCAGCCGATAGGATTTACCAATCAATTACTTACTATCATCAGTAACAATTGTTAGCAACTGTCTGTGTCCACATACTAGAAGTATTTGTTTTTCCATGCTTTGCCGTGAACACTAGATCTCGATTTTTCTACCATTAACTATTCGAGATGACATTATCAATTCAGGATTACCTCACCAAACTTGGCGTCCATCTTATAAAGTTATTGTCAAGGCTGGACTGGGGCCAAATTTGGGACTGAACCCTGACATTATCATATCGGTAAATATATTCAGGATAACTGTACATTCCAGGAAACATCACCAAGATTTAGGTAAGGAGAGAGAGAGAGAGAGAGAGAGAGAGAGAGAGAGAGAGAGCGTGACCACGTATGTCAGAGATAGAGAGATTGAATATTTTCTTGTTACGGTAGCTTGTACCAAACTAGTTATTTTGCTTTAACAATTGTTTACTTTACAGAGTAGCACGTATTAGGAATTTTGTTTTCTGACTGTCTATACTGTAACCTAGTGCTAACCTTTAACCGTTGGGGTTATTAACTTATTGGGTTCTTATCTTCTCAAGGAGGGGAGGGCACGGGTATTCTGTTAATTCTCTCTATATATATGTAATTTTGGATTTTTTTTTAAAAATATTCGATGTTGTAAAGTTTAGTGATAATAAACAAAAAAAGAACTAATTTTGTATGTGTTGGTCAGACCCATAGCCAAATTTACCCATAGATTTTTCACGTTTGTGTGTCTTGTTGTCACATAGCTGTGTGTGTGTGCGTGTATAGTAAACTTATTTTTCTCAATATAAGGGGTGCAAGATTGTCTGATACTAAATTATAGTTGTACAGATAGGCTGGACTAGAGAAACTACTCAGCCCAGAGACAGATCTTTTCCTTAACTATTCACTCGTGAAAATCTATTTCTTACACTTTACTTCTCACGTACTATCACCATCTCCTATACTCAGGCGGGACCTTAAATAACTTTAAAACCTATCTACGCACGACAGAATAGTAACTCGTCCACGGGATTTGATCTAAGTCTGGAACAGCGCGACAGAAGGGTTGGCATATCTCCAGGGCTCGTCATGCTGACGATTTTGCTGCCTGGTGTGCTGCTGAACATTTGCCTACTGTGAAGTTCAGGATGCAAGCAGCACTGAATACCATCGGTAAATGGGCATCAGACTGGAGAGTACAGATAAACCTTTCCAAGACAGTAGCAAAAGTCAACTGGCTATATGAGGAAGCATGTTTCCACATAAGAGAATACACAAGGCAACATGGATATCACCAGACCATAGAACAGAAAATCAGATTGATCATATATGCATAAACAAGAAGTTTAGATCATCATTGCAGGATGTAAAGGTATATAGAGGAGCAGATGTGACAGCAGACCACCACCTTCTGATAGCCAAAGTAAAAATGAAACTCAAGTGATATGCAGCAATGCAAAATTATAGACAATAATTTAATGTAGGACATCTAAGGAATCAAGAAACAAGAGACAAATTTGCGGTTACAATATCCAACAAATTTCAGGTGCTCCAACAACTGGAAGAGGCAGAGAATACAGAAGACGATTGGCAGCAAATCAAAACGGTATGGAATGAGACATGTGAAGAAATACTGGGGAAAAGGAAACGACAACAAAAAGCATGGATAACAATAGAAACCATCAATAAGATAAAAGACAGGAAAAACAAGAAAGCAGATTTAAACAAAAGCAAAACCAGAAGTTCCAAAGCCAAGGCTCAAGAAGTGTACACAGAAGCAAACAAAGAAGTAAAAAGAATCAAAAGAGACAAGAGGAAATATACTGAGGAGTTGGCAAGAGAGGCAGAAGATGCTGCAGCCAAAGGTAATATGAGAGAACTGTATAACAGCACAAAGAAGCTAACGGGGAAATACATGCAAACAAGTTTGCTTCATAAAAGACAAGAATGGAAAACTGCTCAGCAATATGTTTGTTGTTCGTCCATCACGGGTGATGAAAACCACTCTGTTCATCCAATTATTAGGAATATGTTAGGTTAGTCTATGGGTACGAAGGTGACTGATGAGCCCGATGCGGGCCTTGAAAGATCTTGGACAGTGTGGGCAGGGAATGTTTGCTTCATGTGAAGGTTTTATTTCACGGTCTTTTCTAGCTTGTCTCCGCTGTTCCACTGCTGCTCTTCTGGATGACTCGCATGCTGCTGCACCTTTACGAAGAGATGTGCGCCAAGCAGTTCGGTCTTGCGCAGCAGCTTCCCATATGTCTGGGTTTATGTCAAAGGTTTTCAATGACGTCTTTAACGTGTCTTTGAAGCGCTTCTTTTGGCCACCATGGGAGCGTTTACCCTTCTGCATCTCACCATAAAAGAGTATCTTTGGCAGTCGATCGTCTGGAAGGCGGACTACATGGCCTGCCCAGCGAATCTGTGACTGCATCAGAATAGTATGGATGCTAGGGATACCAGCTCTGTCAAGAACGGCGGTATCCGGGATCTTGTCTTGCCATTTGATGTTCATTATCTTCCTGAGACAGACTGTATGGAAGTGGTTTAGCTTCTTTACGTGGCGCCTGTATACAGTCCATGTTTCGCATGCATAAAGCAGCACTGGAAGCACCGCAGCTCTGTACACTTTCAGCTTTGTCTGTAGACTAATGCCACTTCGATGCCAAACGTTGGTGTATAGTCTGCCAAATGTGCTGCTGGCTTTGGAGATCCTGGTGTTTACCTCATCATCAATGACGATGTTCTGCGAAAGTGTGCTACCAAGGTATGTGAATCTGTTCACAACATTCAGTTCCTCACCATTTACCTTGATGATTGACTCAGTATAAACTGTGCCAGGAGCTGGTTGGTACATGATTTCTGTTTTCTCCGTGTTGATGGTAAGCCCAAAGTTGGCACAGGCTTCGGAGAATCTATCCACGCTGTGCTGCAGATCAGCCTCTGAGCCAGCACTAAGGGCACAATCGTCAGCAAACAGAAGATCTCTGATGGTGTGTGATTTGACCTTGGTTTTTGGTTGAAGCCTATTAAGGTTAAACAATTTTCCATCAATACGATATCTGATGTTGATTCCTGTGTCCCCGTCTCTGAAAGCATCAGTCAGCATAGCAGAAAACATGATACTGAACAGAGTCGGTGCAAGTACACACCCTTGTTTAACTCCGTTTGAGACGGGGAAAGGCTCCGACAGCTCACCGTTTTCCTGAACTCTAGCCTGCATTCCATCATGCAGTTGCTGCACTACTGAGATAAATTTCTTTGGGCAGCCGTACTTTGCCATGATCTTCCATAGACCCTCTCTACTGACCGTGTCGAACGCCTTTGTCAAGTCGATGAAAGCTGTGTACAGGTCACAGTGCTTTTCTTGGCATTTTTCTTGTAGATGTCTTGCAGCGAACACCATATAGGTGGTTCCACGTTCTTTCCAGAATCCACACTGACTTTCAGGTAAAAGACCTTTGTTATGATGAGCCGTAAGGCGATTCAGAAGGATTCTGGCTGATATCTTCCCAGCGATTGATAAAAGAGAGATGCCTCGATGATTGTTATAGTCTTGGCGATTACCTTTACGTTTATATAGATGTATAATTGACGCATCTTTGAGATCGTGTGGGATGGTTTCACTCTGCCACATTTGCTGGAAGATCATGTGAAGTTTCTCTATCAGAACTGTACCGCCATCTTTATAAACCTCAACAGGAATTGAATCGGAGCCGGGGGCTTTTCCACTAGAAAGTTGACGAATCGCTTTTTTAGTTTTTTCCAGAGTTGGTATATCATCTAGTGCTTCATTTATAGGAATTTGGGGCAGGCGGATGATGGCTTCGTCGTTAATAGATGATGGCTGGTTCAGAATGTTATTAAAGTGTTCGACCCAGCGTTGGAGAATTTTTTTCCTTGTCTGTAATTAGTGTTTTTCCATCTGCATTAAGGAGGGGAAATGATCCTGATGATGTTGGACCATAGACTGAGTGCATGGTAAAAATTCTTCAAGTCATGGCTGTCAGCAAAGCCTTGGAGCTCATCTGCTTTATTACTCAGCCATGAATCCCGCATCTGGCGTAGTTTATGTTGGACGATTCTACGCACGTTGTTGAAAGCGTCTTTCTTTGATGTAGATTTTGGATCATTTAAACATTCTTTATGGAGATGGTGTTTCTCAGCCAACATCTTCTTTATATCATCTGAGTTCTCATCAAACCAGTCATTTTGTTTCTTGATGGCGGGACCCAGGACCTCTGTAGCAGTGTTGTAGATCTGCTCACTTAGGGCTGCACAGTGTCTTTCCACACTTTGGCCGTCTAACGAGAAAGATTTGAGACGGTCTTCTAGGGTGTCAGTAAATGACTGTTTGATTTTTGTCTTCTTTAGTTTGGTGACATCCAGCCTTTTATGAGTTTTCTTCCCCTGAGGGCGCCTGGCTGGTTGGATACGAATTTTAAGTTTAGACATAATGAGGCGATGATCAGTCCAGCATTCAGCACCACACATAGACTTGGTCACCCGGACATCTTGCCTGTCCTTCTTCCTAACAATTACATAGTCAATTAAGTGCCAATGCTTTGAGCGAGGGTGCATCCAGGAGGTCCTGTTGCGGGTAGGAAGTCGAAAAATGGTGTTGGTGACAAGGAGGTCATGTTCTGCGCAAGTCTGGAGGAGAAGTCCATTGCTGTTACAGCGACCCACCCCGTACTTTCCAATAGTGCCATTCCAGGAGATGTTATCTGAGCCTACTCTTGCATTAAAGTCCCCAAGAATTATGAGCTTATCTGCTTTAGGAACTGATATAATGACTGCATGTAGTTCTTCGTAAAACTTATACTTGACGTCATCCTGGTTTGTCATAGTTGGTGCATACGCGCTAATGATGGTGGCATGTTTTCTTCCATAAAGCAGGGGGATCTTGACTGTCATGAGTCGGTCATTTATTCCCTTTGGGGGCTCCGCTAACTTGCCAACAAGTGCTGTTTTGATTGCAAATCCAACCCCTGCTTCTCGTCTTTCTTCAGTTCCTCTTCCGCTCCAATAGAATGTATAACCTGCACCCTTTTCGCAAAGTTGGCCCTCGCCTGCAAGTCGAGTTTCACTCAGTTCTGCTATGTCAATGTTGTATCTGGCCAGTTCTCTCCCAATCAGGGCAGTTCGCCTCTCAGGTCTGTTTGCGTTAAAGTCTTTGTCAAGGAGAGTGCGCACATTCCATGCACCTAGAATGAGTGGGAAAATATGTCCTTTCTTTTTCTTATGTGTCGCCTGCTGAAGTAGGGTACCCACCAACCGCGGTAAGATGGTTAGGTAATGGTGGAGCAGGCAATGTTTAGGGCACTTTTTCTAGCCCCTTCCTCGTGCCATGGAGGTGAGCAGTGCTTTCTTAAAGAGGGCTTCTCGGACACTCAGGGGGCTGCCGAATCCCACTGCTGCTCCGATCAGTGGAAGACGACCATATGGCCTGAGCCGCCTGTGTTTAGGTCTGGGACTACGACTGCCAGCGTACCCACGCTACCGCTTCGCCGCTCGCCCTTCGCCACAGGACTTGTTGTAAGTGGATGGATGAATGGATGAAAGAGTGACTTGCGCAGTGATTTGGATTAAAGTGAGGAAGAGTTGCGCAAATCGTCGACCTCACTCTCTCGCCTGGGTCCATCTGAATCCAGTGGCAAGACAAGTCAAGACGACTGGAGATGAAGTCAGGTGCAGTGGATGACCATGGCTTTCTACGTGCTTCGCCGTGCTCCTTACGCTCCACAGCGCGTTGCTGGTAATCGCCGTCATGCCCGTTGAACCAATAGGTGGTTTCTTCCGCGCAGTCTATCGAATCCAGTCTTCGCATGCATGGGTAGGAAGACCCTAACTCACCGAAGGTTTATAACCAGTCGGCTACCCACACCTAGTTTAGCCGGCCTGTCAGAGCCGTTTCCCGGGGGGTGGCCGCTGTCACATGCTGACAGCTACGAGGAGCCACAGGTGAGAGCTGGATGCCAGGTTTGGACCAAAGGTGGCCGAGCTGCCCTGAAAAGGGCATGACAGCTCCTTCACCAGAGGTACTACCAATACCTGACATCCCAAATCCACCTCATCAATATACAAGCGCAAATGAAGAGTTGGACTGAATATTTTGAGGACCTTCTCATTAGACCAGCTCCACAAAACCCCTCGGACATCCAGCCAGCAGAAGAAGAGCTACAAATTAACGGTGAAAGACCAACGAAGGAAGAAATAAAGAAAGCCATAAAGCTTCTAAGAGATGGAAAAGCGTCTGGACCTGATGGCATCCCAGCAGAGGCCAGCAAAGCAGATATCGACACGGCTACAGAGATGTTATATAAATTACTTGGTAAAGTCTGGGAAACGGAAGAGATACCAGCAGAATGGAAGGAAGGATATCTGGTTAAGTTGCCTAAGAAGGGAAATTTACAAGAGTGCACAATAATGTTACTTTCAGTGCAAGGAAAAGTATTAAACAGGATTATCCTTGAAAGATTAAAAGAGTCCATAGACAAGAAACTGAGAGATGAACAAGCAGGTTTTCGACAAAATAGATCCTGTACAGACCAGATAGCCACTTTGAGAATAATAGTTGAACAAAGTCTGAAATGGAATTCACCACTATACATCGGATTTGTGGACTACGAAAAGGCATTTGACAGTCTTCTTCTTCTTCTCGTTCGCTGTTGTTTAGAAATGTCTACACAAGAAGTGCAGACAGAATCACTTCAGAAATTGATGAGGCATTATGGAGTTCCCCTGAAGATCATTAATTTAATAAAGAAAACATATGAAGACATGACATGCAGAGTGCGTCATGAAGGACATCTTACAGAACCGTTTGGGATAAGAACAGAAGTGCGACAGGGATGCCTCTTGTCTCCATTTCTTTTCTTACTAGCAATAGACTGGGTTACGAGAACATCGACAACACAACAGAAATGGAATCCAGTGGACTCTGACTAAGCAGCTGGATGATCTGGATTTTGCTGATGACTTAGTTCTCCTGTCCCATAACCGTAATCAGATGCAGGACAAATTGAAAACACTCGATGAGAGGTCACAGCAATTGGATCTGAAAATACACAGGGAAAAGACAAAGATAATGAGAATAAATGCAGGTAATGATAACAGGGTTGAACTTGAAGATACACCAATACAAGATGTAGAATCGTACACATATCTTGGTAGCAATATAGACAAAGTTGGAGGGACAGACAGTGATATCAAAATAAGAATACAAAAAGCAAGAGGAGCGTTCATTGCATTGGGAAATATACGGAGATCAAGAGAAATCGGATCGAAAAAACGAAAATAAGAATCTTCAACTCAAATGTGAAGTCAGTCATAATGTATTGCTCTGAGACATGGAGAACAACAAAGACAACTACCAAAAAGCTACAGACTTTCATAAATGGGTGCTTGCATAGAAAAGAGGGATTAAAATGGTATGACAAGGTTACCAACGTGGAAGTGATGACAAGAACTAGACAAGTACCAGTGGAACAAGAGATGAGAAGACGATGGCAATGGATAGGACACACACTGAGGAAACCGTTGATAGCATTACAATGCAGTCCTTGTTCTGGAACCCCCAGAGCAAGAGAAGCAGAGGTAGACTGTCAAAGTCGGATTCTAGTCAAGGGGAGTTTATCAGTAAAATACTTGTAGGTACAGGTAGGATTTTTTGGTTATCTCGCTTGTAAGCTGTCTAGCGGTTAGTTGGGTTTCTTCTTCTTCTTCTTCTTCTTCGTTCGCCCTGAAAAGGACGGTGGTTGCGTTGTGTCTGTTTACAACGTAGCTGTGATATCTGCACCTTTCGGTCGACACATCCGACTTCTGCACGGCATTTTTTAGGACCGAGTTTGCCTTCCCATTGCGATCCGTGCTCGCTCAGCCACCCTGCACTGCTGCAGACTGTTTCCAGGACCACCACGTGGAGGTGAAGCACGGTCTTGACCAGCTCGGGTTCGCTGGTCCTGACGCAGGCAGTCAAGCTATGAGTCGCTGACTGCGGTCTCTATTGCTGCGTCTTCTGGTCCCCAGTTGGGTTTAATAATAACATCGCAAATTTTCTCGAAGATTCGAGATGAGTGGAGTTCACTTTTTTTTTAGGCGGGGAGATTTTTCGTGACATTCGAATGCTGAGATAGCTTAGAGAAGGGACTGACGATTATGGTCAGTGTGTCCCGGTATGGAGAATTGTTTTGGTGAAAGGGATTTTGATATTGCCTAAGATTTTCATAAAGCCGTGGATATAAAGGCTGATATATGTATTCTGCAGAACGTACTTCTGTTAAAGATTTTTTCGGGCCAGGGATTATAGGCCGTTATGTGTTGATATCTCCGATGAGGGAGATTTGTGAGGTCGACAGATTATTATTATAGGGAAGGTGTTTTCTCCCATGAGTTATGTTGAGCCTGACGATATAGATGTCATTTTATTATGATATATGCAGTTCCCTTTACTGTAGGGATAATTTGGGCCAGGAAACTTTATCATTATGAGCTGCCGTATTTATGCAGCTGTTGTGCTTGGATTTTCTATGCTATGCACTTTACCACCTATGGATTTGGTGTTCATGAGATGTATCCTATTTTTGCTGTGTACTGTAACCTGTAACATGTACTTAGTGATGTCCTCGTGACTGTGGAGTATTAAAAACAGTGTAGAACGATTAGGAGTTTCAACCTTTTCCTGACTAATACATGTGCGTTGGTGTGGGTATAATTATTGTTGACTTACGTTAGAACTACATGCATTCGCGTTCACTAATGTCTATACACCCACACATCTGGTCGGCCACCTGTAGTAAGCCCGACGTACACTGATTGCTTATATCAGTATTAACTGTAAGTACCCGGCATTGCCCGGAAGTCTCTTATCCTTCAGAACTGATGTTATCAGTGATGGCCATTTCCTACTCTACCAGTGAACAACCTACAAACACATTATGTATCAGTGGTGTGCCATCATTTTGGGGTGCTACCAACTAATGAAGGATACTGTCATTACAAGTTCATGATGTCAAGCGAAGTCTCACAGTGTTCCCTGTATGAATAGTATATATACAAGTGTTTTGCAAGTTAACATCGCATATTATTTTCAAGAATCTTGAGAAGTAAGGAGTATACAACTACAAGTTTCAAGTCAAGAGTTCCAGTGTTCCTGTATTTCTTCTTGTGGGCCGTTACCTAGGAGTTCCGGTGTCGATCGCCAGTGGATAGTTACAGACTGTGTTAGCTGTGTACATTTTTGCAGTTGTTACAGTGGCCAGGATTTCTTCCAGTTGAAGATAAGTGGCTGTTTGTTTTTGTAAACTGTATGTGCCACTGTATAGTTGATTAAGCCTTCCTCAGTAAATACACTATTAAATCTTCGTTTATTTGTTACATTTCATATTTCAGCGGGCAGGTTCGGTGGAGACTTTTGTAGGATATCCCACTTCACTGAGGGCCTACGAAAGTGTTCTATAGGAACTGTGTGTCTAAGTGCGTTCGTAAAAGATCCCATGACATAATTCTGGGCATACTCTGTTTACGCCGTATTCGGTCATCTTTATTATTGTTTAGGTATGACGAAATGGCTTAGTGTTGTTTTCGTTATATTTTCCTCTGTTCTTTAGTTCTTGATTAATTTGTTTGTGAGTGTCGTCCTCACCTTTCTATCTTTGAGTTATATTCGCTTATACACTGTTTTGTCACTTCTATTGTATTCTATTCGCAGCTATCATTGCAAGCTTTGCAATATTTTTCACTTTATTTCTATTTTTTGCTTTAGTTGATTCCTGCAAACATTGTCATTTGTTCTTTATATCTTGTCTTTGTCTTTCTTGTTTGTATTATCCATTTTATCATACATTGTCAATATTATAATGCACAATAGATATATAGGTAATTAATTAAATTATTAATAGTTAATGTAATTATACAGGTTCTAGATTAAGGACTTGTCACCCACTGAGTTGGGATAAAGTGAGTTTCTCAAATAAAGTATTTACACAGGGTATTTATCTCATATAATCCAGCATAATGTCTACTTTGGATTATTTTATTGAACAAGGGAGATCCCTTGGAATGACTACTGAGGAAGTAAAAGATTTCGCACTTGTTGAATATGCCAAGGCGCAAAAGGCTGAAGCAAAGAAACAGAAAATGGAAGAGAAGAGAATTCAAATGCAAATGGAAGCTGAAGAGAGAAAATTCCAAATGGAAATGGAAAAACAAAAATTAGAATCTGAAGAGAGAAAAATTCAACAGCAAAGAGAGGCTGAAAATAAAAAAAGTGCAAATAGAGGCTGAAAAACAGAAAATAGAAATGGAAAAACAAAAATTAGAAGCTGAAAAGAGAAAACAGAAATTAGAAGCTGAAGAAAGAAATTGCAGATGCAAATGAAGACTGAAGAAAATATGAGACTGCATGAGGAAAAGATGTCGTCTATAGAGCTGGAGAGAATAAAGGCAGTGAATATTGGTAACACACAAAATGAGACAAACAATCAAGATTCTTCTAAGAAGGCAAATACTAAACCTTATGATATTAAATTGCCTGTTTTCAACTCTGCCAGTGACGATATTTCATTCTATCTAAATAGATTTGAACTTTCATCCGAATCTCATAAGATAGACAAATCGCAATATTGTGAACAACTTATTAAGCTATTTAAGGGTGAAGCTTTCAATACTGTAAGTATGTTGGAAGGTCCTGACAAGAATAACTATGATGTTGTCAGAACGGCCTTATTAAAAAAATACCAACTGGATGAAGAAGGTTATCGTCTGCGCTTTAAGACTGTTGCCAGAGACAGGGAAAGATTTTTCAGACTTTATATCAAATATTCGCCTTACGTTGGGTTGAACTTTCGAAAACTGAACACATATATAAAGCCCTTATGGACTTATTGCTGCGCGACAAAGTCATGTCGTCAGTTAGGAAGTCTTTTCTTTCCTTTCTACACGAGCGAAAGCCTCCAAACATGAAAGATATGGAACAATACTGTTGCCAACATGTCACGGCTCATCCAAATGCAACAGTTAGCAATTCTGAAGTCGAAGAAGGTTTACCCGTGGGTTCAGCAATACCATATGGTCCTAATTTACGACGTAGATCTCAAAGTGCTGAACGCAATTTTGGGAGGAGAGATAATCGAAATTTTAGACAGAACCAATGGGGGCCATCACGTAGTGATTCTCCTTCTTCATGAAATTGGAGACAATTTAATGGTCCTCAAAATTTTGGTCCCAATAATATGGAAATTTTGGAAGAGGTAACTTCAATAGAGGTTATCAACCTTATAATAATTTTTCTTGGAGACAACAAAGCCCATCTAATAGAAATTTTGATCAAAGGGGAAATGACAATCGCAACTATGCAAACTGGGGTTCAAATCAGAACAATAGTTTTAATAGAGCAAATAACAATGCTTCCAACAGAGATAATAGCTGCAATAGATTGCAACACGACAATAATTGATCGTATCGCCATGCTAACTCTGCTCAACAAGAGTCCCGAGGAGTTAATAATCAAGGTAACAATAATAATAGTGTCTCTAATGCTACTGCTTATTCTGCTTTCGATTTCGAAAGAGCATCTCAGTGCCCAAAGTGCACAACTTTGTTCCAACCTACAGCTATAACTACCTTGAGTTGCGGTCATCCTCTACCTGCTCTTCCTGCCTTAGCGGCGCGTGACAGAAAAGGGTCTCTTACTCTACATAAGGGGTTTGTGAATAATAATCCCGTTTCAGATCTATTTGATTCTGGATGCACAACTGTTGGAATTAGACAGTCTCTAGTTCATCCATCTGGCGCCACAGGTAATGTGGTGAAATGTGTGACATTTGGTGGGACACTTGAAAAATTTCCGACTGCTATCATCCACATAGCCACTCCCTTTTTCACGGGACATGTCCACGCATGTACGCTCCCGAATCCTATTGCGGATCTTATCGTCGGACATATACACGGAATTAAGGAGTGTACTTCGCAACAGATTGCTATCTGGGAAGAGCAAAACACTCATGCTGCTTATGCAGTCACTACAAGAGCACAAGCTCAAAATCTTTTACAGACTCCATCTGCCGAAATTAATGAAGTACATAACCAGGATGATCACTCCGTGATTTCCCGAGAGTCTTTTATCAGACTTCAACAAAATGACACTTTATTGAAAAAAAAATTTCTCCTAGTTAAAGATGATAATTCAAACTATGACACAAATCTTAAATCTTGGTTCTTAATCAAAAATGGAGTACTAGTTCGCATGGTACGAGATTCTATTCCGTCCATACGTTCGCAAATTCTGGTACCTACTGACATGAGAGTTCGGATTTTGCAACATGCCCATGATTCTCAGTGTGCAGGACATATGGGATTTTCCCATACTAAATCTAGGGTTCTTTCTTCCTTCTTTTGGCCGGGAGTAAATAGAGATATAACTATTTATTGTCGCTCCTGCAGAATATGTCAGGAGGTTAAGTCACGAGGTCCATGCCATGCAGCACCCATCCAAGCTGCGGATATTCCTATTCGTCCTTTTCAAAAATGGCAATCGACATTATTGGTCCTTTTAAAATCAAATCTGCCAGGGGACACCAATTTATCCTTACATGCAGTGACATGTGTACACGTTGGCCAGAGGCTATACCTCTCAAGAGCATTTCTACTGCTGATGTTGCAGATGCTCTTTGGCTAATATTCTCACGCCTAGGATTTCCCAAAGAAATCTTATCAGATCATGGCACACATTTAGTATCAGACACTATGTCTCAGGTCATAACCACACTCCGTAGTGAAAGGTCTCTAAGCAGTATTTATCACCCAATGTCAAACGGGTTAGTTGAGCGTCTGAATAGAACGCTCAAGAATTTATTGGGAAAGATAACTGAGGACCATCCTCGGGATTGGGACAGCGTTTTGCCCACTGCCCTTTTCGCGTATAGAGAGGTCCCTAATGAGCATACGGGGTTTTCTCCATTTGAGCTCGTATTTGGTGCGCAACTGCGCGGTCCCATGTCGTTGCTTCACGACCTTATAACTGCTGATTATATCAGCGATGACACTCAATCTACCTACGAATATGTCATTGCTCTGAGGCAGAAAATTATCGAAGCATGTAGGTTAGCTACCTCTGCATCTGAATCTGCTAAGGAGAAGGCGAGGCACTTCGCAAATAGATATAGGTGTCTACGACAACTTTGTCCTGGTGACAAGGCACTTGTATTACTCATTTGTAGGGACAATAGACTTCTTATTTCATGGAAAAGACCTTATACCATTATCTCTAGAAGTTCTTATGTCGACTATGTCGTCGATGTGGACGGAAAGCATAAAACCTTTAATATTAATATGCTGACAGAATTTCATGTATGACCAGACTACCTACAGCCTATTTTTTAGGCGACGGACGATCCGCTGGTCCCGCATGGTCCTTACACATCTCTGTCAGTTATTCAGGAGGAAGAGGCTACTTTCTCAGACGTGAATCTTCCTCTCCCTGTGATCCCACTTCATTCAACAGAATCATCTTCTTCTTCTTCGATCCTTAACCACCGACCGTCAAAGCAGTCAGTGGCCATCACGCCTAGTGGCGTCTTGTAGGGCAACAACAAATTGATTCCACTTTGCACGGTCGGTGGCCATCCTTCGTACAGTGCCCCAACTCTGGTTCATTCTTTGCATCTCAGCCTCCACAGTCCTCCGCCAAGTTGTCTTTGGTCGGCCTCTCTTTCGCTTTCCTTCAGGGGTCCAAAGCATAGCTGTTCTTGTGATGGCATCGGGGTCTCTTCTGAGGACATGACCAACCCAGCTCCAGCGTCTGCCAGCTATGATGGTGTGCATGTCCTCTTGCTTGCTACGAGTAAGCAGATCTTGGTTGGTGATGGTATTCGGCCAAAAGATTCTGTGAATTTTTCTTAGGCATGTTGTGTGAAAAGAGGACAATTTTGACATTTCCTTCTCTGTGACTCTCCAGCATTCCGCACCATAGAGAAGCACAGAAAGCACGCAACTCTGGTATAATCTTAATTTTGTGCTTGTGCTGTATTGGGAGGACTTCCAGATGTTATTTAGGCTAAAGAAGGCTGTTCTTGCCTTATTCATTCTGATGTTGATGTCTTTGCCTGCCCCACCGTCTGGTGTTACTATGCTTCCTAGGTATGTGAAGGTATCTGTCTGTACCAGTTGCTGATTCCTTACTGATATGGGCTCAGGGTTGCTCACATTGAGCGTCATGACCTCAGACTTCTTTAAATTGATGTTCAAGCCCACCTGCTGGCTAAATTTATTAAGTCTATCAGTTTTTTCCTGGATGTGTTGATGTGAATGTGCCAGCAGTGCAATGTCATCTGCATATTCCAGATCTTCCAATGTAGAAAATGTAGTCCATCTTATTCCTCTTGGACTGCCCTCTGTTGTCTGGCGCATCACCCAGTCTATGACTGTTAAAAATAGAGTGGTTGATAAGGGGCATCCCTGTCGTACTCCTGTCTTCACCTCGAAGGTTAGGTTGCTCTGCCCAACACTACACGTAAAGTTGGCATAGAGGCTTTTTATGATTGACACTATGCAGCTTGGAATTCCATAAGCCCTCAGTATTTTCCATAAACTGTCCCTATGTATGCTGTCAAAAGCCTTTTCAAAATCAACAAAATTTATGTAAAGCTGTCTTTGCCATTCTGAGCACTGCTCTATAATGTTCCTGAGAGTGAATATATGGTCTACACATCTTCTGTTCTTTCTAAATCCTGCTTGTTCTTTCCTCAGTTTGTAGTCTACTGCCTTTGAAATTCTCTGTATAATTATCCTGCCTAGTATTTTGCTGGGAACTGAGAGAAGAGTGATTCCTCTCCAATTATTGCAGTCTGAAAGATCTCCCTTCTTGGGCAATTTGACAATTATTCCTTTGTTCCACTCTGATGGTGTTGTCCCCGTTTCCCACACTTGTGCAAATAGTGGTTCTAATAGTTCTGCTGCTAGCTCAGGGTCTGTCTTAAATAGCTCTGCATTTAAGTTATCATGGCCCGGAGCTTTACCGTTCTTTAACCCTTTGATTGCTGTGATGATTTCTTCTTTTCGTGGAATGTCTGTATTTACATCTAGATCGTTTTCAGCCTCAGGAACATTCAATTGTGTCTCTGGTATTTCCTTGTTCAGAGTTTCTCTGAAGTGCTCTGCCCATCTTGTTTCCTGTCCCTCTGCTGTCTTGATGAGATTTCCTTGCTTATCTCTTACTAATGTAATATTGTTTGCACCTTGTTTTCCGCTGATGAATTTAGTTATTTTGTATACTGTGCTTTGTTCATTTCTCAGTGCTGCCTCTTCTGCCTGTTTTGCAAGATCGTCTAGGAAATTCCTTTTGTTGGCTCGGGTTTGGCGTTTAACTTCCCTGTCCAGTTGACTGTACTGTTCGCTATATAGTTGCTTTAACCTGGGGGACTTCGCTTCTGTTTTCTTTCTTTTCATTTCCTTTCTCATCTTTATGGTGTTTAGTGTTTCTGGTGTTATCCAGTCTTGCTTCTTCCTTTCCTGGAATCCTAAGCATGATTTGCTACTTTCCTTATATATTGTTGAAATGGTGTTGAAATTCTGGTCTATATCATCAGTCAATGTCTTTTCCTGGCTTTTGGCAAATTGATATCGTTTCTTAATGTCGGCCGCAAAAGCTTTTCTGGTAAGGGGGTCCTTCAATTTGCTGATGTCAAACCTTTTCTGTGTAGTTACAGTTGGTCCAGCCCTTCTTAGTTTCACTTTCAGTTTTGCTACTACTAAATGGTGATCGCTTCCCACATCTGCACCTCTTCTTACCTTCACATCTTGTAATGCATGTCTCCATCTACCGTTAACCATGATGTGGTCTATCTGGTTTCTGTCCCGACCATTTGGTGATTCCCATGTTAACTTGTGAATTTCCTTATGTGGGAAGTGTTCCTCCAATGACCAGGTTGTTAATGCTACAGAAACTTATTAGCTTATCCCCATTTTCGTTTGCTATTCCGCTGCCGCATTTCCCCATTGTTCTTTCATTATATGTATTGTGTGTACCAACTTTCGCATTGAGGTCTCCCATTACTATAACAAGATCATATCTAGGTGTGTCCTCCATTTCTTTCTGCAGTTGTTGATAGAATTCATCCTTGACCTCCTCATCGCTATCATTCGTTGGTGCGTAGCATTGTATTATTGTAGTGTTGGTGAATCTCCCTCTCAATCTCAATCGTATCAGTCTGTTGTTGATGGGTTTCCATTCCAGTAATGTCCTTTCTATCCCTTTCTGTAGAATAATGGCTACGCCTTCACTGTGCTGTCCATCCTCTCTTCCAGAGTAAAGTACTGTTTCTCCTGTTGCTGTTTTAACTTTTCCTGCCCCTGTCCATCTGCTCTCGCTTATCCCCAGGATGTGTAACCTATAGTTTCTCATTTCTTCCGTGACCTGTCTTAGTTTACCTGTCTCGTACATTGTCCTGACATTCCAAAATCCTATTCTTGTATCCTGTTTTGCGGTCAGGACATCCGTTTTCATGTCAGTGGCTTCCTTTCGGCTTTCACCACTGACAGTCATACGAGCCACAGACTCCGAATGTCCATCCCGCAGCAAAGTTTGTTCATTTGATGTTGTTTCCGTAACTTCATTATTTTTTTTTTATAGACAGGGGTGTCAGCCCTATGCTAAAACCACCAACCTGGAGGACCAGGGTACCAGCTTTTGTCTGACCCCTACCCACACAGACCAGTCCAGCTTGGTTGAACCTACCAGGAGTAAAACTCCCACTGGCATAGCTCTGGGGATTGTCAGGGTACGCAAGCTGCCATACCGCTACAAGGTATAGGTACCATTGATGGCAGCAACAGAATCATGGGAAAATGTAACTGTTTCTTCAGAGTTTTCTACTGAGAAACAGCGACAAGTCTCCTCTCTGTTACAAACTTTTCAGGACGTCCTTACTGACATTCCTGGACAAACATCGATTATTACACATGACATAATACTCACTGATTATAACCCTATCAGAGTTCGACCTTACCGATTCCCATTACATTTTCAAACACAGGTCGAGAAAGAATTGTATGAAATGATTCAGTTGAAAATAATTGAACCATGTACATTTGGCATACTCTTCGTCTATGGTTATTGTCCAGAAGAAAGACAATAACATACGTCTTTGCATCGACTATCGTAAACTGTCCTCCTATCGACCAACCCAGAAGGACTTGAACAATTACTTCTGTCCACCAAAAAACACAGCGAGGCCCAGAATCTATACCTAAACACCAAGAAGACCAAAGTATTGACAACAGACAAAGTAAAGACCAAACCAGAAATTGAAATTGATAACGAAGAACTGGAAAGTGTCAATGAATTCGAATACTTAGGATCAATCATTAACAGCTCTGGCGACTGTGCAGTAGAAATTAAAAGAAGACTTGCAATTGCTTCACATAAACTAATACAGATGAAAAACCTATGGCAAGGCACAAGCAAAGAAACAAAGTTACAACTGATCAGAGCATGTATATTCCCAGTAGCAACATACGGCTGCGAGACTTGGACACTCAATAAAACAGTTGCAAAAAAGATTACATCATTCGAAATGAAATGCTACAGAAGGATGTTGAGAATACCCTGGACAGAAAAAAAGACCAACAGAGAAATACTGCACTCACTAAACGTACAGGAACATTGGCTCCTAAGTACCATCGCAATAAGGAAGCTGAAATTTTTCGGTCATATAAAAAGACATAATAGTCTGGAAAAAACAGTGATGGAAGGCATGGTCCCTGGAAAAAGGGGAAGGGGTCGACCTAGACGACGGTGGACCCAGGACATCACAGAGAGTCTGAACTTGTCTTTGGCTGATGCAGGCCGATTTGCCCAGAATCGTGATGCGTTCAGAGCAGCTGTAATGGAGACAACGTTCTGGAAAGAATACGTCACATGATGATGATCGTAAACTAAACCAGGTGACGAAATTCGATGCAGAACCAATGCCTTTGTTGGAAGATCTACTATTTAAACTTTCTCATTCCTGGTTCTTTACTAAACTCGACTTGTCCAAGGGATATTGGCAAGTTCCTCTTACTGAACGCGCCAAACCTCTTACTGCTTTCTCAACACCTAGGGGTTTGTTCCAATGGAACTTCATGCCTTTTGGCCTCATGAATGCCCCAGCTACTTTTGTACATCGTCCAGATGTTATTGCGTACTTGGACGATATTTGCCTTTTTAGTGATTCTTGGGAAGATCCCTTTCAAGGTCTTTCTGAACTTCTGTCTACTCTACGTTCTCATAATTTGATGGCCTAAACGTCTAAAGCTTATGTTGGGTTCAGCGACATTTCTTTTTTGGTTCACAGGGTTGGACATGGTCTCTTGTGGACGGAGGACCACAATACTTCTAAAATTCTTAACATCACTACTCCTAAGACGAAGAAGCAAGTCCGTAGTCTCTTAGGTTTAATCCAATTCTATGTAAGATTTATTCCAAATCTATCATCAGTCACGGCACCTCTCTCAACCCTATTGAAGAAGGGGTCACCTAATATGGTACGCTGGTCTCCAGAATGCCAATCCTCATTAGACAAAATTAAGACATTATTTTCTTCTCATCCTATCTTAAGACTACCATCTGTGAATAAGACTTTTATTCTTCGCAGTGACGCCTCATCCACAGGGATCGGGGCCACATTGATGCAAGAGTATTCTGAAACTTTGCATCCAGTGATGTATGTCTCTAGGAAGCTGACTGCAGCAGAACGGAATTACTCTGTACTAGACCGAGAATTATTAGCTATGGTCTGGGCGATTCTTAAGCTTCAGAGATTCCTTCTTGGCACGCATTTCATAGTAGAAACCGACCAAAAAACCCTCACAGCTATACAGAGTAAGGACTTGAAGAGCTCAAGATCCACTCGTTACGCTATTGCTCTACAGCCTTTTCACTTTTTGGTTTGAGCTATTCGAGGTTCGGATAATGTGATGGCAGACATACTGTCTTGATGCCCACATGATTCTACTTGACTCTCATTTTCTAGATTTCTATTAAATTTCGGGGTTATTTATATACCCACGACTTTATATACATTAACATACTCCGGTAGAACACTTTATGACCCTGTTTTATTCTTGTTTGGGAATCAGTTGGTACTTTCTCTGTTACCGTGTCTAGTGTAACGGAGGAAGGTTTTATTATCTCCATACAGGGGCCGGATGTTTACACAGCCACAGTTGGTAGGTTTACTGTAGAATTAGCTGTTGTATATCATAAAATCTTACCTTTTCCAAACAGAGATTTCCATTTGTTTTTTTTTTCCACAGTGTATGCTTTGCCATGAGAGTCTCAGCTACTTTATTATATGTTTGAGATGTATACCGTTGGAATTTTTGCAAGAATTGCCATTCCTGTGGAACCAGTTTGTCGCCTCTGTAGATGTTTTTGGGCTTCTGACTGACAGGATGCTCCTGGATTATTAGAATTTGTCATTATATAGAACTTATTTGATATAGTAGATAATATTATATGTATATTACTATAATATAGCATATTAGATAGTATTATTTTAGGATATGATGTAACTTCTTTATGATAATATGTTGGTTCATCGTTATGCACCATTGCATTACTATATTGTTCGTATACTTCTGAGTTTTCAAATGATAAACGTATTACTATGGTAATGATTATACTATTTTGACTTGATTAATCATTGTGATTCATTTCAATATTGTAATTTTTGAGAAATATGAAGACATGAGAGAATGTATGTTTTCTGGCATTGTAATATTTTTTCTTTGCCCGGCACGTGATTGTGCGCTAGAGGTAACTGTATACGATATTGGTATTTTGAGAAGATATGTTTTTTGAGGTTGTGATGTATTTTTTTTCTCACCCGACGCTTGATTGTGCGTCAGCAATAGCTATGTATAATGGGGTTGTATATTTTGATGTCCATTATCAGCTCATTATTTGTTGTCATGCACATTAGGCTATTTTCTTTTTCATGATAGCTAATTATTTGTTCTTTGATGTAGATTATCATTGTTTTTTGTAATGTATGCTATTATACTATAATGGTATTCATTGATATAATGCATTGTTTAAGCTCATTGTTTACCTGTCCATACTTTACTTATGTTGTACTTTTTGTACTTTACACTAACTCCTATCCCTCTTTCTTCATTTTTGTTTATATGATGTAACATTGTTGATACTTAGGTGTAGACATTTGTATGCTAACGACCTCTGGTATTTTTTGATTGAAGTAATTTTTTTTCCCAAAAAAATGATGATATCATTGTTTTTCCCTGGGGGGCAGTATAGATTGTTAAGGTCGGATTCTAGTCAAGGGGAGTTTATCAGTAAAATTCTTGTAGATACAGGTTAGATTTTTTGGTTATCTCGCTTGTAAGCTGTCTAGCGGTTAGTTGGGTTTAATAATAACATCATGAATTTTCTAGAAGATTCGAGATGAGTGGAGTTCACTTTTTTTTTAGGCGGGGAGATTTTTCGTGACATTCGAATGCTGAGATAGCTTAGAGAAGGGACTGACGATTATGGTCAGTGTGTCCCGGTATTGAGAATGGTTTTGGTGAAAGGGATTTTGATATTGCCTAAGATTTTTATAAAGCCGTGGATATAAAGGCTGATATATGTATTCTGCAGAACATACGTCTGTTAAAGATTTTTTCGGGCCAGGGATTATAGGCCGTTATGTGTTGATATCTCCGATGAGGGAGATTTGTGAGGTCGACAGATTATTATTATAGGGAAGGTGTTTTCTCCCATGAGTTATGTTGAGCCTGATGATATAGATGTCATTGTATTATGATATATGCAGTTCCCTTTATAGCAGG
Organism: Oreohelix idahoensis; assembly: GCA_024509875.1. Classification (NCBI taxonomy): domain Eukaryota; kingdom Metazoa; phylum Mollusca; class Gastropoda; order Stylommatophora; family Oreohelicidae; genus Oreohelix; species Oreohelix idahoensis. Next base: position 64,779 of record JAMPIV010003719.1, on the reverse strand, counting down.
GATAATTTGGGCCAGGAAACTTTATCATTATGAGCTGCCGTATTTATGCAGCTGTTGTGCTTGGATTTTCTATGCTATGCACTTTACCACCTATGGATTTGGTGTTCATGAGATGTATCCTATTTTTGCTGTGTACTGTAACCTGTAACATGTACTTAGTGATGTCCTCGTGACTGTGGAGTATTAAAAACAGAGTAGAACGATTAGGAGTTTCAACCTTTTTCTGACTAATACATGTGCGTTGGTGTGGGTGTGATTATTGTTGACTTACGTTAGAACTACATGCATTCACATTCACTGATGTCTATACACCCTCACACCTGGTCGGCCACCTGTATGCCCGATGTACACTGATTGCTTATATCAGTATTAACTGTAAGTACCCGGCGTTGCCCGGAAGTCTCTTATCCTTCAGAACTGACGTTATCAGTAATGGCCAGTTCCTACTCTACCAGTGAATCACCTACAAACACACTATGTATCATAGACCAAGAAGCACATAGAGAAGAGAACTGGAAACAGAGGTGAAAATGATGAGGAAAACATGGAAAGAACTTGAGCGGATGGCAGAGGACAGGAAGACTTGGCATGTGTTTGTTGAAGGCCTATGCTCCGTGGGGAGCTAAAGGGTATTGATTGATTGAATGGTCGTCTCAAAGAAAAGGGCTTCCCCAGAATGCACAATCAAAAGTAAATGGAACCGTTTTAAAACAAGTCAATAAAATTCAAATACCCGGGAATATTAATAATAATGGATGGAAGATGCATCTCAGAAGTGAAGAGCAGAATAGCTCAGGCAAAAGTAGCATTCTATAAAATGAAGAGTATTTTATGCAACAATTCTTTGTCATTGGGAGTAAGAAAGAGAGTTCTTAATTGTTATATAGAACAAATCTCGACAATTTGGAAGTGAGTTATGGACAATTAGTAAACAAATAGGGAAGACACTAGAGGCAACAGAGATGTGGTTTTACAGAAGAATGTGAAAAATACCATGGACAGCCAAAAAGAGTAATGTGGACGTCCTGAAAGAGGCCAATGCACAAAGGACATTTATTTTACAAGCTAGAAAGAAGCAGTCCACTTTTTTGGGGGCATGTTATGAGAAGAGGAAAGCTAGGATGTATCGTAACAACAGGTAAGATTGAAGGAAAAAGAGATAGGGGAAGACAAGGAGAAAAAATACTGGACATTTTGACATCATGACATGGAAAGAAGTCAACAGCAGAATTGAGAAATTGTACTGGAGACAGGAAGTTGTGGAGAGACATGATCTCCTATGCCACTAGGCTTATCAGGAAGTCATTGAAACTGATTAAATTAAACGATTTTTCAAGCCAAAGTCAGCTGATAATTCACACCAAATTAGATGGTGTTGGGTTCACCAGGTAAAAAGATTTATTGCCTTCAGATCAAGAGAAAGGGCATGCAACTAAAGTAGTGACTTTATAGAAGGCACAAATAGCTGTTAGTAAATGCTGCACCACAAACATCACACTTGTAAGGCTTCTCTCCTGCATACTTGTATTATTTTATGTATATTTAGGCTATGTCTTACAGTAAATGCTGCACCACAAACATTACACTTGAAAGGCTTCTCTCCTGCATACTTGTATTATTTTATGTATATTTAGGCTATGTCTTACAGTCTTACACCACAAACATCACACTTGTAAGTAGGTACCACAAACTGATTTTTCATATTTGTTAAATTGACAATTCAATAAGATATTTAGAAAGTACATTTAAAAAAAACAAAATTAAAAAACAAACATCATCAAAATCGGTCTTAAAATAAAATAGTTATGAATTTTTATTTTATTTTTCGACTTAGAAATTTTATCGCTCCCTCTGAAAGTGAAAATGGGTCATCTTTGACATCACCAAAGGATCACAAATAACATGTATAAGCACATATAAGGTAAGTTTGTGTTAAAAACTGCTTGTAATTGTAAGAAATTAAGAAATGGAGGACATAAAAAGCCAAGATACTCTTTTCAAATTTAGAGACAATCAGGTTAGTCATGTGTATTTGGTTACAAAATCAGCTCGACACACAATTTTAAAGTGTCAATGCTGAAAATCTATGCACTGTAGACACTCTGTTACCACTATGTTGAGGGTTAAATATAGTGGTACATATTATGTTCAATTACTGTTGATAGTGGTGGAATGTTTCTGGTGGATGGTGTGGTACAACAAGGACAGAGTCAGTAAGGTTGGGCTTACGAGTGGCCGACTGATATGTGAGTAAGTTACTGTCAACAAACACGAATGTACAAAGGTTCTGGCATACCAACACAGGCTGTAACCACACACCACAGTAAACGTAATAGTCCAGAAACGTTGCAACGAATGGTAACGTTTAAATAGTTTATTACGCCAGTCACGTAAACATCATGGTAACATAGGACGACACTTCATAGCAAATCATGGTGGATCAGATAAGTAAATTCATTTCGTAAACATCCAGCAAAAATAGTCATCCAAACAAAAGACGTGCATCGCAGTCTCAATAGGCTGTAGAATGCAGTAACTCATAGCATAAATCCCTTTAAAGCAATATCCAAAGATTCGGCTACAGGTACACAACTCAAAAGTACAAAGGCTGCAGAACACAGCAGCTCATGTTTCATTAAGGTTTACATCAATATCTTTATAAGTGATGATGATCACTGGTCGCTTACACAGCGGCATATAATGGCTTCTAGTAACAAGGGAAAAAAATCCATCAGAATAAACATGAATCAAAATCACGGCCGGTGCAATCCATGGCCTCTATAATAAATCCATCAGACTTCTTGCAAAATATATAATGCCGGCATACTCCCTGGCATCTGGGTAATATCTCTTAGAAAATAATCCATAAACTCCTGGGAGAAAGAACATTCCCGACAATAATCTCTTTATCTTTACTTCAAAACATTATCTTCTTTAATTATCAAATTCCCTTCATAGAAAAACACAAATACGCCAGGACACACTAGCGAGAAGGCACGACCTTCTCCAAGCTCTGCCCGCACAACACTCCCCGCAATCTCAGTTGCTTAAAACAGTTCAGTCTATATGAATTCATTCAAGCGCTAACACGCAGGTTGAGATGTGAGCTGGACTCATCCGCTTCCCCCCCCCCCAAACCCAAACTACTCATAGAACCTTCGACCAGATTCCTTACCATATTTTTTTTAAAACAAGCTAATAGCTAGTCAGTAGCGCTGCGTTCAAAAAAATCACCGAGCATTCATCTCATCACAAAAAGTGTGCTTACAGGGGCTGTATACAAAAAAAACCAACCCGTATATACAAATCTTTTAACAGTTAACTCCCCTTAATAAAACAAAACTTAACAGACTACACCGACCCTGGGGGGGGGGGGGGGGGGGGAACCAAAAAAATGATAACTTGTTTTTTTTTGAAAAAGTGCATGGAACCAAAAAGAATATAGGTCGATGCAATCCAAATATCTACCCACAAGGATTACAACTATGTTAAGTCATGTCAACAAAAATGAACAAAAGAGGGATAGAAGTAAGTGTAAAGTAAGACACAAAGTGTAGAAAAATAATGAGATAAGCATATGGAGATAAACAAATTCACAGAAATATGAAGTATGTAAAGTATAGACTAAGTATGAAATACTAAGTGAAAAGTGAGAAACACAAAATGAAGTACCAGAGGAATGAGCAGCAATGAAAGAAAGCAATCAATTATATATCATGGTAAACAATAAGTTAAATAATGCATATCTATAGCAAAGAACAAATAACTAGTTACCATTTAAAAATAGCATAATACGCATGATAACCAAGTTAATAAACTTCACAATCTCAGAAAAAAACACCTTTTCAATGTACTAAAATCGCTATACACCATTGCCCCTAGCGCACAATCAAGCGCTGGGCCAAGAAAAATACATTACAACATCAGAAAAAACACCCCTTTAATGGACGACTATCATCACCATACATAGTTATCCCTAGCGCACAATCAAGCGCTGGGCACAGAAAAAAATATCTTTTTTCTTGTCTTCATATTCTTTAAAAAAAATACAATACCGAAATGTATCGCAATGACAAGTTAAGCGATAAATGGAATCATCATTACAATATCATACGATCAACATTTATCAAAACACAGTAGCATAAGAACAATATGGTAATGACATGATACATTATCAGAACAGAGTCATATAAAATAACATGGTTATGACATGGTGCATGAAAATGAACCAACATACTATCTTAAAGAATTTATATCATGTCCTAATACAATACTATCTAATATACTATACTATACTACAATACTATGTACTGTCTATACAAAGAAATATAGTGGTGTCAAACTGCCGGCAGGCTTCACTTGGAACAGGAAATCTTTTGCATGGCCACTTAAACAAGGTGTTGAAAAGTAACTGCTTAATCAAGCAATATAGCAACTCTGACTCTCATGGAAAAGCCGTTGCTGTGAAAAAACACAAATGAAAATCTATGTTTGGTAAAGGTAAGATTTTATGACAGGTAACAGTCAATTTAAATCCTAACTTACCAAATGTGGCCGTGTAAACTTCCGACCCCTGTACAATGTTAATCAAACCTTCCTCCATTACACAAGCGAGGGTAACAGAGAAAGTAGCACAAACAAACTTAGAATCATGAATTTCACAGGGTCATAAAAGTGTTTTAGCGGTGTGTGCTAATGTACAATAGAGTTGTGGGTATATAAGTAACCCCAAAATCTAAAAAGGAATCAAGAAAATGACAGTCAATCAGAATCATGTGTTCATCGAGACAGTATGTCTGCCATCACATTATTCGAACCTCGAATAGCGTGTATTGTAAAGTGAAAAGGTTGTAGCGAAATAGCATACCGCGTGGACCTTGAACTCTTCAAGTCTTTATTCTGTATTGCTGTGAGAGCTTTTTGGTCAGTTTCTACTATGAAATGCGCACCCAGAAGGAACCTCTGCAGCTTCAGAATCGACCAGACCATAGCTAATAATTCTTGGTCTAGGACAGAGTAGTTCCGTTCTGCCGCATTCAACTTTCTAGAGACATACATCACAGGATGCAAAGTTTAAGAATACTCTTGCATCAATGCAGCCCTGATTCCTATCGATGAGGCATCACTGTGAAGAATAAAAGGCCTATCTGCCTTGGGTAGGCGTAAAATAGGAGTAGAAGAAAACAATAGCTTAATTTTCTCCAAAGAGGTTTGGCATTCTGGGGACCAGTGTACTAGGTTAGGCGACCCCTTTTTCAAAAGAGTAGACAGAGGTGCACTGATAGACGATTGGTGCGGGATAAATCTAACATAAAATTGAATTAGACTCAAAAGACTATGCACCTGTTTTTTTGTCTTAGGAGTAGTGATATTGAGGATTTTTGAAGTGTTATGGTCCTCCGTCTGTAAGAGACCATGACCAACCTGGTGGCCCAAAAAAGAAATGTCAATAAACCCAATATGGGCTTTAGGCGGTTTAGCCATCAAATTATGAGAGTGTAGTGTAAAGAAAAGTTCAGAAAGACCCCTAAAGTGATCTTCCCAAGAATAACTAAAAAGGCAAATATCATCCAAGTATGCAAAAACATCAGGACGATGAGAAAGGATTCGACACATCATGCGTACAAAAGTAGCTGGGGCATTGACGAGGCTGAAAGGCATGAAGTTCCATTGGAACAAACCCCGAGGGGTAGAAAAGGCAGTAAGGGGTTTGGCGCGTTCAGTAAGAGGAACTTTCCAATATCCCTTGGACAAGTTGAGTTTAGTAAAGAAGAGTGAATGAGAAAGCTTGATGAGCAGATCTTCCAACAAAGGCATTGGTTCTGCATCAAATTTAGTCACTTGGTTTAATTTGCGATAGTCGACACAAAGACATATGTTATTGTCTTTCTTCCAGACAATAACCATAGAAGAGGAGTATGCTGAAGTAGATGGTTCAATTATATTTAACTGTAGCATGTCATCTAATTCTTTTTCAACTCGTGTTTGAAAATGTAATGGAATTGGGTAAGGTCGGACTCTAATAGGGTTATCATCAGTGAGTATTATGTCATGTATAATGACTGATGTTTGACCAGGAATGTCAGTAAGGACGTCCTGAAAAGTTTGCAATAGAGAAGAGACTTGCTGTTGTCTTTCTGTAGATAACTGCAAAGAAACAGTTACATTTTCCCATGATTCTGTTGACTGAAGTGGGACAACAGGAAGAGGAAGATTTACATCGGAGAAAGTAGCCTCTTCCTCCTGAATAACAGACAATGATGCATAGCGGTTATGACGAACCGGAGAGTCGTCTGTTGCCTGAAAAACAGACTGTAGGTAGTATGGACGTTCATGAAATTGTTTCAGCATGTTAATATGATAGGTCTTATGCTTCTCGTCAACATCGACAACATAATCAACATCAGAAATTCTAGAGATGACATTATAAAGACCTTTCCAGGTAATAAGAAGTCGATCATCTTTACTAGGGAGCAATACAAGTGCCTCGTCACCAGGATAGAGTTGTCATAGACACCTGTATCTATTTGCAAAGAGCCTCGCCTTCTCCTTGGCAGACTCAGATGCTGAGGTGGCTAACCTACATGAATCGATTATTCTCTGTCTAAGAGAAATGACATATTCATAGAAAGATTGAGTATCATCATTAAGGTCCTCAGCAATTAATAGATCGTGCAGCAACAACATGTGACCACGAGGTTGCACACCAAAGATGAGCTCGAATGGTGAAAACCCTGTATGCTCATTTGGCACTTCTCTATACGCAAAAAGAGCAGCGGGTAAAACCCTGTCCCAATCCTGAGGATGGTCCTCAGTTATTTTCCCAAGTAAATTCTTAAGTGTTCTTTTCTGACGCTCGACTAATCTGTTTGACATAGGATGATATACACTACTTAATGACCTTTCAATGCAGAGCGTGGACATCACCTGAGACATCAAGTCTGATATCAATTGTGTGCCATGATCTGATAAGATTTGTTTGGGAAGCCCTAGACATGAAAATATTAGCCAAAGAGCATCTGCAACATCAGCAGTAGAAATGCTCTTGAGAGGTATTGCCTCTGGCCAACGTGTACACATGTCAATACATGTAAGAATGTACTGATGTCCTCTGGCAGACTTGACCTTAATAGGGCCAATAATGTCAATTGCCATTTTCTGGAAAGGATGAATAGGGATATCTGCAGATTGGATAGGTGCTGCATGGCATGGACCTTGTGACTTAACCTCCTGACATATTCTGCAGGAGCGACAATAAATAGTTATATCTCTATTTACTCCCGGCCAAAAGAAGGAAGAAAGAACCCTAGATTTAGTACAGGAAAATCCCATATGTCCTGCACACTGAGAGTCGTGGGCATGTTGCAAGATCCGGACTCTCATGTCAGTAGGTACCAGAATTTGCGAGCGTATGGAGGAAGCAGAACCTTGTACCATCCAGACTAGTATTCCATTCTTAATTAATAGCCAATATTTAAGATTTGTATCACAATTTACATTATCTTGCTTAACTAGGAGAAAAAAATTTTCCCAATGATGAATCATTTTGCTGAAGTTTGATAAAAGACTCCCGTGAAATCACGGAGTGAGCATTCTGATCATGCATCTTGTGGCGTGAGGTTTTTATTTGGCTCTTGGATCAGTACAGTACTGACAATTACAGAAATAGAATTTCTGCAGAAAATGGTGAAGTCCCAGTGTCTGAGAGAACTACTGGTAACACAAATTTGTTACGGCTGTGAATGATCTGATCTCAAAAAATTAGTGGAAAGGAGACAGACATAAATTGCCACCCCCGCTGTGTAACTAACTGTAATATTAAAAAACAAGGAAACAGATTTTACTCAACAATTAATTAAAAATTTGACAATTTGTTCAAATACAATTTCCCAATTATTTATTTAGTATATACACTATCTACTCTTGTGCTGAAGGGTGGATGTTGAAAGATGGATTGTAATGGATTTGTAAGTTTACAAATGATTTACAAATATTTATATATATATATAGTGAACAGTACAGTCAGCTGGAAAAGGAAGTTAAACGCCAAACCCGAGCCAACAAAAGGAATTTCCTAGACAATCTTGCAAGACAGGCAGAGGAGGCAGCACTGAGAAATGAACAAAGCACAGTATACAAAATAACTAAATTCATCAGCGGAAAACGAGGTGCAAACAATATTACATTAGTAAGAGATAAGCAAGGTAATCTCATCACGACAGCAGAGGGACAGAAAACAAGATGGGCAGAGCACTTCAGAGAAACTCTGAACAAGGAACCACCAGAGACACAATTGAATGTTCCTGAGGCTGAAAACAATCTAGATGTAAATACAGACATTCCACGAAAAGAAGAAATCATCACAGCAATCAAAGGGTTAAAGAATGGCAAAGCTCTTGGCCATGATAACTTAAATGCAGAGCTATTTAAGACAGACCCTGAGCTAGCAGCAGAACTATTAGAACCACTATTTGCACAAGTCTGGAAAACAGGGACAACACCATCAGAGTGGAACAAAGGAATAATTGTCAAATTGCCCAAGAAGGGAGATCTTGCAGACTGCAATAATTGGAGAGGAATCACTCTTCTCTCAGTTCCCAGCAAAATACTAGGCAGGATAATTATACAGAGAATTTCAAAGGCAGTAGACCACAAACTGAGGAAAGAACAAGCAGGATTTAGAAAGAACAGAAGATGTGTAGATCATATATTCGCTCTCAGGAACATTATATAGCAGTGCTCAGAATGGCAAAGACAGCTGTACATTAATTTCATTGATTTTGAAAGGCTTTTGACAGCATACATAGGGACAGTTTATGGAAAATACTGAGGGCTTATGGAATTCCAAGCTGCATAGTGTCAATCATAAAAAGCCTCTATGCCAATTTTACGTGTAGTGTTGGGCAGAGCAACCTAACCTTTGAGGTGAAGACAGGAGTATGACAGGGATGCCCCTTATCAACCACTCTATTTTTAACAGTCATAGACTGGGTGATGCGCCAGACAACAGAGGGCAGTCCAAGAGGAATAAGATGGACTACATTTTCTACATTGGAAGATCTGGAATATGCAGATGACATTGCACTACTAGCACATTCACATCCACACATCCAGGAAAAAATGGATAGACTTAATAAGTTTAGCCAGCAGGTGGGCTTGAACATCAACCTAGAGAAGACAGAGGTCATGATGCTCAATGTGAGCAACCCTGAGCCCATATCAGTAAGGAACCAGCAACTGATACAGACAGATACCTTCACATACCTAGGAAGCATAGTAACAGTGGGGCAGGCAAAGACATCAACATCAGAATGAATAAGGCAAGAACAACCTTCTTTAGCCTAAACAACATCTGGAAGTCCTCCCAATACAGCACAAGCACAAAATTAAGATTATATCAGAGCTGTGTGCTTTCTGTGCTTCTCTATGGTGTGGAATGCTGGAGAGTTACAGAGAAGGAAATGTTGAAATTGTCCTCTTTTCACACAACATGCCTAAGAAAAATTCACCGAATCTTTTGGCCGAATACCATCACTAACCAAGATCTGCTTACTCATAGCAAGCAAGAAGACATGCACACCATCATAGCTGGCAGACGCTGGAGCTGGGTTGGCCATGTCCTCAGAAGAGACCCCGATGCCATCACAAGAACAGCTATGCTTTAGACCCCTGAAGGAAAACGAAAGAGAGGCCGACCAAAAAAAACCTGGCAGAGGACTGTGGAGGCTAAGATGCAAAGAATGAACCAGAGTAGTGGCACTGTACGAAGGATGGCCACTGACCGAGCGAAGTGGAATCAATTTGTTGTTGCCCTACGAGATGCCACTAGGTGTGATGGCCACTGACTGCTTTGACAGTCGGTGGCTAAGGATCAAAGAAGAAGAAATAGAGAAGAAGAAGATATATATATATATATATATATATATATATATATATATATATATATATATATATATATATATATATATATATATATATATATATATATATATATATATATATATATATATATATATATATATATATATATATATATTTATTTATTTATTTATTTATATTTATATTTATATGTATTTATATATTACAACAAGTTTTCCAATTATAGGAAACAAATAATTATATCAGCTGTGCTGTTACTCAATTATAGTAAATGTATCAGCTGTGCTGTTAATTAAATATATAAACTTTGTCAGCTATGCTGTTTGTCTCTTACTATGCTAATTCACGTTTTCTTCATAGACTTAAATGTTAACAATTGCCGACAGAAATGGTAATAATGTTTACTCATCTTTCAAAAACGTTCTGTTCTTCTTAGTTTGGTTCACACAACACCCGCTGATGATCGTTTCGTTAGCCCACCCAAGACTGAGGGGGACTAAAGATGTAGCTCAGGTACAATCTGTGTGCTCCTGCGAAGTTCCAGGCAGCTGGATTGACTGGACATACGACCTCAGGTTTGATGACATGAATAAAACCTGTAACAAGTAAAAATAGGGGCTAATTTCTGTCATCAAGCCCACCTATTTCTAGTGATATGAGATGAGCGTGTGTCTCAGGTGTCTGCATGTAGGATGAATGACAACATGGCTCAGTATGAGTTAGCAATAGCGAGACGAGACAGGTGTCTACTTGCAAAACATTCTTTCTGATAAATTAATACATGGATACATTCAATAATATAAATTCAATACATGAATACATCCAATAATATAAATTCAATACATGAATACATCCAATAATATAAATTCAATAATATGTACACCTAGGTGTGATACAACCATTTCCTTCCCCCTATAATATACCAGGCCTTCTCTGACAAGTGCTATCCTGGATGGTAATATATATCCTAACAATATTGTTGTGTTCTGATGATAGGAGTATATGCAACGAGGACTGTTTGGTTAAATTACAGGTTGGAGTTATAGGAGACACAAGATTGGAGTTTGAGTAATAACAAGGACTGTTTTGGTTCTATTTCAGGTTGGAGTTATCTGAGACAATAGACTGAAGTTATGTAAGACAATAGATTGAGTTATATGAGACAATAGATTGAGTCCTAACAAGGACTGTTTTGGTTCTATTTCAGGTTGGAGTTTCATTTTCAGCAATCATATCAGGAAAGACAATCATTATCCCTAATTCCCCAAGATACAATCAGTAACCTGACACATTCATAGTGAACCAAAATATATTAAACATATACAGGTGTAGGTAGTATAAATGACACACAACAAATACCAACATTATATACCTGCTTTAGGCCTATTTTCCTACAAGTATAGTAAATATATATTTATCCCCTAGGATTTATTTTCCTAAAAGTATAGTAAATATATATTTACCCTCTAAGATTTAAACAGGCCAGGTTTTGACTCGACTAGTGACGCAGTCTGCCAGGTCAATGCACGCAGGTAAGCAATAAATCAAGGTTGACAGCTTCTCTTCCTCAGTCGGTCATCTATTTGGCTTCGTGTTGGGGTTGTGTGATTATGAATAAAATCCGCCCGTATATATAGGTAGATGTGGGAACTTTTACTGCTTAAGGAACGCTTTTGATAGGTTCTCGTCATGGCAAGCTGATTGGCTGTATGCAGTTTACTACCATCAGCCGTACGATCCTTGACCGAGACGAGTTCTGAAAAAACAGGGCTTATGCCTAATTTTATTGTTTTTTCCGCCATATTGGGTGACAAGATGGCCGCGACCGACATCCAAAAAACAGGGCTAAAGTTTAATTTTATTCTGTCTCAGAGACTGGTGAATGGTGCTCGTTGATTGGTTGAAGCAAATATGTATCTCGACGTAGTGATTAAACAAAGTAGTGGGTTTACACACTCGTTTCACGACATAGCCCCATCCTTTCCTAGCTGTGACCTGTCATAGCTGACGTGTAAACCCCTGCTGTAGTTAATCATTTTGCATCTGTCCTTCCAGAGTAATAGGGTGTCAACTTAAAAAATCAGCTCCTACATTGTCTCTTCCCGGAATGTAATTCACGGTAAAGGAATAAGGCGCCAGAAGCAAACTCCACGTTAACAATCTCGAATTTAACTTTCTAGATGCAGCCAAGAAAGTTAAAGGTTGGTGATCGCTTTGGACAATGAAGTGTGTCCCATACAGGTAAGGTGAAAATTTGTCGATGGACCAAATTAGAGCCAAACATTCTTTCTCTATGGTCGAGTAATTCAACTCAGCTGCATTCAGCTTCCTACTGGCGTAGGCGACTGGTAAAAGTTCCTCTGGCTGGGCTTTTGATTGCTGCAAGAGAGTTGCACCAATACCTATACTGCTAGCGTCCATCCTTAATACAAATTCCTGTGTGATATCAGGTAGCAGAAGGATGGGTTTGCTGGTGAGTTTTGCTTTTAGCTCTGTGTAAGCTTTTTCACAATCAGCATTCCATTGGATTTTGTCAGGCTGGCTTTTCTTCATTAAGTTAGTTAATGGTGCTGATACCGGCTTGCTATTTCTCCATGTTAAATAATCTGTTTACACCCACTGTTGCGAGTGTAGTGGTTTGGTCTATATCATCGCCACACAGGCTAATTCAATATTTGTGTGCTGCTGTCCTGTCACTGTGTCTGGAATGTTGACCTGGGTGTGTGTTGATATGTTCGCACACCACAGTGCGTACGTAAGAGTACATGCAGGAGTCAAAAAGGGTTGCAAACGACTGGAACAGTTCGCTACTGTTTATTCCGTTACAACACAGACACGATGACATAAATGACACACATTCGACAGCAAAACACGAATCATATAATATAATACTGCATTGAATATATATAATACGGCCTGTCCACATCCTGGCAGGTAATAATCTTCATATGGCCTAAACAGTACTGCATTACTCAATAAAGCCTGCAACACACGGCAGCTATAATAATCTTCATATGGCCTAAACAGTACTCCATTACTCCATAAAGCCTGCAACACACGGCAGCTATAATAATCTTCATATGGCCTAAACAGTACTGCATTACTCAATAAAGCCTGCAACACACGGCAGCTATAATAATCTTCATATGGCCTAAACAGTACTCCATTACTCCATAAAGCCTGCAACACACGGCAGCTATAATAATCTTCATATGGCCTAAACAGTACTCCATTACTCCATAAAGCCTGCAACACACGGCAGCTATAATAATCTTCATATGGCCTAAACAGTACTCCATTACTCCATAAAGCCTGCAACACACGGCAGCTATAATAATCTTCATATGGCCTAAACAGTACTCCATTACTCCATAAAGCCTGCAACACGCGGCAGCTATAATAATCTTCATATGGCCTAAACAAATCTTCACTGCAGTTTATCACATAGGCTGTACACACAGCGAAATATATAAGTCGACATTTTCTCAAATCCTACGTAGGCATACATTATCCAAAAAACACTGGGACTCGACCTACACGGTCCACGCCCAAAAAAACAACTCCCAAATCACACACTAGTCCCGCCAAAAAAAACCCGTCACGATATTCGGTTGTCTTGAACACCGCTCTCGATAACACATGCAGACTAGCTGCGAGCAATTCACATGACTCAAAACAGTACAGAATAAATACATTAAACAGCGTTCACACGCTTATCTGTACTCTGTCACCCGAAAAATAGGAAAAGATAATTCTATCCTAAAGTCAAACAAGTATCCGCTTAATCAAGCGTTGCAACTCGAAATTTAATTTGTTCAAAACATTCTAAAGATTACTTCCCCTTCCATAAGTTCCACTTGCAACAGTTACCACCCGCTCCGGGAAAAAAAATGATCTATCATTTTTTTGAAAAAATTAACTCCCAAAAACGAAAAATTTAGAAGAAAATTAAGCTCTAACGTATGCCTACAAAAATATCTTATTTTAAATCAAAATTATATCTATAAAAAATATGAGCATTAAAGTGTAAAGTAGCAATAAAAGCATACAGCATAACCAGCTAAGTATAAAAAGTAATTAGTTAAATATACAAATATGATCAGTTCCAAAATTAATTCAAGTATACGTATATTTAGTACAAACCAAACCGACAACAACCGATCGAAAGAGAAAACACAAGATCAATCAAAAGAAGAATGATCTGTAAAAAAAAAAAGAAAGTAAGATCTCAACAATACCATATACTCATAATTAAGTTGGACAATTACATGTAAAATAAATACAACTGTCAAAAGTAGATATGTTATATCAAGTCATATAACCACTCCAACAATACAAAGAATAGAAGTATAAGTGTTGAAAGAATACAAAGTATACAAATAGAATCAAGTAAAACGAAGATGAGGTACGAAAGTATACACAAGATATGAAATCCATACCAAAAAGACAACAGAAAAGAAGGAATGAAATGAAGAATAGTTACCAAAGACAGATAGAAAGCAAAGGCACGAACGCAGAATATCAAAGTATATCTATACTAATACCACCAAAAAATAATTTACAACTAAACAAAACCTAATAAGTAATTTAACCAAGTTACAAGAGTTATACAAAACGAAAATAAATAAATTATAGGCATCGAACAAACAAGTAATAGCATTACTATAACTAATACGACCAACGCACAATCAAGCGCTAAAAATAAAAAATACATCATAATAAAAAACAACTTTTTACAAGAACTAATCAAACTACATATCAATGATATCACGAAGTCAAATGCTGGGCACACCCAACAAAAAATTACAATGCCAAAAAAAAAAAATCATTTTTTTCAACAGTACCGTACAAACATTTTTTTTTTTTACGATAAATTACATAAAAACATTATTTAATCTTTAAGTAATTCAGTAATTCTTTAAGTAAAACCTAATAATGAAATCAATATTTTAACAAAATGAGTGAAATATAAAACAAAAATCCTATCTCGAAGAAACCTTTAAATCAACACATGTAAATTTAATTTATTCTTTAAGTTCTTTCTGCTGACAATTACGTTCAGCTCAGTAAAATGCTATTTAGCTATAACTCTATCTCTTACTCAAATCGATAAGATATACATTATAAATAAATCTACCCTTTGATGCTAATATGAAATATAAAAAAGGTTCTATAAAAATATCTACAAAAAAAAATAAGTTTTTTTTTTTAAAATAATCTGCTAAGAAAATAATCTACATGTCTGACTGGCAAGAAAATCAAGTTCTGGAAAATCGAAGTTTCACAAAAAGTTAACAAATCCAAATACAAGATCATGTATGATACATGCAAGCTATTTTCAAAATTACATTTCACAACATACCAGATAATACACATCTTCTCTGTATGTTCTATATATTAATTAATCATGACATCAAAACATGAGAAAAATATAAATTAAGTGAATAACGAACACTCAGGACTATCTAAAAGTAACCACTACATCAACACAATAAATGAGTTTGTGCAATCTCATCATGTACAAAACTATCCTAAACAACACAGTTGCAAAAATTCTAAGTTGAACAGAGTAGTATAAAGGATAATAATTACATACTACACATTATCAACACAATAATATATAAATAGCATAAAAATGTATTAATACATCATCAAAATACAGACATATAAATAACAATAAAAAATTATGGCAATCAAATGATGCATAGAAATAATCATTACAACAAAATTATATGTTATTTCAAAACAACAACATGTCATGTACTAATATAGAATACAAAAATATTTACTATCTTCACATTAAAAAAAAATAAATCAGACGCGAAGTCTCCCACTCTCTTGTAAACATGCTTGACCTTCAGAAAGCAACACCTCAGATTTAGTTTGACGCTGACAGGTTTCGGTTGACTACTCGAGCGGAAAGTTGACTCACATTTCTGACCGTCAATATGTCACAGAAGCCTTGACTCTTATCGTAACGTAGCTTCTGTCAACAAATACAAATGAAAATTTCCATTTTACTCAATAGTGAAATTTAATGAGAAAAACGTAGAAATCACATTTACAATTACCCAACACCGGCTTGTGTAAAAACCCGGTCTCTTCACGATGTCACTAGCTCTCTCTATCACATGTAGATATCATAGAATTCTTGGGGACAACATGACCGACCTTGAATGTCGCCGCTGCCTTACGCTGAAACAAAGTCTCACATTCACAACAACAAGTAGAGCAAGCAATAGTATTCAAGCATCCACTGTTATTTTTACTCTGTTTACTTTGATTATAAATGACTCTGGGCTCATGTTGAACAAAATTAGCACAATTGCGCTTATTATTTGATCTATGATCAAAATACTTATTATTACCGTTGCCTTGTTTACAAATAATCACTTTAGTCTTTTGTTGAGGAACATTATTCTGGTGATGTAAAGCAACATTTGAAAAGCTATTATCTCTATCATACTTTCCAACATTCTTACAATCAAAACTTTGAGATTTGTTAAATTGTCTACAGTATCTAGGAGAAGGAAAATTATTATTTACTGATCTCCCTTGGTACTGTTTAATCTTGGGGTTATCTCTCTTTCTAGAACTGTTTTTCTTTTCCCCTATGGGAATATCTTTACCAATAGTTTCAAAATGACTATGCTGAGTTTGACAACTGCCAGAAACAATAGTATCTCTATTGTTCCGCATATGGGTTTCATCTTTGGAACAAGTAGTAATAGTCTCAACACCCGCTATTAATTTCTGAGTATTTCCAGTAGTAGACAAATATTTGCTCTTATGAGTCTTGACCTGTAATATATCACCTTTCTTTTCCTGACCAACGGAACTGCCTGTTACACTAGAATCTTTGTTGGTCTGACGCCAAGAATTATTACTGGAACTATCAGTAATATTAGAACTTTTAAAGTTGTATTTACCACGAAAAGATCTGTCTTTACCATGAATGACATCTCTCTGAGCAAAAAGTATATGGTGCTGACTTTTCGCAACTTTCTGTCTACCATTGTCAACATTGACAGAAGAGCACCTTTTGTTTTTCAAAACCATATCTAGTAAGCCAAATATTCTTTCCCTGGCTTCCGCAATTTCATTATCTTTAAGTGAAATCGTTTCACTTAACCTTTTATTTAACTCCTTAACAGCCAAAACTTTGTCGCTTTCTTCTGCTAGCAAATTTTCAATTTTAGCGACCTTCTCTTTCTCAGCCGTCAACTCCACTAAAGTCTCTTTCTCGTACTGTTCTTTATTTGCCCTCAACTGAGTCAACTCTATCTGAAGTGTTTCAGTCTGGACATCATCATTGTTTTTCATAATCTCATTACTCTTCTTGGGGGGTACAATATTCATCTCCCCAATTTGATCACTGAGCATCGCATTATCATTCATCACCTCATGAAGCATTTCTATGTAAGTCTTCTCACAGACATTTCTCTCAACCTTCAATTTCTCATACATCTCTTTCTGTTCTTGAAGTTCCCGCGTGAGATTACCTATCTGAGTTTCCAAGTCTTGGACTTTGCTTAAAGCTGAATTTAATGTAGCTTGTGCACTAGAAAGTTCTGAGTTTGATTCAAGTATCTCACTTTTAAGCCTATACACAGTTGCCTGTAGTTCGTTCTCTTTAGCAACACCTTCTAGGAAATTCTCTCTTTGCTGTAGAGCACTTTGTTTGTTTACTTTTGCTTGTTTCTCAATTCTCAGTTCCCTTTCCTGCTCATCAGATGTATGGTTGTGGATTATTTTGAACATGCTTTGCATTATATGTCCGTGTTCACGTTCAATATACTGTTGCAAAAACACACGAAGGTGCCGTAGCAAATTCACCAAATCCTTGGCCATTACCAAATTGCAAACAAACTTAAAGTTGTGTTCAGCAAATAACTCCAGGGATGTTGACACATTAATCAAAAAATCATCCATTATCCATTCTCCAAGTCGTGCACCTCTCAATCCCTTACCATCTCTACCTACCACCAATGCAGACTCCAACATAGGCCTTATATCTGTAGGGCACATATCACGATCCATGGTGATTCACTTACTTAATCAACTATATATAGTAATAACTTATAGTTATGACAAATTACTGTCGCAAAAGGTTTGACAATTACCCTTCCAGCTCACAAGTTAACTATTTGTCAAGAAATGAGCTTATTCCTCAATTCTGTATCACCAATTCCTTTTTATAGCACCTTTATCAAGTCACATCATTATCAGGAAAATCGACATATGTCAACAGCCATTAACACCTATGCATCAAATCTTAATCATATGTCAAATTAGACATAAACAACAATAATAACAAAATGAGCAATTAGGGAGGCCTAGCGACATATATGAAGTGACACAATTTACACAAGACACAATCACTTATCTGTCAATGATCCCGCTTCTTTTCCGCCACGACACTGGATATCACATAGACTGCTAAAACCTCCACTGCTGGAAAGCACTGGAACTTGATTCGTTTCTCTTCAGGTAATTTCGTCAATATGATATGTGCTTAGCAATGCACAAGTTGACAGGAACTATAATACAGCACACACTGCAACTCTTGACTGTTCTGTAGTCTGAAATGTACACGGCAACTCCGTGTATCATAACGTCTTGAACTTGTGATGGTGAAAACTGGCACAAGTAACCCGAATATTGCAGGAATCCGTCACAACCCGTACAAATGCTGGTACAAATACTGTCCAAGTCTAATTGAACTTCCTTGACCACTGCAGACGTTGTTGTAGTCTATAGGCATGAAATACGACGTCAAATGCTACTAGTGTAAAGTTGCATACTACCAAATAAAGCGTGCGTTGTTTCTCAAATGCGCCACCCAGGCAGACAATAACTAGGTCACAGTTCTGAAGTACAGCAGATTCAAGGCACGCCCACATAGGGCTAATTATAACAAAGTCAAGTGTTCTACACTCTTGTCACGTGAAAGTCATATGTATTATTTTCAACTTGTAGTGACTGATCCTCTAGATATGTTATGGTCTGGTGGACAAAATTTGCTTCATTTTATCCTCTTGCTTCAAGTACATATCACTGTAGAGGTAACAATTTCTTAATCGTATACGCCACACAGGCACATCTTAAATGATATCCAACGATACGAAAACTACGCCACTTAGGCTATCGACGCGAATAGTCGTAGATGTCAGATCCTGTTAACTGAAAACCACCAACTGATACCGGCTTGCTATTTCTCCATGTTAAATAATCTGTTTACACCCACTGTTGCGAGTGTAGTGGTTTGGTCTATATCATCGCCACACAGGCTAATTCAATATTTGTGTGCTGCTGTCCTGTCACTGTGTCTGGAATGTTGACCTGGGTGTGTGTTGATATGTTTGCACACCACAGTGCGTACGTAAGAGTACATGCAGGAGTCAAAAAGGGTTGCAAACGACTGGAACAGTTCGCTACTGTTTATTCCGTTACAACACAGACACGATGACATAAATGACACACATTCGACAGCAAAACACGAATCATATAATATAATACTGCATTGAATATATATAATACGGCCTGTCCACATCCTGGCAGGTAATAATCTTCATATGGCCTAAACAGTACTGCATTACTCAATAAAGCCTGCAACACACGGCAGCTATAATAATCTTCATATGGCCTAAACAGTACTCCATTACTCCATAAAGCCTGCAACACACGGCAGCTATAATAATCTTCATATGGCCTAAACAGTACTGCATTACTCAATAAAGCCTGCAACACACGGCAGCTATAATAATCTTCATATGGCCTAAACAGTACTCCATTACTCCATAAAGCCTGCAACACACGGCAGCTATAATAATCTTTATATGGCCTAAACAGTACTCCATTACTCCATAAAGCCTGCAACACACGGCAGCTATAATAATCTTCATATGGCCTAAACAGTACTCCATTACTCCATAAAGCCTGCAACACACGGCAGCTATAATAATCTTCATATGGCCTAAACAGTACTCCATTACTCCATAAAGCCTGCAACACGCGGCAGCTATAATAATCTTCATATGGCCTAAACAAATCTTCACTGCAGTTTATCACATAGGCTGTACACACAGCGAAATATATAAGTCGACATTTTCTCAAATCCTACGTAGGCATACATTATCCAAAAAACACTGGGACTCGACCTACACGGTCCACGCCCAAAAAAACAACTCCCAAATCACACACTAGTCCCGCCAAAAAAAAACCCGTCACGAGATTCGGTTGTCTTGAACACCGCTCTCGATAACACATGCAGACTAGCTGCGAGCAATTCACATGACTCAAAACAGTACAGAATAAATACATTAAACAGCGTTCACACGCTTATCTGTACTCTGTCACCCGAAAAATAGGAAAAGATAATTCTATCCTAAAGTCAAACAAGTATCCGCTTAATCAAGCGTTGCAACTCGAAATTTAATTTGTTCAAAACATTCTAAAGATTACTTCCCCTTCCATAAGTTCCACTTGCAACAGGTGCACACAGAGAGTTAAAGTGGGGTATTACTTCTGATAGAACCCACATAATGACATGAATGATCTCACATCTTTCTTCATTTTAGATCTGGGTGCCTTCTTTAACTTCTCTATATTCTTTGGGTCAGGAGACATTTGACCTGTAGAAATAGTGTGACCTAGGAATTCCAACTCCTTACAACCGATATAGCAATTGGTTGGACGAGCAGTCAATCCAGTTTCTCTCAGCCTGTCAATCAACATGAAGAGCACTACTATATGCTCTTCAAATGTGTTTGTAGCAACAAGAATGTCATCCATAAAGTTAGTGATATGGGGATTTTGTAGAGGTTCCAACAATTTCCTCATCATTCTTGAAAAGATACTTGGAGCATTTTTCAGCCCAAAGGGTAGTACATTAAACTCGTAGTGTCCGTCTGATGTACTAAATGCCAGCATTTTCCTAACTTCTGGTTTCACTGGTATTTGGTGGTATCCCTTGCTTAGATCTACCTTCGATAAATACCTAGCCTTACTCAGTGTAGAGAACAGCTGGTTGGTGTCAGGTAATGGGTCCACCTGAGATTCTGTGATAGCATTTAGCTTCCTGTAGTCAATACATAACCTGTGTTCACCACTTGGTTTTCTTAATAGCACCACACTTGAGCTATAGGGAGAGTCTGACTTCGAGATAATTTTCTCCTTCAACAGATAATCAACTTCCTCCCTTAGTGCTTGGGCTTTCGCATAGAGTATAGGGTATGTTCTCATGCCTACTGGGGTAGGGTCAGTAACCTTCATGTCGTACTCTAACAGATTCATATGACCTGGCTTATCTGTGAGCACATCAGCATGGGTTTCCAACACTTTCAGAACCATCTTCTTCTGCTCTGGAGTTAAATGTTCACTAATGTTTACTTGAACATAATCCTCTGTAGTTGTGAGTGGATATTCCATAGAGTGAAGTGGTTCACCATGCATTTCTGTTGCAATGGCTAGGGTCATGATATGTGCAACTTCTGATGATTCCTTGTCATAGTATTTTTTAAGAAGATTAACATGATATACCTTCTCCTTTCCTTTTTTATCAATCTTATAATTGATCCTGGAAAGTTTTTCCAGTATGGTTTGGCCATGTCTGCAGAATGGGAGAAGATCGGATACCACGACAAGCATGGGAAACAAAGAGCCAAGGATCCAGACCCTGAGGACGACCCAGAGTCCGCTGGGAGGACAACATTAGACAATCTTTGAAGGATCGAGGACTAGAATGGAACCAGGCCAGGAGGAAGACAGCCGATAGGATAGTCTGGCGCTCTCTCTTCCAAACCTCTACACCTCACAGTAGAAGGGGAACGACTAAGTAAGTAAGTAAGTAAGTTTTTCCAGTATGACATAGGGTCCCTGCCATCCAATCTGCAATTTATTGTTGCTGCTTGGCAACAGTAATAACACCTTTTCACCCACCTCCAGTTCCCTATCCTTTGCTTTTTTGTTGTAGAACGCGGCATGCTTTCTCCTGGCCTGTCTTAAGTTATCATTGGCCAGTTTCCAACCTGCTTTCAATCGAGATGTCAACTCGTTGACGTACTGGTATGAGGAACTCACTGTTTCCTCTGCTTTTTTATTAGTCCATGTCCACAGCAATGCTTCCAGTGGACCTTTTATTGGTCTTCCAAACAACAATGTAGCTGGAGCCAATCCAGTTTAATTGTGGGGTACTTCCCTATATGCAAATAGTGCAGCGGGTAAGTGTGTATCCCAAGTATCAGGTTTTTCACTCGCCAGCTTTCTAAGGATTGAAATTAGCGTACCATTGAACCGCTCTACTTGACCGTTCCCTTGGGCATGGTAGGGACTACAATGATAGTGCCTGGCTTGAAATATCCTGAATACTTCTTGTGTTAGCTTTCCCTTAAACTGAGAACCATTGTCAGTCAATATCTGATGCGGAAAACCTAATTGGGTGAATATTGTCAACAGGGCCTCTGCCACATGCTTTGAATCTATAGCTGACATGGCCACTGCTTCTCCCCACATAGAGCAAGTATCAACCAAGGTTAAGATATATGCATTTCTCTTCTTGGTCCTAGTGAGGGGTCCAACAATATCCACTGCAGCACGTTCAAAATGGGTTCCCATAATGGGCATTTCTCCCAGTGTTGCTGGTGCAGTCCTATGCTTAGGAGCTACTCTTTGGCATTCTGGACAGGATCTTACATATCTTTTTATGTCCTCTGTGATTCCTGGCCAAAAGTAGTGACAGGCTATCCTTTGTCCAGTGGCCCCTATTCCCATATGTTCACTGAAGGGTATAGCATGTCCTAGTGTCATAACCTTCTCCCTGTAAGATTTTGGCACTACTAGCTGTCCATGCCCTTTAGGTCCTGTTTCAGCTTTTCTGTAGAGTAGGCCATTCTTCATATATAAGTCTCCTTTCTCTGGAGGGTTATGTGCTTTAGGCAATTTGCTAAAACAAGGCTTCAATGTGCTGTCTGCTGCTTGAGCCTTTTTCATCTCTTCTGGATGAGTATTGATATCATTTTTCTCCATTTTCCTGGAGCTTTCCCTGGTCTGGACTGTTGCCATAACTACAGGTTTTAAAGGTTCTCCAAGGAAAACATACCTACACCCCAGAGTCAAAGGGCAAATAGGGTCGTCCATCACTGCTGCTTTGATTTCTCCTTCCACATAGCGAGATCTTATGTTGATTCGTACTATGGGTAATGTCATGGTTCTTGCTCCCTTGATCGGTCCTCTGATGTCCACTGTTTCTGTGGTTATCTGGTCAGGACTCACTAGAGAAGAGCACACAACTGAATCAAAGTCCAATCCTGTGTCATATAAACACAGTACTTGAGTGCCATTCATGGTCACTTCCTCACAGACAGGGGGATGATGGAAGTCCTTCTGACTTACTGCCAGTTCCTTCCTTCCCGGCTTCCCTGTTGTAAGACATGCAGCATGATGAGGAGGATTCTTCCTTCTGCAGTTCGCAGTATTGTGGTTACTCATTAGACAAGTTTTACACCACTTTCCTTCCTTCCGGTAAGGTGTCTTATCCGATCTTAGAGAGTTTTTGTCCTTGTGGTCAAATCTTTGTTTGTTTCTTGTGGTATGGTCCTTTTGTTCATATTTGGAATAGTTTTGTGATGATTTTAAGTTTTCACCCTGCTTCTTCTTATTACCTAATAATTCTGCCTGAGCTGCTTGATATCTCTCAGTAACAGTTACAATATTTTCCAATCTCTCTGCTCCTTGTTCCATGATAAACTTCCTCATTTCTTGAGGCATGGACTCTTTAACTTGCTCCATCATTATCATTTCTTTCAGATCCTGACACTTTCCTAAACTACTCCATTTTGCCAAGTAAGTTTCCAATCTAGCAGAGAACTGGTGATAGTTTTCTCCTGGAAGAAGTTTAGCTGTTCGAAATTTCTTTCTATATGATTCTGAGTTCTTTTCATATCTCACAAGCAGTGCCTGCTTCAGGATTTCATAATCTTCCTGGTCATCTCTTAACAGCTTCAAATATACATCGTTGGCCACACCTCTCAATCCCTGACACAGTTTAAGACTCCAATTTTCTTTCACTAAGCCATAGGTAGTGGCAAGTCTTTCATATCTATCCAAGTACAACTCTATGGCATCTTCTTTCTCAACAAATGGGTCCAAATAAAAATTCATGGCCCCACTTGAGATGCTCTGGCTGGAGCTACTCTCAGAGTGAGGTGAGTTACCACCATTATTGCCAGTAGTTGCCTGAATTTCAAGCTCTTTTAATCTCAACTGATGGTCTCTCTCTGCTTGTAGTTTCCTTTCCTCAGCTTCAATTTTCTTTGCCTCATTTTCAGCCTCCAATTTCTAAGGTTCAATGTCCAAACTTTTGGTTTCTCTCTCAGCTTCCAGTCTTTTGGCTTCTCTTTCAGCTTCTACTTGCAATTTCCTTTCTTCAGCCTCTAATTTCTTTGCTTCTCTATCAGCCTCTAATTTCTTTGCTTCAGTCTCTAATTGCAACTTTCTTTCTTCCCTATCCATGTGTTTGTCCACTTCTGTTGTGACATACTGTATAAGAGCATCACCTGTCATATTTAATTTCTTACCCATCTGCATGACCACAGTCCTGAACTTCACTAAATCAGCCATGGCGTTACTTAGAGAGGGTATGTAAATTTACTATATCCAAATATTTGTAATTAAACTTAATTAATTTAAATGAACAAATAATTCCCATGCAACTTTGTGAGCATCAATTATTTACTGAGTACTAAATGGTACTCCTCCTAAGAAAACAATTTTTTAAAATCCTATTATTGAATTTTTCAAAACACTTTGTTTCTTTTGTTATCTATGGGTGGCACAAGATAGAGTGTAGATCGATGAATAGACTTCTTCTTCTTCTTGCGATCGCATCTTTGATGATTACACCGTCAGACGAGTTCTGATGATGAATTCGACTGTTGTTTGAAGTTCCTCTTTAACTCCATATAGCTTTGAGTTTAGTGTTGAGTCATTGGGCCAGTATATCTTTCTTAACTGGTCATACAGAGGACAGTCCTGTAGAACATGCTCAGCAGTTTGTTCGTTTAATCCACATGTGCACAGTGGTGAAGCAGACAATCGTAGCTTGTGCATGTGTTTATTCAGTTTGTTATGCCCTGTCCTGAGTCGAAAAATAGTTATCTGTCCCTGCCGGTCGAGAGTGTGATAGTCGTCTTTGGGTTGGTTCTGTTCTCTTCTGATAGTCTGGATAGCTCTCTTTTTCTCAAAGTATGTGACTTCATTATCTTCTTGTTCACATTCTCCTCCCTTTTTTGCAAGTTTATCTGCCTTTTCATTTCCGGGTACACCACAATGAGATGGTACCCACTGAAGTATGGTTCTCTTTTTGGCAGCTACCTTGTTTAGTTCATTTCTCAGATGCGGGAGTTTACCACCCTTGAGAGCTTGCAGGACAGACAGTGCATCTGTGAGGATGACTACCTGGTGGCAGTCAGAGTTGGTGTTATAAATCATATTTGCAGCTTGCTCTAGAGCTTGAACCTCAGCTGTATAGTTGGAACAGAATTTACCAGTGGGAATGTGCCTAGTCTCATAGTGGTTGTCAGGATATGAGATAAAGATACCGGCACCTCCATTCCTAACAGCATTAGTTGCTGATCCATCTGTATAGGCATGTATCCATGATTGATCGGGATAGCTTTCTTGGATCATACTCAATGTAGCAGTTCGTTTTTGCAGATCATTATACTCACATCCACTTGTGAGACCACTGACTGATGTATTAATTTGGAGGGCACTGCTGGCCTGCTCCCATGGTACAGGGTATAGGGTGGGCTTCAGTGGTGTTGTCTTCATGGATAGGTCTTCTTGATGCTGTCTTATAAGTCTTTTCCCCGATGCACAAAGCTGCTACGCTTTAGACGTCCCAATGCCAGATCATCTAGTCTTGCCTTCATTGGGTGCATTGGCATACTGTTGTACTTTTCCATCTGGATCATGGTTTTTGTGTCTCTTCTATGGGACAATGTCTGTAATCCAGCAACCTTCTGCATCTCTGTTATTGGTGTAGTTTTCATGGCTCCTGTAATGAGCCTGAGAGCTTGATTTTGCACCTTGTCCAAAGACTGCAGATGTGAGTTAGCAGCTGATGACCATGCTGCTGAGCTAAACTCTAAGTGTGGTCTTATTACTCCATTATAAATCTTCTTTAGATTTCGTTCATTTGCTCCCCAGTTGGTACCTGCTAATTTTCTGAGTATGCCTAGTCGTCTTCGGGCCTTTCCTTCTGCATTTTCAATATGCTTATTCCATGTAAGCCTTTGGTCAAATGTCACCCCAAGATAGGTGGGGTAGCTTTCTTCCTTGATCACGGTTGTCCCTAGGTGTATGTTAGCTGATTTGTCCTTGGGGGCGAGGGAGAACAGTGTTGTGGAGGTTTTGTCTGTGTTTATTGTGATAAGCCATTTCTCTGCCCATGACACTAGCATGTCTGCTGCCCGCTGCATTCTATAATTTGCTGTGGTGACATTTTCATCAGCGCACCAGAGTACTAGGTCATCTGCATATAAGGCAGCTTTAACTCCTGCAGGGAGATCTTTCACCAGGTCATTGATGTAAACAAGGAAGAGTGTTGGGGAAATTACTCCTCCTTGAGGTACCCCCTGATGGAGCAACACTTTTCTGCTCTGCAGACCGTCAAGAGTGACTCTAGTTCTCCTGTTATGCAAGTATGACTGGATCCATTTCATCATGTTGCCTTGGATTCCACTTCTCCTAAGTTTTGCAATGAGGCCATCTTTCCACACCTTGTCAAAGGCCTGCTTGAAGTCGACCCAGATCGTTAGGACCTTTTTCTTCTCCTGGAAGGCATCTTCTATTGCTTGAGACAAGTAAGTAACTTGGTCTTCTATACTGTAGCATTCTCTAAATCCAGCTTGTTCCGGCACCAGGATCTGCTCAGACTCTAAATACCATTTCAATCTGTGGTTGACTATTCGCTCCATAGTCTTCCCAACACAGCTTGTGAGACTGATTGGCCGGTAACTTGCAGCCTCGGTCTTACATTTCCCTTTCTTTAGTATGGGTATTGTGATGGCTTCTCTCCATACTTGGGGTACCGTTCCTTTCAACCAGCTGTGGTTGAATATCTCAAGCAGTTTTGTCTTTGCTGCTGAGCTCAGATTTACTAGCATTTCGTTGCTGATTTTGTCTGGGCCGGGTGACTTTTGAAACTTAAGCTTGGAAATAGCCTTCTGTAGTTCTCCTAGTGTGATGGGTTCCCTCATTGGGGCAGGAGTATCTGTCTGTCCCATGGTTGCCAGTATTTCTTTTCTTATCTCTCTCTGATGGTCTATGTTAATGGGTAAGTTGCTTTCTGAACTGTATCTTCTAGCAAACAAGTCTGCAGCTTGTTTTCCTCTGAAAAGTTTGCCACCTTCATCCAATGTGATAGTCTGCCTTGGTGAGGAATGCTCTTCATTTAGAGACTTGACTAATCTCCAAAGTTTCCTGCCGTCTTTCTCAAGGTTCAGCGATGCCGTTTTAGTTCTCCAGCTTTTCCGCTTTTCTTCTAGCTTTGTTCTCTGAAACTCTGCTACAGCCTTTTTCCATTTGTTGTGAGTTTCAAGTGAAGGCTGAGACTCTGCGTCCTTTCTAGCCTTGTCCATAGCTTCCTGACGTTCTTGGAGTGTGCTGGACCAGTATGGTATGTAGTTACGCCGGCATCCTTTGGGAATGGTTTCTTTTGCAGCTTGTAGTATGCATCTGTTGAAGTCTTTTACCACTTCATTAATGTCTCTGTTCTGTACCTTGAGGGTAGACAGCAGCGTGTTCACCTGATGCCTGAATAAACCCCAGTTGGCTTTTTTGTAGTTCCATCTTGTAATGGCTGGGCCTGTACTGAGAGTTGCACTCTGGACAGTAAGAAAGATTGGGCGATGGTCGCTTCCCCCTAGTTGGTCTCCTACTTCTCTACTAATAGATCCAGCTATATCTGGTGTGGAGAAGGCAAGATCTGGTGTTGAGGTTGTGTGCCATCCTCTGGAGTAGAAGGTAGGAGTATCTGTGGCATTATTGACTAGGATTAGGGAGTGATCATCTTGCCAAGTTTCAACCTCTTCACCTCTGTGATCCAGATGGTTATAGCCCCAGCTCTGGGAGTGGCTATTAAAGTCTCCAACTGCTATAAAGTTGGTGGCTGGTACCTGTATAGAGCTGAGACTCAGGGGTTTGTTGTTCGGACAGTAATAGTTCAGGAGTTCTATTTCCATCTTGTCTACCTTTATCTGCAACAGCTGATATTCTGCTCCATCCATGAAGGTTTTCCTTTCGTGTGCAGGAATGTTATTCCTTACAAGAGTAAGTACTCCTCCTTTTCGTCTATCTTGTCTGTCGGATCTGAAGCATTGATATCCCCTTATTTTAAAGGTTTGATCTGCTTTCAAGTGAGTCTCTTGGATACAGCAAACACTGACTTGCTTCTCATACAAGATGTTTTCCAGCTCTGTCTTTTTGCTGTATCCAGCCTGCTTGCTGTTCACTCCCTCTGCATTCCAGTGCATCATGACAAGTGGCACTCTGGGTTTCTCTTTTTCTGTTTTGTTTTGGTCAGTAGTTCTCCTCCGCCGTCTGCTGACTCCACAAGACGGTCTAGAGGGTCCTCCAGTAGCTGAGGGTGGGCTCTGTCGAGGCTCAGAGCCCGGCACTGCACCTGCCTGGTGGAGCTCCACAGGGCGAGCACCAGAACGAGATTTATTTGACGGTGTACTCTCCATAGAAAAAAAAAAGCGAGTTGCATGATACTGTGGTTTCCGGTGCGCCTTCTGGCCCAGTATCTACGACTTTAGCACCTGTTCAACGGGAGAGTGGGCTCATCCCTAATCTGTTTATGTTCCCAGTAGTAGACTATTCGCAAGCAGCCTGGGGGTGTCACTGCTCTGCGCGGACCTTGTTTACCGAGGCGGCGTCCGAGCTCGTATGGTGAAAATATGGTTGCGTTATCTTCAAAATAGCCCTGTCTTTCCCGTGGCTTTTCTGCCATCCTGCAACTTTGAGTTAGGGAGTTCTGAGCTCCAGTCTCTTTCCCAGGCATTTTATCCTGGCCTGGCACGCATACAGAGGACCCCACTTCTGGTTCTAAGTTAGCAGTTGGGGATAGGTGGGGTAGCACACTGTGCATTCCCCGTCATCCAGGGGGCTCTCCAACTATGCAGAGCTTGCACAATGCTGTGCTCTGGTTCTGGGCTCTCCCAAGGAATCCTCACGTCCTGCACAGAGCCACTTCCCGATACCCACCACCTGCCAACCCTCCATTGTAGAAATCTCCTGCATGCGGCCATCCAGTCAAGAGCCAGTATTAAGTCTGGTGCCCAAGTGATCCCCCAAGCTCAGTGTGCAATGCTGGGTTCTCATCATGCTGCAACACAGGAGGGATTGTGATGCTCAGCCATCTCTCTCAATTCTGCACCGATAAGTGACATCGGGGACTTAACTTTGCCTCAGTACTGGGAGGCCCCGTTTCCGGGTACACCACACACAGCCAATTGAGGCAACGGTCGCCATGGGCGTGATAGACGACAAACAGTGAAGAATGAGGCAAGAAAGCATTTAACCCATGAAGTGGGGGTGGATTGGTGCAGACCAGAGCATGTACCACTCGCCGGTGGGTTCTGCATCTACACCTATAGGGTTCCACCCACTCCTCAGCCCATTTAGTCTGGCCCCTCACCCAGGACCTGTCCGGCTTGGGTGACCCTGCCAGGAGTAAAACTCCCGCCGGCATAGCTCCCGGGATCATTGAGGCGCTCAAGCTCTCCAACCACGGCAAGGTAGGCTTACATGTGGAGAGATGAATAGACTAAGTATGGCTCAAGGAATATAGAAATATCCCAGGAATGAGCCCCCAGTGTGGCGTGAGGTTTTTATTGGCTCTAGGATCAGTATAGTACTGACAATTGCAGAAAGAGAATTTCTGCAGAAAATGGTGAAGTCCCAGTGTCTGAGAGAACTACTGGTATCACAAATTAGTTACGGCTGTGAATGATCTGATCTTGAAAAATTAGTGGAGAGGAGACAGACATAAATTGCCACCCCCGCTGTGTAACTAACTGTGATATTAAAGAACAAGGAAACAGATTTTACTTCACAATTAATAAAAAATTGACAAGTCATTTAAATACAATTTCCTTATTATTTATTTAGTATATACACTATCTACTCTTGTGCTGAAGGGTGGATGTTGAAAGTTGGAATGTAATGGATTTGTAAGTTTACAAATGATTTACATATATATATATATATATATATATATATATATATATATATTTATATATATATATATATATATATATATTAATATATATATATTATATATATAGATATATTACAACAAGTTTTCCAATTATAGGAAACAAATAATTATATCAGCTGTGCTGTTACTCAATTATAGTAAATGTATCAGCTGTGCAGTTAATTAAATATATAAACTTTATCAGCTATGCTGTTTGTCTCTTACTATGCTAATTCATGTTTTCTTCATAGACTTAAATGTTAACAATTGCTGGCAGAAATGGTACTAATGTGTACTCATCTCTAAAAAACGTTCTGTTCTTCTTAGTTTGGTTCACACAACACCCGCTGATGATCGTTTTGTTAGCCCACCCAAGACTGAGGGGACTAAAGATGTAGCTCAGGTACAATTTCTGTGCTCCTGCGAAGTTCCAGGCAGCTGGATTGACTGGACATATGACCTCAGGTTTGATGACATGAATAAAACCTGTAACAAGTAAAAATAGGGGCTAATTTCTGTCATCAAGCCCACCTATTTCTAGTGATATGAGATGAGCGTGTGTCTCAGGTGTCTGCATGTAGGATGAATGACAACATGGCTCAGTATGAGTTAGCAATAGCGAGACAAGACAGGTGTCTATTTGCAAAACATTCTTTCTGATAAATTAATACATGGATACATTCAATAATATAAATTCAATACATGAATACATCCAATAATATAAATTCAATACATGAATACATCCAATAATATAAATTCAATAATATGTACACCTAGGTGTGATACAACCATTTCCTTCCCCCTATAATATACCAGGCCCTCTCTGACAAGTGCTATCCTGGATGGTAACATATATCCTAACAATACTGTTGTGTTCTGATGATAGGAGTATATGCGACGAGGACTGTTTGGTTAAATTACAGGTTGGAGTTATAGGAGACAATAGACTGAAGTTATGTGAGACAATAGATTGAGTTATATGAGACAATAGATTGAGTCCTAACAAGGACTGTTTTGGTTATATTTCAGGTTGGAGTTTCATTTTAAGCAATCATATCAGGAAAGACAATCATTATCCCTAATTCCCCAAGATACAATCAGTAACCTGATACATTCATAGTGAACCAAAATATATTAAATATATATAGGTGTAGGTAGTATAAATGACACACAACAAATACCAACATTATATACCTGCTGTAGGCCTATTTTCCTACAAGTATAGTAAATATATATTTACCTTCTAAGATTTATTTTCCTACAAGTATAGTAAATATATATTTACCCTCTAAGATTTAAACAGGCCAGGTTTTGACTCGACTAGTGATGCAGTCTGCCAGGTCAATGCACGCAGGTAAGCAATAAATCAAGGTTGACAGCTTTTCTTCTGGCTTCGTGTTGGGGTTGTGTGATTATGAATAAAATCCGCCCGTATATATAGGTAGATGTGGGAACTTTTACTGCTTAAGGAACGCTTTTGATAGGTTCTCATCATGGCAAGCTAATTGGCTGTATGCAGTTTAGTACCATCAGCCGTACCATCCTTGACCGAGACGAATTCTGAAAAAAACAGGGCTTATGCCTAATTTTATTGTTTTTTCCGCCATATTGGGTGACAAGATGGCTACGACCGACATCTAAAAAACAGGGCTAAAGTTTAATTTTATTCTGTCTCAGAGACTGGTGAACGGTGCTCGTTGATTGGTTGAAACAAATATGTATCTCGACGTAGTGATTAAACAAAGTAGTGGATTTACACACACTCGTTTCACGACACACCTCACCAATTTCCGCAGATGAAGTCTGCAAAAGATTTTGAGCTTGTGCTCTAGTAGTGACTGCATAAGCAGCCTGCATGTTTTGTTTTTCCCAGATAGCAATCTGTTGAGGGGTACAATCCTTAATTCCATATATACGTCTGACAATAATACTGTAAAAGGATTCGGGAGCATACATGTGTGGACATGTCCCGTGAAAAAGGGAGTGGCTATGTGGATAATAGCAGTTGGAAAAGTCTCAACTGTCCCACCAAATGTCACACATTTCACTACATCACCAGTGGCACAGGAAGGATGTATCAGAGACTGCTTAACCCCAACAGTTGTGCAACCAGAATCAAAGAGAACTGAGACTGGATTATTATTCACTAACCCATTATGTAGAGTAAGAGAACCTCTTCCGTCATGTGCAGCTAAGGCAGGAAGAGTGGGTAGAGGATGACCGCAACTCAAGGTACATATGGCTGTAGGTTGGAACAACATTTTGCACTCCGGGCACTGAGATGCTCTCTCGAAATTGAAAGCAGAGCAAGCAATAGTGTTAGAGGTGCTATCATCATTGTAACCTTGATCATTGATAACCTGGGGTTCTTGTTGAGCAGAGTTAGCATGGCGATAAGATCTATTATTATTTGGAGATCTACTGTTATATCGTGATCTATCACGACTATTATCTCTATTGGGAGCATTGTTATTTGCTCTGATGAAACTATTGTTCTGATTTGAACCCCAGTTAGCATTGTCGCGATTACTATTTCCCCTTTGGTCAAAATATCTGTTAGATGGATTTTGTTGTCCTCGAGAAAAATTATTGTAAGGTTGATAATCTCTATTACAGTTACCCCTTCCAAAATTTCCATAATTGTTGGAACCAAAATGTTGAGGACTGTTAAATTGTCTCCAGTTTCTTGGAGAAGGAGAATTACTACGTGGTGGACCATTTTGGTACTGTCCAATATCACGATTATCTCTTCTACCAAAATTGTGCTCAGCACTTTGAGATCTACTGCACAAATTAGGACCATATGGTATTGCTGAAACCATGGGTAAACCTTCTTTGACATCAGAGTGGCTAACAGTCACATTTGGGTGTGCAGTGACGTATTGGCGACAATATTGTTCCATATCTTTCAAGTTTGCAGGTTTTCGCTCATGTAAAAAGGAAAGAAAAGAAGCGTTTACAGACGACATGACTTTGTCACAAGCAATAAGTCCATGAGGGCTTCGTATGTATGTTCAGTTTTTGAAAGTTCCCCCAACGTGAAAAAAGTAAGGCGAATATTTGCTATAAAGTCTGAAAAATCTTTCCCTGTCTCTGGCAATAAAGACTTAAAGCA
Organism: Oreohelix idahoensis; assembly: GCA_024509875.1. NCBI lineage: Eukaryota > Metazoa > Mollusca > Gastropoda > Stylommatophora > Oreohelicidae > Oreohelix > Oreohelix idahoensis. The sequence continues at coordinate 31,522 of JAMPIV010003719.1, read as the reverse complement.
TTGGCGATAACCGTCTTCATCCAGTTGGTATTTTTTTAACAAAACCACTCTGACAACATGATAGTCATTCTTGTCAGGGCCCTCCAACATACTTATAGTGTTCATAGTTTCACCCTTGAGTATTTCCATAAGTTGTGCACAATATTCCAACTTGTCCATCTTATGAGATTCACATGAAAGTTCAAATCTATTCAGATAGAATGAAATATCATCATAGGCAGAGTTGAATGGAGGCAATCTGATTTTATAAGAATTAGTATTTGCCTTATTAGAAGTTGTTTGATTGTTTGTCTCATTTTGTGTATTACCAATATTCACTACCTTTATTCTCTCCAGCTCTACAGACGACATCTTTTCCTCGTGCAGTCTCATATTTTCTTCAGCTTGCATCTGCATCTGCAATTTTCTTTCTTCAGCCTCTAAGTTCTGTTTTTCCATTTCCATTTGCTGTTGAATTTTTCTATTCTCAGCTTCTAATTTCTGTTTTTCAGCCTCCAATTTCTGTTTTTCCATTTCCATTTGCTGTTGAATTTTTCTATCCTCAGCCTCTAATTTCTGTTTTTCATTTTCTAACTGAAGTTTTCTCTCTTCTGCCTGCATTTGCAATCTTCTATCTTCAGCTTCTAATTTCTGTTTCTTTTCTTCTGACTTGTGTGCCTTGTCATAATCAGCAAGTGCGAATTCTTCTAATCTCTCCGTAGTCATACCAAGGGATTTCCCTTGTGTAATGAAGTAATCCAAGCTCGACATTATACCCAATTATATGAGATAAATAACTTATGTAAATATATATTTCTGGAGAAACACACTTTATCCCAACTCCATGGGTGACAAGTCCTTACCTAAGAACCTGTACAATTACCTTTAAGTATAATAATATAATTAATTAACTATATATCTATTATGCATTATAATATTGACAGTGCATGACAAAATCGACAAAACACACAAAAGTGACAAAGACACGATATAAAGCACAAATGACCACGTTTGCAGGAATCAACTAAAGTAAGAAAACAGAAATAAAGAAAAAATATTGCAAAGTTTGCAATGACAGCTGCGAATAGAATGACAAGACAAGTGACAGCACAATGTATAAACGAAAAATTTGTATATAAATCAAAGATAGTAACAGGAGGAAGACACTCTCAAACAAATTAATAAAAAAACTAAGGTACAGAGAAAAATATAACAACAACAACACTGAGACATTTTGTCACACCTAAACAATAGTGTCACAAATTACCAAATCAGTGGACTAAAATACGTCAGCAAAAAGTTCGCTGGAAGTTTCCACTGCGGGAAATTTGCAAGAAAGTCCCTACAGAATGCTTACCTAGGCTCTCGGTAAAGTGGGATATATCCTACCGTAAGTCACCTCACCAACCGCCCACATAAATATGAAACACATAACATAGAAAAAAGGAATACAATAGTGTAAGCTGTGAGGAAGGTTCAATCAAAACATACAGTGGCACAGTTTACATTACAACCACTTATCTTGTAAAAGGAACAAATCCCAGCCTCCATAACAGCAACAATGATGTACAACAGGTATCAATAAAGTAGAACGTTGATGGCTGACAGGATCTTCTGGCTTCTCAGGTCCTTGACACTGGATGACATCTATTTGAAACTTGCACAGGAAACATGAACTGGTAACACTTGAATTGCTCATCAAAAATCAGCACTGTGAACACTGTAAATCCTGCTGTTGAACTTGTTAGGGAATAATCCACTATAGAATTCTTCATCTGTAGTTAGTACAGCACCCCAAAGAACTGGCTCACCAGTTATGTTACCACTATGTTGAGGGTTAAATATAGTGGTACATATTATGTTCAATTACTGTTGATAGTGGTGGAATGTTTCTGGTGGATGGTGTGGTACAACAAGGACAGAGTCAGTGAGGTTAGGCTTATGAGTGGCCGATTGATGTGTGAGTAAGTTACTGTCAACAAACGCGAATGTACAAAGGTTCTGGCATACCAACACAGGCTGTAACCACACACTACAGTAAACGTAATAGTCAAGAAACATTGCAATGAATGTTAACGTTTAAATAGTTTATTATGCCACAGTCACGTAAACATCATGGTAACATAGGACGACACTTCATAGCAAATCATGGTGGATCAGATAAGTAAGTTCATTTCGTAAACATCCAGCAAAAATAGTCATCCAAACAAAAGACGTGCATCGCAGTCTCAATAGGCTGTAGAATGCAGTAACTCATAGCATAAATCCCTTTAAAGCAATATCCAAAGATTCGGCTACAGGTACACACTCAAAAGTACAAAGGCTGCAGAACACAGCAGCTCACTTTTCATAAAGGTTTACATTAATATCTTTATAAGTGATAATGATCACTGGTCACTTACACAGCGGCATATAATGGCTTCTAAGGGAAAAAAAATCCATCAGAATAAACATGAATCAAAATTACGGCCGGTGCAATCCATGGCCTCTATAATAAATCCATCAGACTTCTTGCAAAATATATAATGCTGGCATCTGGGTAATATCTCTTAGAAAATATTCCATAAACTCCTGGGAGAAAGAACATTCCCGACAATAATCTCTTTATCTTTACTTCAAAACATTATCTTCTTTAATTATCAAATTCCCTTCATAGAAAAACACAAATACGCTGGGACACACTAGCGAGAAGGCACGACCTTCTCCAAGCTCTGCCCACACAACACTCCCCACAATCTCAGTTGCTTAAAACAGTTCAGTCTATATGAATTTGTTCAAGCGCTAACACGCAGCTTGAGATGTGAGCTAAACTTATCCGCTTTTCCCCCCTCAAACTACTCATAGAACCTTCGACCAGATTTCTTAACATATTTTTAAAAAAACAAGCTAACAGCTAATCAGTAGCGCTGCATTAAAAAAAAATCACCGAGCATTCATCTCATCACAAAAAGTGTGCTTACAGGGGCGTATACAAAAAAAGCAACCCATACCTACAAATCTTTTAACAGTTAACTCCCCTTAATAAAACACGACTTAACACTCAGTATCTATGATATTCAATGTCATAGACATACTAAGTAAGCCCAATTTTTTCTAAACATGTCACATTATTCTGAACAAGGTTATTATGAGCTGAACATGACAAGAAAGCCAACAAACCGATTTCCACAGAAACCGCTCAATTCGTCAAGATGTATACATGTTTACAAAAGAGAGAAAATATTTACTAATGAAGTTACAGTAATGATCCATGTATCATTTTAAAGCTTTTTTCAAGCACTTTCAAACAGTACAGAAATAAGCACATTCACTTTTACTTGTTAAACAAAATATAGGCTCAAGTATGCCTTGTTTGGAGAAAATGCACAATTTTTCATATTTTTTGTCACCCACAAAAAAACCACAAAAAAATCCATTTTAGGTATATTTATATGTCATAAATCATTTTAAAGCCTTTTTTCAGTTCTTTGCAATGGAATTCAAATAAACTAATGTGTATATGACATATTCTGCGATGTGGCACTTTTTAGAAATGTCTTATTATTCCCAATCTCCAGGATTTTTTGTCGACCGGGATTTGGACTGGATTAACTCGAGACCTGGCGAGGACATTTGAAGGAGTGTCGTCAACCAGGAATTGGCGGCTCCTGAGCCGACCCAGCTCTAATGGGTACCTCCGAAATTGGCGAGTATTTGCCTGAATGGCGAGGGACACCTGTCTCTGTACAAGAAAAAAAGGGATACTCATGTAAAATCAATGTCAGGTTAGACATTAATAATAACCTGAGATTTCGCCTCGAGTATTAGCGGGCGTACGAAAAAAAAAAAATTCCCAATCTCGTTAAGAAAGAATCCTACAGTCCGGTTTCGCAGACAACAGATGTTTGCAAACTGCCAGGATTCTTTACATCAAATTAGGTCACCAAATTGACTGAGTTTTAGAGTGATTGGAGCAATAATCATGATTTTAAAAGTATCTAAATACCACATTTAATGTGCACGACGCTTTTGAAACTCTGCCAACGATATTAAATTCGCCCTCAAATAATTAAATTTCCAAAACAAAAGCTAGGTCGAGCGAAGGACATTTTCGCTGTTCCAACCTTGAATCTACTCCCTGCACTCCCCTTGCTAATTCCATTTGTTTTATTGTAGTTCTCACAGTCATACTTATTTCAGTATAAAATAAATGTTATCAGTTTTCAACAATGTATATTCTTACGCAGGTATTTTCTCTCATTTGTGTGCTCAGTAGAATCCGCCCGATAGTTTCTCTCATTCACATAATGCTAATGGGTGGTTGATCTTTCCGGCGGAACAGCCATCATGAATGGACACAAGTGAAAAATACTTGTTGGGTTTCTCGTATTTCATGAAAGCTTGCTCTTTCAACAAATCTCAGAAAATGTAGGGAAAATAACTGACTAAATGCTGCTCCACAGACATCACAATTGTACGACTTATTTCCTGTATGCATTTTTCAATGTCTTTGTAGGGAAAATATCTGAGTAAATGCAGCACCTCAAACACCATGTTTATAAGGTTTATTTCCTGCATGTATTATTCTGTGTTTTTGTAGGGTACCTATCTTAGTAAATGCTGCATCACAGATATCACACTTGTAAGGTTTTTCTACTTTATGTATTCTTTTATGCACTTGTAGGTTACTTTTCCAAGTAAAAGCTGTATCACAAACATCACACTTGTAAGGCTTCTCTCCTGTATGTATTCTTTTATGGCTTTGTAAACTGCCAGTCTGAGTAAATGCTGCACCACAAACATCACACTTGTAAGGCTTCTCTCCTGTATGTATTCTTTTATGCGTTTGTAGTTTATCAATCTCAGTAAATGCTGCACCACAGACATCACACATGTAGGGCTTATTTCCCGTATGTATTCTTTTATGTCTTTGTAAGTTACAAGTCCGATTAAATGCTGCACCACAAACATCACACTTGTAAGGCTTCTCTCCTGTATGTATTCGTTTATGGCTTTGTAGGGGACCTATCAGAGTAAATGCTGCACCACAGATATCACACAAGTATGGCTTATTACCTGTATGTATTGTTTTATGATTTTGTAGACTACTGCTCAGAGTAAATGCTGCACCACAAACATCACACATGTAAGGCTTATTTGGCTTATTTCCTGTATGTATTCTCTTATGTCTTTGTAAGCTATTAGTCCAAGTAAATGCTGCACCACAAACATCACACTTGTAGGGCTTCTCTCCTGTATGTATTCTTTTATGGCTTTGTAGGAGACCTATCTGAGTAAATGCTGCGCCACAAACATCACACTTGTAAGGCTTCTCTCCTGTATGTATTCTTTGATGAATTTGTAGACTACTGCTCTGAGCAAATGCTGCACCACAAACATCACACTTGTAGGGCTTCTCTCCTGTATGTATTCTTTGATGAGTTTGTAGACTACTGCTCACAGTAAATGCTGCACCACAAACATCACACTTGTAAGGCTTCTCTCCAGTATGTATTCTTTGATGAATTTGTAGACTATTGCTCTGAGCAAATGCTGCACCACAAACATCACACTTATAAGGCTTCTCTCCTGTATGTATTCTTTGATGAATTTGAAGTTTACTTCTCACAGTAAATGCTGCACCACAAACATCACACTTGTAAGGCTTCTCTCCAGTATGTATTCTTTGATGAATTTGTAGACTATTGCTCTGAGCAAATGCTGCACCACAAACATCACACTTGTAAGGCTTCTCTCCTGTATGTATTCTTTGATGAATTTGAAGTTTACCACTCACAGTAAATGCTGCACCACAAACATCACACTTGTAAGGCTTCTCTCCTGTATGTATTCTTTGATGAATTTGAAGTTTACTGCTGTTAGTAAACTCTACACCACAGACATCACATATGTAAGGCTTTTTACGAGTATGTATTTTTTTATGATTTTGAAGACTACTGCTAAGTGTAAATGCTGCACCACAAACATCACACTTGTAAGTCTTCTCTCCTATATGTATTCTTTTATGCATTTGTAGTTTATCAATCTCAGTAAATGCTGCACCACAGACATCACACATGTAGGGCTTATTTCCCATATGTATTCTTTTATGTCTTTGTAAGTTACAAGTCCGATTAAATGCTGCGCCACAAACATCACACTTGTAAGGCTTCTCTCCTGTATGTATTCTTTTATGGCTTTGTAGGGGACCTATCTGAGTAAATGCTGCACCACAGATATCACACATGTATGGCTTCTCTCCTGTATGTATTCTTTGATGAGTTTGTAGACTACTGCTCAGAGTAAATGCTGCACCACAAACATCACACTTGTAAGGCTTCTCTCCAGTATGTATTCTTTGATGAATTTGTAGACTATTGCTCTGAGCAAATGCTGCACCACAAACATCACACTTGTAAGGCTTCTCTCCTGTATGTATTCTTTGATGAATTTGAAGACTACTGCTCTTAGTAAACTTTACACCACAGACATCACATATGTAAGGCTTTTTACGTGTATGTATTTTTTTATGATTTTGAAGACTACTGCTCAGTGTAAATGCTGCACCACAAACATCACACTTGTAAGGCTTCTCTCCTGTATGTATTCTTTTATGCATTTGTAGTTTATTCTCAGTAAATATTGCATCACAGACATCACACTTGTAAGGTTTATTTCCTGTATGTATTCTCTTATGTCTTTGTAAGCTATTAGTCCAAGTAAATGCTGCACCACAAACATCACACTTGTAGGGCTTCTCTCCTGTATGTATTCTTTTATGGCTTTGTAGGAGACCTATCTGAGTAAATGCTGCGCCACAAACATCACACTTGTAAGGCTTCTCTCCTCTACATATACTTTTATGTCTTTTTAGGGGACCTATCTGAGTAAATGCTGCTCCATAAACATCACACTTGTACGTCTTCTCTCCTGTATGTATTCTTTGATGAATTTGTAGACTACTGCTTAGAGTACATGCTGCACTGCCAACATCACAGTTGTAAGGTTTGTTTTCTGTATGTATTCTTTCATGTAATTTTTGGCTACCACTTTGATTAAACTCTGCATCACAATTGTAAAGTTTCTCTTGTGTATGTATTCCTTTATGTTGCTGTAGGTTATCTTTCCCGGAAAATGAAACACCACAAACACCACACCTGTAGGACCTATCTTCCTCTATTTTAATGTGAGACTGAATGCTTAAATCACTGCAAGTATCAACAGCTCTGTCACTAGCACAAAGCTGAACATTTATCTCACTGGCAGAAAATGGTTTACTACAATTTATGTTAGAGACTTGATTTTTAGAAACTGATATATTACTGTGTAGGTTGTCAAACACTGTAGCTGTCCTTTCCTGACTGTTGATGAAGTTCAGTGACGCTTCATTACCAGTGAGTCTCAGATTGATGCTATCCTTTTTTGCTACATCAGTAAAAGTGGCTTCTCCAATCTTATTCACTGCTTCATTCATGTTATTTCCACTGTCCTGTGGTAATACATTCTGAAGATCACTGAATTTATTATCAAACTCCCAGCCTCCATCTCTGTGTACTGCTTTCATATGCTTATCCAGGACATGAAGTTGGAAGAAATGAGTGTTGCACAGGTGACAAGAATAAACACCTGTAATAATAAAAATAATGAGCAAAGATAAATAATGAAATGCATGTCTTACATGTTTAGTTACAATTTGCTAGGAAAGTGTAATAACAAACACATTAGCACAATTTCCTGATAATTACATGATTGTTATTCAGGATTTACATCATTGCAATCCAGGCAAACCCATTGGTGCTACATCTCCTTCAGCAAATGTTGAAGTGTATGAATGTTTACTGTACTGCAGTATCCTGATTGTAAACATGTTGGATGCATCCTCTCATACGTTATACCTGCTAGTCTTATGTTTGGTGCCACATTCCAGCTATCTTTGCCCTGTTGATTTATCTTAGCAGTGTTGTTTTCTAACAGACAATCATTAATTGATCTCAGTATCTCTACCTTGTGCACAACCAGTGTCCCCACTACGGGTGCGAGTGAAGCTAGTCAGCACTCTTACTGTTGTAAGATTAAAGACAATAATTCAAGATTCAATTAAAGGATTTTCCTCTAAGATGATAGCCTCCTATAATTGATAGTTCATACTTCACCTTCAATTGCATTGTTAGATCATCCTTACAGACTTGCATGTGCACACACTCCCAGGCACAATGTATTTAACACTTAGCATCTCATGTCATACATAATTACTAGAGAATTTAAATCATCAACCAGTGATATTAAGCATGAAAACTTATGAAGACATTTGTGTGTCTTCAGTCCAACAGAAGTTTGAGTCAACACCTTCTGTGTTTGATGTCTGACCAAAAAGAAGCTAAGGTCATTGGGAAATAGAACACTTTCCATACTTTACTGGGAAACATTATCCAGTGAAAAGCATTTGCATTCTCTTTTTCTTGTCCCTCTCTTGAATAGGTTTCTTTCTTTCTTAATGAGCCAATTTCTGGAGACCTTGTTCATAATATTTTATAAGCCACCCCAATATACATGATACAACAGTGTCATACACCTGAATGACTTGTACCGTAGATTGACACCAGTTTCTGAAGATCAAGGTCTCTATAATATTTTATATTGATGCAACAGACATCCTTTTTGAACCCTTAAAAGCATGGAATGAGAGTGTGACATAATAACTGCCCTGGTTACTGCAGTAACAGCCTCTATCTCCATTATGTATACATTAAGCAAGTTTAATTAAAATTTGTAAATAGACTTAATTTTAAAGAAAGGCCAACTCACTGATTAGTATTAAATGTCATGCTGTGCTGATATTGAAATCAAGTAAACTTGTGTAGCCAAAATACGAATTTAAAATAATAACATTGCTATTATACATACCTTTCTCATCTCCAAATAAGCATAACTGTTGTTGACTTTCTGGTATGTCCAAGAAGTCAGTATACTGTATCTCAGTTTTAGTACAGCTGTTGTCACAATCAGCCTGAAACAAATTTTGATCAATCCAGGCATTTATGACAAATTATCATTTTCACGTTTAGCTCCCTAAACAGCCTAGGCCTTCAACAAATTTCTGCCAACTCCTCTTGTTGTATACTATAAGCTCAAGTTATCTCCATGACTGACTCATATCTTTGACTTTTGTATCCAGTTCTCTACTATGTGTGTTTTTGAGTCTCCCAAAAACTCTTTTACCCTGGACATTTCAGAATGCTATAAACTAGAGCTATATAATTGAACTGCCTTGACACTGGAGGTGAAGATTGAGATTTTTGTGCTGGACTTGATTTATTTTTCCATTTATGACACTTGTAATACACAATATTAAAATGTAGGGGAGATAAGTTTTTTTCTGTATACATTTCCTCATTATTGCCATCACTCATGAACACATACAAAGACATACTCACATGCACATACACAAATGAACACATACACTTACGTATACATAAACAGACAAATGCTCATGTCAGGGTTCATAGCAAATTTCTTCAAGCATTTTCCAAGCTTTTTCCAGGTTTTTCCAGGTCCAGCACGTGATTTTCAAGGATGGGAAACTCTAATATTTTCCTCTTCTAATTTTCTCAGATATAATTATCACTTTGCTGATCAGCAATCCGGAGCATTACCATCTCCCATTACCAAGAGTGTTTGCAGATTTCTTTAAAAAGAACTATTTTTTTTTTTTTTTTTTAAATTCATAAAAGATTGAAAAACAGACTTCTTTTCCAAGTTTTTAGTGAATTTGTTCAACATCAGCGCAATAAAATGTTAGTGACATTTTCTTCTTCTTCCATCCTTAGCCAAAGACCGACCAAGCAGTCAGAGGCCATCACGCCTTGTGGCGTCTTAAAAGCAACAGCAGATTGATTTTCTCTGTTGTAGTTTCCCATCACGCCTAGCGGCGTCTTTAGGGCAACAACAAATAGATCCATCTGCCGTTGGCTTGTCACACCGATTACGGAAACAACGGCAGATGGATCTATTTGTTGTTGCCCTAAAGACGCCGCTAGGCGTGATGGGAAACTACAACAGAGAAAATCAATCTGCTGTTGCCCTTAAGACGCCACAAGGCGTGATGGCCTCTGACTGCTTGGTTGGTCTTTGGCTAAGGATGGAAGAAGAAGAAAATGTCACTAACATTTTATTGCGCTGATGTTGAACAAATTCACTAAAAACTTGGAAAAGATGTCTGTTTTTCAATCTTTTATGAATTAAAAAAAAAAAAAAGTTCTTTTTAAAGAAATCTGCAAACACCCTTGGTAATGGGAGACGGTAATGCTCCGGATTGCTGATCAGCAAAGTGATAATTATATCTGAGAAAATTAGATGAGGAAAATATTAGAGTTTCCCATCCTTGAAAATCACGTGCTGGACCTGGAAAAACCTGGAAAAAGCCTGGAAAATGCTTGAAGAAATTTTCTATGAACCCTGACATGAGCATTTGTCTGTTTATGTATACGTAAGTGTATGTGTTCATTTGTGTATGTGCATGTGAGTATGTCTTTGTATGTGTTCATGAGTGATGGCAATAATGAGGAAATGTATACAGAAAAAAAACTTATCTCCCCTACATTTTTGTTAGTGACATGGATGGTAATAAATAAAATAAGCTTGATTGACGTATTGATTTAACGATTAACCACATATATCAACATAAAAGGCTAATAAAATTGGAATAAAATGCAAAAAAAAACTGTATTTTTCGTGTTTGTCTTTTTTGAATGTATTCTGCGTCTGTGGCATCTGACAATGAGCGTTTGTAAATGTTTGAGTAGTTAAGTACCTCTAGTTGGAGTCTGAGCTGCTTTTTTCATTAACTGGGGTTGAAGTTGTAGCTGTAGGCCTCTGCAAGAGTCTTTGTCAACGATCCACATTGATAATCCTTGACTGTGTGGTATAACTTGAAGCAGGGTATCAGGCATAGAGGTGCATTGCAATCTGGGCAGTACATGCAAGTCTGGCTTCTGTTCCCTGCAGCCTTACACACTTTACAGTCTGGTTTGTACCTTGCCCTTTCATATTTATCAATGAAGTGGTGCTCAGTAAGTCGTGTTGTTGTGACCTGTGGTTTTCAAGGTGTCACATTGCGTCGAAGAATAGCAGGTTCAATAAGAGTCATACTGACATCCTGATCTTCGCTTTGATCTTTTTTTGTAGAGTTGGCAGTGTTGTAGGTTATGTGCCCATTGACCAGGGCAGTTTCAACTAAGAAATAATATAAAAATAGGATCTGTGTGGATAGGGGTAGCTTGCACCTAGTTGGCTGAAGTTTCCACACCTCCCATACTTTTGCTGTATTTTTCTGCAAGCACTAGCTTCTGAATTGTTCTGCCCTAAAGAATTTGTCTTTCTAACTGTCTTGTTTATATTATCATTGGAGTGAACAGTGGATATAAGGTTAAATCTTTTTGTATCATGCCAGGTGACTGTCAGCATGCCTTATCTTCTGTCGCACAAAACACAGGATGATTTGTCTTTTTCAATTTGAGTTGTTTTTTCTTCAGTGCTACAGGAAAATGCTTCCTATTTTCCGCTACTGTTCCAAATGCACCAATCTGAATTTCTGGTCTTGAAATAAAGCTGAAGGCTGAATCAAAACTACCACAGAAGAGAATATGTCCCTTGTTGCGTATGAAATTTGAATTAAAACTATGGTGACTTTTCACTGAAAAAAAAAGAGTCCAAATAATCTCAGCTCGCAAGAGTTTTTTCCTTGGTCACAAATGATGTCACATCTGTAGGTCTCCTAGTAGTGTTAGTTTAAAAAAAAAAAAAAAGGAACACAAATAACTTATGAGTAGGCCTAAGCTATGTATATTTACCAATTCAAAATTCTAAACGCATACATAATACAGTCAAACAATATTTATCTAGAACAAAAGGTAATATATATAGTAATTGGGAGGGTAATACTTATGATAAGTGAAAATCTATTAAATATCTAACTGGAGACCTTTACACCCATCCCCCCCACATCTTTACTATTTTCGTGGGTTTTGTTTCATTTGTTTGTTTAGATTTTTTTAAAAATTTAATTTAATTTTTTTTTTAATTTTTAAATGACATAGGCCTATCCACAAAATTGCTGATTTTCATTTATCCTAATTACAGTGATTTGACAGATGTGATGCCACTTTCGTGTATCGGCGGTTATTCATGTTATCTGAAATTGAAAACATGTAGGCCTAGGCCTATCCTAATTAGCCTATAACCTTTCAGAGGTAGAACGGGATAAGTCTTTTCATCATAAATATAATTAAAAAAGCATTCAAAATATATTTATTTCCAAAAACTGTGGTGAAATGAACAGTGGGACATGGGTCTGATAACAGGGTAGGCTATAGAATATGGAATCGCCATCAATTTCTATTCCTGACCATCTTAAACTGTCAAATATATTCCCGTATGCAGAGGTAAACCAAGAAATTTCATTCAAACGCTTGTTTATAGGCTAATTTTGGCTATGGTTAAAAATTAAACTGTAAATAGGCCTACATTGTAAATACAGACGCAAGTACAGTAGTCTATCTATAAACTGGACTTATTTAAATAGGTTTTATAAATGAGATAAATGAATTTATTACTTACGACGAGTGCTAAAAATAAATCTGCGTTTACGTCGTTAACGCAAAGCGCCAAAAACTTCTGGAAATGGATTAAATGCGCAAAGGGAAGTAAAAATTGTACGGTAACTTTGCGCAAAGGGAAGTAAAAATTGTACGGTAACTTTACAATTTTTACTTCCCTTTGCGCACTTCCATTTCCAGAAGTTTTCGGCGGTTTCATTTTCGGCGCTTTGCGTTAATGGCGTAAACGCAGATTTATTTTTAGACTCGTCGCGTCTGTTGTTGCGAAAAATACCATCAATAACCAAAAAATGGACACAAAGTAACGAACTTTCGATTTCGTACTATTTTTCAAGGTCCGATGCGGAAAATTCAAGGCTTTTAGCCATTTTTCCAGGCTTGTCAAGGCCTGGAATTTTTTTTTTTCGTTTTCCAGGTTTTTCAAGGTTTTTCCAGGTCACTACGAACCCTGTCATGTACATACTTATAAACACACACATATACAAATATATAGAGCACAGAATTATTTTCTACATGAAATAAGACCATATAAGTTCACAGTAAACTTTTAAACATGAAAAACCATTTGAATTGTTTGTTTCCAAAAATAAATAAATAACTACAGTTTGTCTAAACAACATATAAGTCTAGTTAACTGGCTGAAATAGTTTGTCTACACATTGGTACATACAACATCCCACCTCAGTATTAGCATCATGATTCTGGAAGCTTCCATTATACTCCTGTTTACATTCATCAGATCCTGAATTTTGATTACAGTGCATGATATATTTTAATTATTACATATATTCTGACTGATTCTTTAATGCATTTTGAAAATCAGTTATGGCTATTATAAAGTCCAAGAATGTTTGAAAAGAAATATTATCTATAGTTGCATAAACTCAGTAAAATGCTTACTGACATAACAACGCACTTACAAGAAGAGTCTTTGAAAGTTTAGACTTGTTTTTTGTAACAAGAAGTTGTTGTTGATGAAGAAATGTTGCTCAGCTTGTCACCCTTGTGCAGCCAATGCGAAGATTTTTTATTTGTTCTGAGGCTGCTCATTGGTACTGATTAAAGTGTTTGTGATTGGTTGCCAATAATCAATATACCCTTTAGCTCCCTTCAACAAACTCATGTCAAGTCCTCCTGTCACGAGTCAACAACTCAAGTTCTTTCCATGTTTTCCTCATCACTTTCACCTCTGTATCCAGTTCTCTTTCTCCGTGTATTTTTTAGTCTACCTTTGCCTTTCTTTTCCTGGGGATTTCAGAACAAGGACCACCTTGAAATGCTATCAACAGGTTTCCTCAATGTGTCTTATGTTTACTGGACCAAGCTAAACTTATCTCATTTGCCAGCATCATTAAGTTTTCTCATCTCTTGTTCTCATCTCATCTCTTGTTCCACTGGCACTTGTCTAGTTCTTGTCATCAGTTCCACATTTGTGACTTTATAATACCATTTCAAACCTTATATTCTATGCAAGCTTCCATTTATGAAAGTCTAACTTTCTGTTGTTGTTTTCAATCTTTCAGAGCCATGCAATAGGACTGGCTTGACATTTGAGTTGAAGATTATTATCTGCTTTCTTGTTTTTACTGTCTTCTATCTTGTTTATGGTTTCTGTTGTTATCAATGATTTGTGCTGATGATCTCAGTACCTCTCCACTGGTCTTGTTCCATATATTTTTTAGCTGTTGCCAGTGGTCTTCCATTTCGGCTTCATCATCCAGTTGTTGGAGTAATTGGTATGTGTTGGATACTGTGATACTTTGTCTCTTATTTCTTAGATATTCCACATTATACACAGTTTTATGAGTGTCATTTTTTTTTTATCTGATTCTCCATCTGCTCCTCTATGTACCTTTACCTCACGTAATCATGATCTATACCTCTTATTTATGGCCTGGTGATATCCATGTTGCCTTATGTATTCTTTTATGTGGAAATATGCTTCCCCCTATAGCCAGTTGATTTGAAGCACAGACGTTTATTAATAGTTCCCTGTTCTTGTTTCTCATACTAATCCATGTTTTCCCATGATTTCTTCAAAGTTGGTGTTGTTTGTTCCTATTTTTGCATTTAGGTCCCCCATCAATATTGTGGTTGTTGAGGAGCCAAGTAATAGCTTTCTTCTGTCTGTGGAATGTACTGGGCAAGTAAGCAGCAGTCTGGGCATGCTCAATGGATGGGTAAAGTAGTGGCAATTAGGTATAAGTGTTGAGGTTTCATTATTGTATGTGCTTGGGGAGTTTGGTGTATTCTGTTCTTAGTTGGAAGACCCAACTTCTTGGAGTGGAAGATGTGCCAGATATTTTAGAAAGCAAATTATTATAAACCCAGTATAATAAACACATCTCAAATGTATTTGTATGAAAAATAACAATAAAAGTGTGAATTTAATGTATATATTGTACTTCATGCATTAACCTTGAATATTGGTGCAAATTAAATTTTAAAATTAAGTTTATTATGTTCACAGCTGTATGAAATAATGCTAGACATTAAGCATAAAAGCACTCATGTTTTATGTGTCTGTAAAGACGTGTTTCCTAATTTTACTGGCACACTACTGCACAAAGTATAAATAAAATAAAATATTTCTTTTCATTTAATACAAGAAGACATATTTTTACTTCTGTTTTGCATTTCTAGCATGTTTTGTGAGCTAGAAAATGATAGGGTACATGATTTCTTAAGATGTTGTAAAGGGGTGGGGGAACTTCTAGAAAAATTAAAACGCACTGGTTCAGACAGAGAAACACTTTGAAAATTGATTAAGCTCCATGACTCAGATCACAGACATACAATCATCAAACATGTATAATTCTTCACTAAATTTTCAGATTGCATTACATTTGTCAGGTTAAAAAAATATTTATATCGTGTTTCTTGTGTTAACAGTATCTCAAAATACCAGCATGTTAGTAGGATATAAATAACAGATTTTAAAGTGAATGTTCTTTTTACTTCTTGATAAAAACTTAGATTTAGCCAAGTGAGTTAAACTGACAGACCTCTATAAAAATATTTCATGTGCCATAAGCAATTGCTTATCACAACAGTGGGTTACTAAGGGCTGCTAAGGGAGTAAAGAATACTAACATTGTTATCTTCCAAGCATGTCATGATTAAGGAGGGTTGGGACTAGTTACCACATCCTGTAGACAATTTTTAACCACAAAAACTTTACCGAGTAATTTGTATAACATCTCTGTAGAGGTATCCATTTCTGCTTTTATAGCCTCTACTGGAATGTCATCAGGACCAGCTCCTTTTAATTCTGTTAGAAGCTTTATGCTTTTCTTTATTTCTTCCTTAGTTGATTTTTCACAGTTGACTTGTAGCTCCTCAATGGCTGGCTGGAAGTCTGGGGGATTTTGTGGATCCATTCTGTTGAGAAGTTGAGTCTGTTTTGTGGAACTGTCTGGGAGAGAAGAAATACCACCAGAATGGAAAGAAGGATCTCTGGTCAAACTACCTGAGAAGGGAGATTTACAAAAGATTTACAAGTGAATTAATTACATGTGAATAATTTTATTATTAGTTGCAGGAAAAATATTTAACAGGTTCATCCTCAAGAACTTAAGAGTCTATGGGTAGAGAACAAACAGGTTCTAGGCAAAGCAGATCCTGTACAGATCTGAATGCCACATTAAGAATAATAGTGGAACAAAGTCTGAAATGGAAACTATCTCTAGCATAAGCCTTTAACAAATGCATAGCAAGTTTTTATATACTGTGCCATCCTTTCCATGTCTTCTTTACCCTTGTCATGTCTTATCCCTGTTCCCTGGGTTTTTGTTTCCCACTAGTCTTTCCCTGGGGATTCCAGAACAAAGATAGTCTTGTAATACTATCAGTAAGTTTTCTCAATGTGTATTCTGTCCTGCTCCATCATCTTCCTCTCACCTCTTGTTCTTGTAATACTATCAGTAAGTTTTCTCAATGTGTATTCTGTCCTGCTCCATCATCTTCCTCTCACCTCTTGTTCTTGTAATACTATCAGTAAGTTTTCTCAATGTGTATTCTGTCCTGCTCCATCATCTTCCTCTCACCTCTTGTTCTTGTAATACTATCAGTAAGTTTTCTCAATGTGTATTCTGTCCTGCTCCATCATCTTCCTCTCACCTCTTGTTCTTGCCACCAGTTCCCCATTAGACTTTTTTTTTTTTTTACTGTCTCACGTTTATGCCTTGTCCCCTAATTTTCCACAGAAAAGCAGCACAAATGTTAAGACAAGTAAATACATCTAAGTGGGTGAGAGTGTATTAATTTTATTTGGAAACAATCTACAAGAAATTAACGGCCTGCTGCAATATTTTCTTTGACTTAATAATTGTATGCACATCTGCTAGGAATGGTCAATTTATAATGGTTCCCTAGTTTGTTCTTTGAATTTAAAAACTAGAAACCTACCCACCTCAAAAATATTTATAGAATGTGTGATTCCTATATACACACACTGGGGTTCTTGCCGGTGCTATGGAGTTTGTGCACAATGCTGAGATCCTCCTTGTGTGATCTAAGGAAGGAGATCAGAGCACTGATGGAGTAGTCTGTGTGTATAAAGATAGTCCTTTAAAACCAAACCAAACCAAACCAGTTAGAGAACCACTTTGGAAAATGATGAGGCAATATGGAGTCCTGTTGAAGATTATTAACTTAATGAAGAAAACACATGAAGACTTGACATTTTTCACAAATGAAGAGAAATGTAGTGCAATAGAACCAATAGAAACCTATTCAACTCTTTAAACAGCTTCATGATCTAGATTTTACAGATGAACTGGGTCACCTGTCCCATAACTGTAATCAGATGTACAACAGAATGAAAATACTTAATGAGAGGTGACAACATGTGGGTCTGAAAATACACAAGAAGAAAACAAATACAGGGTGTCCATAAAAGATTGTACCCTTTTCAAAAAATTTATTCTCGGCCTCATGATGTGGTACAAGGATGCTTTCTATCACAAAAGTAAGATAATCTCTGCAAGTTTTTAATCATACCTTACAAAGACTCAAAAAAAGTGTGCATTGCGCGCAGCGGGTTTTTAAAATCAAACTTTCGCAGTTGAGTTGCAACCGGTAATTGTTACATGTCTCTCAACACACTGGTCAAGTAGGTGAAAAAAAGAAAGAAATAGGTACATTCTTTTTGAGTCTTTGTAAGGTATGCTTAAAAACTTGCAGACATTATCTTACTTTTGTGATAGAAAGCATCCTCGTACCACATCAAGGGGCCGAGAATAAATTTTTTGAAAAGGGTACAATCTTTCAACAAGATGTAGAATCATACATACACCATTGCAGCAATATAGGCAACGATAATAAAATAAAAGATTACAAATGGCTACAACACAGGAGCTTTAATTGCATTGAGAAACAATGGAGATCAAAAGAAAGTAAATCCAACAGAAAAATCAGAACCTTCTAATTCAAATGTCAAGGTCAGTCTTTTTGTATGACTTGAAACATGAAGAACAACAAAAACAAACAATCAAAGAAGCTAGATCCTGTCTTAAAATGGATGCCTGCATAGAATAGAAGGATTGTGGAACTGATGACAACTACCAGACAAGCATCATTGGAACCAGAGATGAGAAGATGATGGAGTCTGACAGGAAACACACTGAGAACTGATGACAACTACCAGACAAGCATCATTGGAACCAGAGATGAGAAGATGCTGGAGACTGACAGGAAACACACTGAGAACTGATGACAACTACCAGACAAGCATCACTGGAACCAGAGATGAGAAGACGCTGGAGTCTGACAGGAAACACACTGAGAACTGATGACAACTACCAGACAAGCATCAGTGGAACCAGAGATGAGAAGACGATAGAGTCTGACAGGAAACACACTGAGAACTGATGACAACTACCAGACAAGCATCACTGGAACCAGAGATGAGAAGACGATGGAGTCTGACAGGAAACACACTGAGAACTGATGACAACTACCAGACAAGCATCATTGGAACCAGAGATGAGAAGATGATGGAGTCTGACAGGAAACACACTGAGAACTGATGACAACTACCAGACAAGCATCATTGGAACCAGAGATGAGAAGACGATGGAGTCTGACAGGAAACACACTGAGAACTGATGACAACTACCAGACAAGCATCAGTAGAACCAGAGATGAGAAGATGCTGGAGACTGACAGGAAACACACTAAGAACTGACGACAACTAGCAGACAAGCATCATTGGAACAAAAGATGAGAAGATGATGGATTCTGACAGGAAACACACTGAGAACTGATGACAAATACCAGACAAGCATCATTGGAGAGATGAGAAGCATCATTGACAGAACACACTGAGAACTTGATGACAACTACCAGACAGCATCATTGAGAAGACGATGTTGGAGAGAGTGACAGGAAACACACTGAGAACTGATGACAACTACCAGACAAGCATCAGTGGAACCAGAGATGAGAAGATGATGGAGACTGACAGGAAACACACTGAGAACTGATGACAACTACCAGACAAGCATCAGTGGAACCAGAGATGAGAAGATGATGGAGTCTGACAGGAAACACACTGATAAAACTTGTTGACAACACTCCTAGAAGTCTAGAGGAAGACCAAGGAACAACATGGAGAAGAGAACTGGAGACAGACATGAAGAAGACATGGAAAGACCTTGACCTGATGACACAGGACAGGAAGACTTGACAAAAGTTTGTTGAAAGCCTATGCTCCCAGGGGTGCTCACAGGTGATGAGAGAGACAGAAATGTTTTTTGTTGACAGTCACGCCCTTAGTTCATTAAAAATATGTCAAATATAAGAGGACATGAAATGTAGAATTTGTTGACAGTCACATCCTTAGTTCATTAAAAATATATGTCAATTATAAGAGGACATGAAATGTAGAATTGGTTGACAGCCACGCCCTTAGTTCATTAAAAATACATGTCAAATATAAGAGGACATGAAATGCAGCATTCCTCAAGAAAGACAGTGTCAACAATCCTTTATTCTAGAGTCTGAATGAGACAACTGTGATCTCATGTTACCATTTCTCTTCTTAAGGTTCATAGATTAGGTTATGAAGACAACAGTAGTAACCAACAGAAATGAAAGTCAATTGATGGCAAGCTCCTGTTTTTGAAGATAAGCAATTGCAGGCTGCTAATGCAATCACGAACTGATTTTGTTCAACAACTCCTTTGGGATTACTTTCATTCATGGTGTCTTATGGAAATTATGTATTCCCAAAGTTACGCGCACTGTAAATTCTGCTAATGATTTCTACTTCAGAAGCCAGTTGTGAGCATTTGTTTAGAACATAAAGATAATTGTTTCATATTTATGAGTATCTATTGGACAGGAACGTCTGAGTAATCTGGTGCTTGTTAGTGCTGAAAGAGAAACTCTTGAGAACACTCATTAAAGCAGGAGAGATTCGACTTGGAAATATACATGTCCAAACAGATGAGGAACCGGTGTACTTTGGCATTACATTAGATGACATGGAGGCCCCACATAGAGAAAACAGAAGCCAAAGCAAGAAGAAAACTTGCCATCCTGAGGAAAATAGCTGGATCAAGTTGGGGAGCTAATGAAACAATGCTAAAGAAAGTTTATACATTAAAATAAGACCGGTATTAGAGTACGGATCAGCAGCATGGTCTACAGCAGCCAAATTACACCTACAAGCCTTGGACAAAGTACAAAATCAAGCGCTTGGGTTGATCACGGGTGCCATGAAGACCACTCCAATAAACGAGATGGAAAAAATCACAGGCATTCCACCTTTATTCTACAGACAAGATACTAAGACCCTGATCCAAGCAGAAAAGTACAAGAACATGCCAGCAGATCCGATGAAAACTAGATTTAGAGATTTAGCAAGTGGGAGGTTGAAGAGAAGCAGTTTTGTGCATCGGTCCAAAAAACTAATTAGAACATACATGAATGAACTACTAGACATCACTAAGGAAATAATTCCAACACCCCTCCCAACCCCTTGGGAACAACATCTAAACTTCAGCACTAAGACCTATCTGCCCCATGGGAGAGCTAAATATTCTGCAAAGGAAAACAGTAGCATATGATGATTGAAGAACTATACCCCAAAGAAGCATGGATCCAAGTACATGAATCCACCTGTTCACCTACTGGAATATTCTATTCAAATTACTCTGCTGAAGTACAGGCCTTAAGCATTGCTGCAGAAATTATAAATAACACAATAAGCCAATGCCAGTAGGTTGTATTCCTTACTGATGCAATGTCAGTAGTGCAGGCCCTCAATAGTGACCAACTGCCAGAGTTAAAAAGAGCCTTATGTGAAGTGAATATCAAAAGAAGGGTAGTGCTACAGTGGATACCATCACACTGTGGCATACCAGGAAACAAGAGAGCAGACATGTTAGCAAATGAGGGAGCAACATGGAAACAAAAAGAAAAAACAATCTTCCAGGACAAGAAGACCCTTATCAAGGCTATTAGGAAAGCTGACCTACAGAGAGACAACTATCACTATTTTGATCAAGCAAAATAGGTGATCCTGTTCCATATTAAAACAGGACACAACAGACTGAACAGTCACTTATACAGACTGAAATTGGTCCCATCACCCCTGTGCACGTGTGGACAGGCAGCACAGACAGATGAACATATCCTGATGGACTGCCACATGCTTAGTCAATTACTGACTGAACATTGGCCCATAGAGACGCACATCCATACAAAGCTGTTTGGGAGTCTTGACAAACTTTCAACCATAGTAACATACATCCAGAGAACCGGACTTCTTGTGTAGACATTACTAAACAACAACAAACGAGAAGAAGAACATTCATTTTGGTAACATAAGTGATCATTTTTCAGGAACGAAGGTGCTAAAGATCAATATGTAGTAAACAAAAGAAATTGACATCTGTGATGTACTATTCTTACTTACTTACTTAGTCGTTCTCCTTCTGGTCTTTTTGGTTTTTGGCCACAATGCAACCCACGCCCCTTTTGCTCTTTCAGATGTGGGTACACCACTGTAGAGCAGCATGTTGCCATCGATATCCATGACTCTTTGTTCCTTTTTCTTTGTTTCCGTTATAGCCAGGATTTCTAATTTTGCTTTCCTCATCTCTTCCATCAGCTCCTCTTCTTTCCCATTTATACTTCTTGTGCTCCAAGTTCCATGTCGTAGTCCATTCCAGTTTGTCGCCTCTAGAATCAGTCCAGTTTTCTCTCTTTTGTAATTCGCGTAATCATGTTTTAAAGCAAACAGGTGATTGGCCTGTTGTGCCTTTGTATGATAGAGGGGCTGCCTTCTTACAGCCTCCATGTAGGCTGCCCTCCTCCTTTTTCAGCTTGGCTTCGGACCGGCCTAGGCAGAGTTGTCACATGTTTTCAAGAAATAGAAATGAAGCATTATATCATATTATGCTTCATGTTTCTGAAATCCCATCCGCTGCAGACCCAAATAGAACAGTCCCAACTAAGATGGTTTGGCCATGTCTGCAGAATGGGAGAAGATCAGCTACCACGACAAGCATGGGAAACAAAGAGCCAGGGATCCAGACCTCCAGGACGACCCAGAGTTCACTGGGAGGACAACATTAGACAATCTTTGAAGGACCGAGGACTAGAATGGAACCAGGCCAGGAAGAAGACAGCTGATAGAATGGTCTGGCGCTCTCTCTTCCAAACCTCTACACCTCACGGTAGAAGGGGAACGACTAAGTAAGTAAGTAAGTTTCTGATGACAGCTCTAAAGATGTTTCTGATCTGAATACAGCCTTTGGGTACAGGCTACCATTTATTTGCTGACAGCAATTACACCTCAAGAGAACTCACTGACTTCTTACTGGAGAAGAAGCAATACTACACTGGCACTCCCAATATGATTGAAATAAATTTTCCCTTGAAACTAAAGACTTTGCACCTTACTTGTCTTCAATACAGATGGTACATAACACAAACAAGCAATTTTGTTGTGTACAGCCTTTAGAGATAAAAAGGCCAAGAAATCCGTTTTTCTTGTGTTTTCTCAGGCTTAAGTAGAGACTATAACCACATGGAAGCACAATATAAAGCTGAAAATTATAGAGGAATACAACAGTTCAATGAATGAGTATGTCTTCCTAGACCAAAGAATTGGCTAGTATTATGGTGTACATAATAGAACATTTTTTTAAATAAGTGAAACAAAATTTTCTTCTGGCTGCTTGACGTGGAAGAGTTCAGTCCTTCAATTTTACACTGTTTTCATCATGCTGCTGTTCAAGAGATATCTGCTTCACCAACTAACTGAAGCTTCTGCTGTTTTAAGTACACTAAGTATCCAAGAAAATGTAACTACTGATATTGTCAGACCTCAAGCAGCATAAGCTTTGAAGGACTTTTGTGACACAAGGCATCATATGATAGGAAACTCTATACAAAGTGGTACAACAGGAGGCAATCTGATCATCAGAAACAGTTATATGTTATATAAAAAGAGATAGGAACTGTGTCTTCAGCAGCACACCTGCTTGTCATCAGCATTCCCATCATTATTGCACTGGGTGTCAAAACCAGCTACAATGTATTTATGACTACCATGAAAGCATATGAATAGTGGCAACATTCTTCTGGGAAACATAAAATAGAATTTTGGTATATGTAAATAATATTAGTTATAGTAGTTTCATCTTTGATTTTTACAGAGTGTGGTTTTGGAAAAAGAGTCATAACAATTATATCTGTGGAGTGATTGTGACTGACAACAATGTATTGATGTTTTAAAATGGATGCACATTTACTTAATCTTCTTTAAATGTGATGCCACTTTCTCATATTGGCAGTTGTTCATATTATTTGGAATTGAAAACATTATATATCCTAATTATAACCCATTAGAGGTTGAACGGGATATTTTTCTTCATTAATTAAAAAATGTGTATGGTTATTTTCAATCAGGTCTACATTTCACAAGACACAGACACTTTCACATAACGTAGCCGTTTAAAAACATTTCACAAGACTTCTAAGCCCTTTTCACATATTTTTATTCATAACAGACGCAACTATCTATTGATTCAATGTAGGTCCTATATTTTTACTGCCTGTTTTTAAAACAACTTTTAAAAAGAAAAAAAAGCGCCATTGTTGGTGTTCGTTGTTATAAAAATGTGGTTCTCTTTAAAAAAAAAAAAAATTACATATGTTAAGTGATAATGATACAGATAGACTATATAGATGTGTTTCAAACTAAAAATGTATTGATATTCTGAACATTTTATACTTATGTGCACTGATATTCTGAACATTTTGTTGCCAATTATATAAGTGTAAGTGTGCAATTTTACTTTTGTTTATTTTGGAGGTTTCCCGTAGGTCTACACTTACTTAACGAGGCAAAATCTCATTTCACAAGTTAATATGTATAAGCTTATGAACTTGAGATTGATTTTACATGAGTATCCCTTTTTCCCTGTACGCTGACAGGTGTCCTCTCACCATTTGGGCAGATAGGGCCTACTCGCTGTCTTCGGAGGTACACAATACCTGTATAGCTGGGTCGGCTCAGGAGCCGTCCAGGTTATTCCAGTCACTAGTTGAAGACACTACTTCAAATGTCTTCGCCAGGGCTCAAATTATGCCAGTCCAAGTCGCGATCGACGACGATACTTCAAAAGTGCTCGCCAGGCCTCGAACATAGAATCTCTCGATCACTCGCGCATTCTGGTAACCACTACACCAGCGCAACTCCATTAGATGTTGTTTAATGTTTTGCCTTCTTAGGGTGAGGCATGTAACTTTCAACCTAGATTGAGTCCGTTGGTTATATCAGAGTGCAATTCACAATTGCCATTCTTCTTCTTCTTCCTCGTTTGTCCTGAAAAGGACATTGGTTGCGTTGTGTCTGTTTACACCGGAGCTGTGATATCTGCACCTTTCGGTCGACACATCCGACTTCAGCACGGCAGTTTTTGGGACCAGGTTTGCCTTCCCTCTGCGATCCCTACTCTCTCAGCCAGACTGCAGTGATGCAGACTGTTTCCAGGACCACCACGTGGAGGTGGAGTAGGGTCTTAGTCAGCTCTGGTTTGCCGACTCTGATGCAAGCAGTCAAGCTATGGGTCGCTGACTGCATTCTCTATTGCTGCATCTTTGGGTCCCAATCGCCATTCAAACATATATGAACTTTGTTAACCGAAGCACCGTGTTGGTGAAATATAAACCCAGAAAAGGATTACTATCATCCATCAGCTAGAATGAAATATCCTCGAAGAGGACTGATAGCCCGACTAGAGCTGATAGACACTAGGTCCCAAAAAGAACTAGCAATATCTATCCGCTTGCGTGATGAAGCCCTGAAAAAGACTATCAGCTACGCCAACGCTGCCCATACCTCCTTGGTGAATGGGCCAAATAATAATACAAAGCTACATAGGATCGAAAGAACTTCTCACCAACACAGTTTTGAGCTTTGTAAAAAATAATAACGCCAGACATATACTGGTGGTCGCTTTAAAAATAAAATTACAAATCCAATATGGAGGTCTCCAGTCACACTGTCCTTTAACAACGAAACTATAAACAGCCTCGAGCGAAAGAAATTATGAACCGTCTTGGTCACCTACGTCAGCGAGCACGAAACTTGAGGATGATAAAGGCATATATCCCTCGTATCTGTTTATAAATAAAGACAATTTTCATAACTTACGCAATGGAATCTCAGCCCTGCGTAAAGGTATTGTAGTAGCCAGTGTTGCCACTTTTTTTAAAAAAATTTTTAAAGTAGGCAAAAACACCGTGCCTTAAAAAATGAATGTTGATTATGAACTGTCAAGAATTAATTCATGCCGATTTTATGAGTAGCGTAGTATGGTACTTTAGTTTAAAGCAAATTACGTTAACAGTAATATAGTTCGGAGTGAGAAGGTACAGTTTTCCAATAATGTTTTTTTCTGACAAAAACATCGATTGCGTAATTGATAATTGGTTTATGTTTTTGTTGATGATTACCGTTTTATATAGTAAATGTTGCTAAATATAATGAGACGTGGCTGGCTGTCATACATTACATATTATCAAGCATAATCACTAAGCCGGAACACACGGGATACATAACGACATATTTAATCGGCCATCTTAGAGGCAGGAAGTAGCAAGAAGGGAGTAGAAGTATAAGGGCAAGTAACTCTAGTAGGAAAAAAGGTAACCATGGAGATGACCCCACCAACATCCCGCCTTCTTTATGAGTGAACAAAGTCATTCATCCAAGAGGGTTTCTAGCGATCTCTTTGAAGTCTCTTAGGGCAAGATGGTAGGAGAGAATGTTCTTTGCCAGCTTTCCCAGGACTAGAAGTAGCTGGAGTTGAAGGATCAACTTCTGGAGGATTGGAAATGTTCACTTCACTAGTGTTTTCCATGTCTGGCTGTTGATCTTTACCTTCGTGTGTAGTAAATATTGTTAAATTAAATGAGACGTGGCTGGCTGTCATACATTCTCACGTTATGAAGTTTAATCACTAAGCTTGAACACAAGATACAAGGATCGACATGTTTAATCTGCCATCTTAGAAAACAGGAAGTAGGAAGAAGAGAGCAGAAGAGTTCCCATAAGGGTAAGTAACTCTAGTCGGGAAAACAAACTAAATAACGAGACAATCAACATCCCCACTTCTTCATGGGGGAACAAAGTCATTCATCCAAGAGGGTTTCTTGCGATCTCTTTGAGGTCTCTTAGGGCAAGATGGTAGGAGAGAATGTTCTTTGCCAGCTTTCCCAGGACTAGAAGTAGCTGGAGTTGAAGGATCAACTTCTGGAGGATTGGAAATGTTCACTTCACTAGTGTTTTCCATGTCTGGCAAAACAACCTGTTGCTCGGGTAGAACTGGAGAGGAGACATCAATTTCCAGGTCCTCGGGATCAGGTGTGAAGGGTGTTGTTCTTTCAGAGAGCTTCTTATTAATCCTTCCAAGTTGCCAGTTTGGTTGTTCAGGGTCTTGATAGTAGACTGGCTGGTGAGACAACTTGGGCAGATCATGAGCAGTTTTATCATAATACTTCTTCACTGATCTGTCTCTCTTGCCTCAACTTTCAAAAACTCTACTGTGAGATGCAACGGGTTTCACTGCAGAAGGTATCAGTGTACGCAGTTTCCTGTTGAACAGTATTTCTGCTGGACTTTGATCAAACCCTTGTCTCGGCGTATTACGAAGTTCAAGTAGTGCCTCATTTGCATCTGTATTGTCCTGAACAGTCTTTCTCATCATACCCTTGATGAGTTTCACAGCAGATTCAGCTAATCCATTGGCTTTTTGGTGACCTGGTGCTGATTTAACATGAAGTATTCCCCATCTAGCAGTAAATGATCTGAACTGTGCAGACGTAAACTGAGTACCTTGGTCAGATACAATAACTTTGGGAACACCATAACGAGCAAAATGAGACTTCAATTTCCTGATGACTAACTGTGCTGTCATTGTAGGTAGAAAGTCTAGTTCAATGAAGTTGGAGAAGTAGTCAATCAGGACTAAATAATATCGGCCTTCTAAAAAAAAGATGTCAGTGCCAACTTTCTCCCAGGGGGATAAACCTCTTGAGTGTTGGTTTAAAGGTTCTTTAGTATTCCTTGCCTTCGTTTCTTGACATTCTGGACAACTGTCTGCTTTCTGTCGAATCTCAGCCGTCATGCCGATCCAAAACAGACAACTTCTGACCCGGCGCATCATGCTGTCAAATGCAAGATGAGCAGCATGTAGCTTCTGCTTGATTTCAGGCCTCAGTGCTTTTGGGATAAGAATACGCTCTCCTTTAAGGTAGCTGTGCCCCAGAATTTCATCACATTTCATGAAAATACTGCATTTTTGTTTTTTAATGTTTTTATGAAGCCAAACCATTTCTCTCCACAATACATAGGTTTATATTGTCCAGTGATGCATAGTTCTTTACTTTTTAAAGGATAAGTGACCAGGGGGTGATCTTAATTTTCCTTGACAACGCATTGTTTACCTCTGGTTACTAACCACTTTTTTAAAACATTATGATGCGCACACTAAAAAGGTGAAATGATAATAATTCCATGACTCTTCTGTACCAGAAAAACAACAAAGAACCATTTAAGAGAAGGGAAATTACTCTCCTTAACTCAGTTCTTTATGTTCTAATGTGAAAAACGTGGGCTGAAAATTCAGAAAGATCTTGAGTTCAACCATTCATATTACACCTGTTTGAGTGAAAAAGTTACCTTTTTGTGGTAAGCTTTACAAATCTATTAAATAAGAACAATATGGGTGACAAAAAAAGAAGTAGGAAGTTAAGAAAACGAAAGTTTTTTGGCAACCAGCGCCCTGTTAGCACAACCGAAAATAATGAAGCAGCTGTTATTGATAACGAAGTTAAACCTTCTTCTGTGAAGAAATTGAGGAAAAGCACCCTCTCAACCCACACAAAAGATGGACAAACAAATAATGCTTTTATTCTTATGAGTATGGAGCACTTGAATAACTTCATAACGGCAAACATGAGATGTGTAGAATGTTGTGGGTTTATGGTGTCGTGTAGGCTCAGTGAAGATTCAAAGCAAGGTTTCTGTCACACAATCATTGTCAAATGTAGCAACTGCTTGTGGGAAACATCTTTCACAACATCAGGAGATACAGAACATGTAGAGGAGACAGGAATAAACACAAAATTGATACCCTTCAAAACTATTATGGGCTAGCAATTCGACAGAACAGTGGAAACCTTGAGGATATGAAAGCTGCCGTCAAAGCAGTTTTGCCTCATGTCGCTTCCACAAAGGATAAGCCGATGCATGAAAAATGCCCAGAAGGACATAATTCTTGGTGTGGCTATAAGAAGGACCCACTGTCTTATAAGCACAAGAATGGCCTACCGCAGGCAGTGGTAGAATGTATTCAACCAGTGTTTGATGATCTGTCGGATGAGTCCCTACTGTCAAAATGTCTCCACGCAAGGACACAAAACAACAATGAAAGTCTCAACAAATTAATATGGGATAGATGTGCAAAAGAACATTTTGTGGATAGATTCACAGTAGAAGAGGCTGTGTGGAATGCAGTATCTTATTTTAATGATGGATACTCATCAGTTCTCAAGCTCATGACAAAACTTGGAGTACCAGTGAGTAGATTTAGTGTGAATATGTGCAAAGCTGGAGAACAACACAGAATTACCAACTCCATAAAAAAGTCTTCTGACAAAGTAACAGCAAGAAGAAAGACTTTGAGAGGCATCAGAAAAGGGTTTACTGACAAGGCAGAAGAAAAGGAAGGGGCTATATACACTCCAGGAGGTCATTAAGATAAGGTAAGTGCACAAAATACTGTTTTAAAAAAAAATCTGCTTTTTTCTTCTTTTTCTCACTTTCCATATTTAGCATGACAGGTACATTTTGAGACGCGATATCTCAAGAATGAATTGTTGGAATGCTCTGAAACTTTGCAAAAGTGTTTCTTAATATCTTAAACCTTGTCCTGAACCAAACTTCGATTTGCTTTCTCAATTTGTTTTATTTGTAGAGATGTTTTGCATACTAATGAGGTTCGATAAATTTCCAATTCTACTTTTTTTACAAATGGTCACACATAGGACATGCTATATCCCAAATATTTTTGGTTTATGACATAATGCACTCACTTGTGGACTTGTATGCAGAATTTCAACTCTGTATGTTGAGAAATAATTATGTTATGTGGGTTTAAAATAACCCTGCATTTTTTATACTGCGGCGGCCATTTTGAATAGCTAATTAGCATAATTATGCAATCACTCATATGGTTTGATTTCTCTCTTACCAAGGAACATTTTGACATATATAGGCAAAATGTAAAGTTATAAATAAGAAAAATTCATGTTTCTACAACACGGCTACCTTAAGTATTATGCCTTGTTCTGTTGTCAGAGTATCACGAATGTCAAAATAAGGAATAAGCTCAGCTGGTACATCAGACTTTCTTTTAGGCCACCCATCCAAAATGGTCGACTTCAACCTCTGGAGCACGCTGTCTTTGAGAGTTTCAGCTTTAATCTTTTCCATCATCACATCTGGTATTTCATGTAATCTTACAGGTGCATCAGCTCCTGCATTGCTCTCTCTATCAGCTAAGGAATCCAATGTGACATTATGAATACAAACTCTGGACAGTGTGTCGGCTATAAGAAGATCGGAACCTTGTACCCATTGGAATTCAAAGTCATATCGGTGGCTGAGCATCAGTAAATTCTGCAGTCTTCGAGGAATTTGACTCAGAGGTTTCTTAACGATGGCCGCCAAAGGTTTATGGTCGTTGATGACTGTAACTTTCCTTCCATAAGTGTACTGGTCAAAGCGTTCCAAACCGTATACAACAGCTAAGAGCTCCTTCTCAATTTGAGCCAAGAGTTGTTCTGTTTCAGTTAGAGCTCTAGAAGCAAACTCTATTGGCTGACCATTTTTTAGGAGGACAGCCCCAAGTCCATAGCTGCTACTATCAACTTGAATACACAAAGATTCATCAGGATCATAGTATGCGAGTTCTGGAGTAGAAGTAATCAGTTTCTTGACTCTCTTGAAAGCTTGTTCGCATTCAACAGACCAGATAAAGGGAGTATCCTTACAGGTAAGTTCTCTTATTGGATGAAGAACTTCTGAAAGATTGTTGAGAAACTTTGCTAGATACTGTATCATGCCGCAAAATCTGCGAACCTCATGACAGTCCTTAGGAATGGGCATGTTTAGTATTGTCTCAACATTTTCTTGTCTGGTTCAACACCTCGAGCAGTAATAAGGTGACCCATGAAGATAATTTCTTCTTTCTTCTCTTGAGCTTTAGCGTCATTCAGTTTAATGCCTTTTTCTTTACACCTATGTTTCAGTGCTTTGAGCTTCAGATCATGGTCCTTAATTGCTTGCTGTCTGTTTGATCCACAACCTGCAATAACTATGTCATCAGCAACATTGATGCAACCATGAAGACCTTCAAGAGCTTGTGCTAGATGCCTCTGGAAAATTTCACTGCTTACATTCAAGCCAAATGGTAATCTAGACCATCTGAACCTACTATAAGGTGTGATCATTGTTGTAAGTTTACTAGACTTCTCATCAAGTTTAATATGCCAGAATGCTTCCTTGATATCCAGCTTTGTGAAAATCTTGGCATTATTGAGTTCAGGCAATACATCATCCAAAGTTGGTAATCTGTAATGCTCCCTCTGCAAAGCCTCATTCAGGGGTCTAGGATCAATGCATATTCTTAAAGAACCATCAGACTTTTCAACAACAGCCATTTGGTTAACCCATTCAGTCAGTTCCTCTACTGGTATTAATATACCTCTGTTCATTAGATTTTGAAGCTCTGACTTTACCTTGCTCTTAAGTGAAAATGGTATTTTTCTGCACGGCAGTGTTTTTGGACGAATATTAGGATCAATATGCAACACAGCTTCACCCAGGACACCTAGATGGTTATCAGAGTTATGATCATTATCTGAACTGTCAGTAGCCACCTTAGCAATAAATTTGTTTGTGTTGACTGTCACAAACTGTAGATCCTGCAGTGTGTTGTTGCCCAGCAAACATGTGAATCTATTTTTCACAACAGTAAACCTTATATTGTGTTTTGTCCCAGTCTTAGGATTCTCAGCAGTTAATAGAACTTCTCCCAGTGGAGTCATCTTAGTACCATTCCACATAACAAGCCTCTATTTAGTGGGTAACAGTTGTTCTTGCACCACAAAGCGTTGACAGATTGTATTCACATCAGCTTCTGTGTCTAACTGAAATGTTACCATTTTTCCATTGACAATGAGTTGTGCAGATGTACAAGCTTTGCTAGACTTCACACAATTAAGAAAAATTTCAGAATCTTCCACTGACTCTGTGTGAACAGTGTGAACTTTCTTGCATTTAACTTTGAAATGGTTTCTTCCCCCACAATTTGAACAAAACTTCCCCCATGCAGGACACTTTTTCTTAATTAATAGATGTTTCT